>OX328102.1:25714202-26267209 GCA_946811185.2 Hippopus hippopus | reverse complement strand
TGACGAAACCATGGCAGTCAAGACCACAGTCTATGATGAAGCGAAATTTGAACAGTTTATTGTTGGAAAATGCCTTATCCTTAGAAACGTGATAAGAAAACCAAATGCAATTGTGGTAACCAGTGCTACAAAGGTTTTCCCAACATTAGAGATTGACAACATTCCAGCTGCAGTTGAACAAAAGGGAAGGTTTATTATAAACCCCCCTTCTGCTCCTATAAAGGCTGTGTCAGACGCTTTAGCCTCGCCCCCAAAAGTGGTTGTTTCTGTTAGGGGGAGAGTAGTACAGGTAAGGTATTTTAGACCATAAATTTTAACATTTTTGTACAAAATTTTACAGCATTTGAATAAGTGAACTTCGCCGTAGTATGGTGGCTCAGTGGGTAGGGCGGTGGACTCGTGACTGGTGAGGAGTCAAAGGCCATTGGTTCGAATCCTGGCCGCGCCACTGGCCACATGGGTAGGTCCTTGGGCAAGACATTTCAGAGCCCCAGCCTAGTACTGGTGATACCCAGGAAGCACATGACTAAGTGAACTTTGCTGTGATATAACTGAAAGATTGTTGAAAGCGGCGTTAAACCCCATACAAACAAATCGCCGTGGTATAACTGAAAGATTGTTCAAAGCGGCATTAAACCCCTTACAAAAACAAAATTTGACATTCTTAGTCTGGGAGTAAAATAAGTTAACTATTAACTCTTAAATTATCCATTTTATGCTCCCGCATCGATAAGATCGGTGGCACACTTACCGGTGCCCGTCCGTCTGTCTGTCCATGTGTCTGTCCAAAACTTAACCTGGAACTTAACATTTTCCTATTACTTCATTACTGTTTTAAGTTACTATGCTCTTTTTTTAGCTTGGCTGTTTTGGAACAAAAAAAATATATTTGTACAAGCATCTCTTGTGAACTTTGTATGCATCGTATTTTTCGCTAACTTGCAACTATTTCCACTGTTCACGCGCAAACATCTTGTTATTCGCGCGTGGACATTGTTGTCATAGTTCCTTATTTTTCGTAGTCTGTGTTAAAGTTTCATGTAAAAGTTTTCCGAAGTAGTTCAAAGCTTTGCCTGTTCACCATAAAAGGAGCAATTCATGTCATCAAGGCATCTACAAGCATTTTGCAAGAGTTATGCCCCTGTTTTTGTATTTGCAATCAATATCAAACAACCAAAACCTGAGCCCAGCACTTCATGTCCAAGGTCAAGGTCATATTTTTAACCTTTGTCCTGATGACTTTTCCTCAAAACTTAACCTGAAAACTCAACATTTCCCTATTTCTTCAAAACTGTTTAAGTGATATTGCTCATATTTTGCATGTACCAGTAGGTACCTGTCAGTAATACACATTTAATTATGGTCATAATGTCCAAGGTCAGGGTCATATTTTAACCCTTATCCTGATGAATTCTTTTTCTCAAAACTTTACCTGAAAACTTAACATTTCCCTCTATTACTTCAAAAGTATTGAAGTGACAATACTCATATTTTGTAAGTAAGTACTTGTCAGCATTAAGCATTTAATTATTGTGATATTTTTCTAAGGTCAAGGTCATATTTTCAACCCTTATCTTGAAAATTTTACTTGAAAACTAAACTTTGCTATCCTGATGTAACTTCAAAGGTATCTAAGTTACAAATGAACGTACATGTCATGGATACACATCTGCTGATGCCAAGGTCATCTGACAAGGTCAAGGTCAAATATTAAGGCCATACTCCAGAAAATTGGCTGTTACGGGGGTGTTAGTGTTTCACAAACCCATCGTTTTATTTTTGATTTGTGCCCATGTCATGGAAAAAGGGGACTTTATGTAAAATTCTCTTAGTAATCAATATCTCTGTTGCTACTACTCAGTATTCAATGAAACTTCATATTCTTACTGTCCATCATCAGGAAATGACTAGACAGTCATTTTTCCTATTTAGGAAAAGGGACTTTATGTAAACTTGCCTTTTTTATCAATATCTTTGTAATTGTTGGACAGAATTTGATTGAACTTCATATTCTTATTGTTTTTTATTTACAAAATAATTATTTGAACAAGGTGTTGTGTTTCAAATTAGATCAGGTTTGTGAGTTAAGATGCACATGTTAAATTTGAGGGCACAGCTTAACCAGTGACAAAAATGACCAACCCTGATCTTTTGATAGCAACACAACAACCTATTCAGATTATCATTTCAATATTAACACCTATAACACATAGTAATGATAGTAAGCATTTTCAATCCACAAATGGCACATGCTCATGAATTAAAATTGTGATTGTTTACCAATACATTAGCATGTGAGCTCATTTCTGAAAATAGTTACAATTACAGATGCATTCTTGTTTAACACATTACCAAAAGACAAAAGTTTTGACTGATCCAAATTGAAAGAGGTTGCAGACAACATTTCAAAGTACATAGAAATTGAAAAATATCCTTAAATACCGTATGAGGTAAAAAAGATTGTGAAATATGGAAAAATTTCATGTTTAAAGCATTTCCTTCTTTTCCAGAATGTTTTCCTTAAAACTGTTCTTCATGGGCATCAAAATGAGTATATGTTGATGGTTTAAAAAACTTGTGTGTTTCTTTACAGAAAACAGAGAGCCCAGAGATAACAAAGTCAGTTGAGGTAATGTCTATGTGTGTGGATGACAGTGAATTCACACTGTTGTTACAGAATGATGAAATAATACAGTTGGACGAATCAGTGGTAAGAGAGTGTCTGCCAGAAGCCAATGACCTGGAGGAAGAAATCATGTCCCTTTGCTGTCCAACTTTCCATGCCACATGCACTTTCAAGGGGAACAGGGTGACCAAGAAATAAAAAAAAAATACTGCTGTACTCAACTAATAAATGGCTCAGTAGGATAGTTACTTGCCAATGAACAAGTTTGGTCTATTCCATTATACTTATTGTTTGCAGATTTTAAGTAAATTACTTTGTCCAACCAAACCTCAATCCCTTATTATTAAAGATGCCAAGAAAGAGCTATGGTAAACACAAGGGGGAAAACAATTTGAATGTGGAAAAATTTTGAAATAGTGTTATTCTAAGAGTAAAACGATGGAATTGATTTAGAGACTGATGGGACCATCTTAAGGCATAGTGTTTGTAAATATTTGTTTTAACATTGCTGAAGAAGTGAAAAATCTTGAGGCGATTTGACAAAGTGAAAAGAAGTCTGTCATTATATGTACAAGTCAAGCATTGCATGATTCATAGCTAAGATCTACTCTTCAATCATAAAATATATTGTATGATCATGCACTTGCTAGTATTATCAATGTATGATTATACCTTTATTTCATGATTGCAAGATTATGTCTGAAAATGTTTCTCAAATCCATGTTTCCCATTTGTTAACATGTAAATAAGTTTGTTATCCTGTAGACTATATTTTTAGAAATACATTTATTTTTTTATTTTCTGTAACAGTAGAAATGTATCATTTTAAAGCTGAACTTTGATGTACTACTATTCATTGGTAGGTGCAATACTATTCTATCTAATGGCACAGAGAAAAAGGAAGTGCACTCAACTATACAAATAATTTGGTCAGTCAGATAATTACTTGTTGTTTGCTAATTTGAATAAACTGCTCTTACCATTAACTCTTTACCACACGACAAAATTTTAGACTAGTCCAAACTGAAAGCATTTGCAGATGACAACTTTCTAGGTAGCACAAAGGATGAAATATGCCCTTAATAGGCCACAAAACATTGTGGGAAAAGGAGAAAATGCTGGTTACTTGCTGGTACTTGTTCTGGTATTTATGCTATAATTTTTCTTACATGTATTTGTAAAGATTTTTGTGTGATTTTCTATATACATGTTTTCTATATATGTATTGAAAACATATCGAAAAATTTCATTTGTAGCGTTTCATTTTCTTTTGCTACTGAAATTGTCATGGAATTTTGGGACAATCCTCGTATATAAGGGATACGATCATAAATCATTTACAGGAATCAGTTAGTATGGTCTGTGTGTCTGTAATGTTTGTTGACAATCGGGTAGATCTACGAGGGGTGATTAGAAAGAACGTAGACCAGTGGCTGTATTGGAATACTGGTACAAAAAACAACTTGGAAGGTCTACTTTTTTTTAAAATAATCTCCTTCGAATTCAATGCACTTATTTATTCTTGAATCCCATGCGCAAAACACATGCGCGAGCGTGTCACATGACATTACTCTCAAGGACCCGGTCATAGTGAGGGTTAGTTCCTCTCTGCTCCCAAAGTGCGTGCCACATAGAGAATCTTTAAAACAGGAACTAGCCAAAGTTCACAAGGGGTCAGGACTGAATCATAGGGAAGGTTGGCTAGTGTTTCTGTGTTTAGTTTTAAGAGTTATCTGTTCAAGTGTAGCTTTGTGAACTACAGTACAGTCGCCGCGAATCTTCGAGAATTCACACTCGCGCATGATGCGGGGATATGCGCGGAAAGGATAAAATGTCCGTGCAAATCCCCCGCAAAACACTCGCAAGTTCCATGAAAGCTCCCCGCATCACGTGCGAAAAGTTAACTACTCGCATGAACACAGTTAAATGTCCACTCACGAATAACAAGATGTTCGCGCGTGAACAGTGGAAATAGTTGCAAGTTAGCGAAAAATACGATGCATACAGACAAAGTTCGCGAGTGAATCGTGTACAAATATTTTTTTTCAAAGAAGAGAGTTCATCCGTTTTTAACTGCTCAACGAAGGTTCTACATGTATATCGGTCGACTGGGTTCGATTCTTACCCTTGTAAGCCAACTCACTTTCTGTATTGAACGATAGCCCATTGTTTGATCAGATATCTGTTTGTTTTCTTAATCTTGTCAGATAGGCATTGTGTGGTAAAGGGTTAATAGACATGTCTCTGTTGGAAGCATTTGCAGGCTACAAATGATGGAAGATTTCATACGCTACAACTTAAAGTCCTTGAAAAACAAGAAGAAAGAATTTCCTTTCTTTCAACGATTTCTGAAGCCGAAGTCTTTAATGCCAGTAAAACACGATATTTTTGGTACAGGGATAAAGAAAATGTTTGTTTTCCTTAAAGACACAACCCTTAAAATAACCCTTAGAAAGAGGTGCATGAAACCAGTTGTGAGAACAGAAGAAATTGCTGGTAGTAAATATTTCCACGATTCTCACATTGTTTTGACTCGATTTCACTTACAATGTAAGCAACACTTGTTTGTCATTTGCAACTACCATCAGTTTTGACGAGTCTAAAGTTCTTGTTTGGTATAGGGCTACAAGCAAGAGGGGATAACAGCACGGATTAAGTAACAGCACATTACCATATTTGCAGTCTCATCCTTGAGCTTTACATCTCCCCTATGTTATTGTTGTATTGTTTTTCCGCCAAATGGGCGAGCATTACGTAACAAGAATAAAATAAACACAGAATTAAAGAAAATTCGGAAAACTCGGCTAGACGTTTCTCACCAGAGCTAGTTTGCAATGTACTAGGAAGACCTTGAACTTAGGTAAGTAAAAGTCGCCTTCTGCAGAAGCGTGAAAAATCATACCTGTGACTGTGAGGGAAATGGTTTAAACCATAATTATGTTATCCCTCTAGATCAATTAAAGAATTTTTGAATACGCAACACTGAATTCCTTTACTTCATTTATCTTTAATCCCTTTACATGTATATTTAAATCTAATGCATTTATTATCGTATGCATCTTCTCTTTAATTTTGACTGCAAGGAAATTCTTTCAGAAAACAGCCAAACTATTTTTTTCTGCTGACTACACAAAACATGTGACACGTCTGCCCAGGTGTTCAAGAAACAACCATTCCTAAATGCTTCAAAACATTATTAGCTAATATAAGGCAGGCACAATACTTGCTTATTGCATGATTATTTTGTGTTGACTGGCAGTCTGCTTGGGTATAATTTTTTTTTTAATTTGGAGCATAACAGTTGTAAATATGGACAACAAACACTTGCACTACAACTTTCTCGCATCGAATGATTCGCATGTTACGTCATACCCCCAGTCCTATTTTAGCTCTTTAGAAAAACGACAAAAAAAAATGGATTGATCTAAATTGAAAAAATATTGCTGACGACAATTTACATTAAGTTCAAATGAGATTATTGTCTTCGATAGTAAATAGAGTAGTAAATATTGTTAGAAAAGGAGAAAAAGCAGGTTACTGGCGTTTTCTCCTTTTTCACAATGTTTTCTAGAGGCCTTTTCATCATTGCCGTTAAAACTTTGGATTGTGTATTGAAGGGTTAACTACAAACTCTTGTGTACCCGTGACAGCGTGAAATCTTGTTGACGATGGATTGTTTTACATTTTTGGTCGTTCAAAATTACTCTGCCGATGGCAAGACGGCGGACGGTGTGGGTGCACATCAGACATAGCAGAATGTGCAGTCTGACCTTGGATCTACACCATCCACTGTTTAACTATGACTCAACTTGTATCAGAAAGCAAATTTTTGTAGGGCAAAACAGGTAAGAACATATTTAAAACATCTATTTCAACTTGAAAACATGCCGAAACTGGATAAGCTTTTATGCATAATTTTTTTATGCATTTAACCTGTACCATCTCCATTAGATCGATAATTGCCTGTTTAACGAACATCTCTTTATAATATTCACACCTTTCCCACGATAATTATCAACATTGTGTGATAGATGAGAGTCCTTTGAATTAGACAATTAAATCTTTTTAATTGCCTTGTGTAAGCTTACGCTCATGGTGTTGCACAAAGTACGCATGTACAATTCTAGCGTGGAGGCCAACTAATTTGTTGCGCGATGTATAAAACTCCGCACGTGAAACTTCGCACGGTGTATCTGAATTCTCGCGTGAAAGTTCGCGTAACAAACTTTCTATCTTGCGCGCAGATCACGTTATTTCCCGCAAATTTCATGGAAAATATGCGTGGAAAAATTTAAGAATTCACGCGTGATGCGCGAATTCTCGAAGTTTCGCAGCGACTGTACTGTAGGGCGTTATCTTGGTGCAAAGTGATGTCACTCCACAGGACTTCTGGCTGTCTTTTTCGTATGGTGTTTGTGGAATTTCTTTGAATAATATGAGCATAAAAGTCAGCATTGACTGTTGTATGTATAGATACAGCATGATTTAGAAGAAAAAAGGAAATAGAAAAATATGATGCACATAACTTTACTGACTGAATTAGAAAGTTTGGCTATAAAGGCGGAGGCGGTGTTAAATGTTTCTCTACACTGCTTTTTTGTTTAGTTTCAGTCTCATTAAAGTGTACCTATGTTTCATCACATGTTACAATACGATCAGTAAAGTTTCACCTCTCTACCCTAATGCATTCTGAAATTTCTTAACAGACTTCAACCCTAACCCCCATTGCCTCGGGCGTCAATAATCGAGGTACCCATTTTGTGCAAACACGAGACATTCCAAGATTGTCACTCAAAATCTACTTGGCACTGTTATGTGAAATGCTAAATGTGTCAGCTATTTTCCTCACAGTATCTCGGGGATCTTGTTTTACATGCTGCTCTACATCCATGATAATTTTGTCTATGACTAATGCTGATGGACAGCCAGATTTAGGGTCATCTTTAACAGTATCGCACTCATGTCTAAATCGGTCCGATCCATTTACAAATATCAGGTTTATTGAGTGCAGAATCCCCTTAATCTCTTTCTAAATTTGTTTTGATTTCTGATTAATACTCTGCAAGTTTGAAGTAAAACTTTGTGATTACTCTCAGCTCAAATAAAACGTCGTCCAACATTTTTGACTAATAATGCAGTATGTGATGTCATTAAAATGACGTCACACTTTAGCTACTTGGAAAAGACGACATTTGGAAGCTTAAGTCGGTTACCAGATAATTAATGCTCATCTGTGCAATTTTTCGTAATCGTACATGAAGTAGTTTTCAAAATAACGAGGTGGTCCACGATCTTTATGATCACCCCTCATATATCTACATGTAGTTAAAGTTGGGAAGAAATTGAAACATTAAACTGAAAATTTAATCAAGGAGTCACAATTGTTTGATTGCCCTTGATTGTAAACTGTCTTTTTTCTTTTTCATCTTCTTTTTTGTATGCTTGTTTATGGGTAAGTTTTGGTACGAAGTGACTGGTACGAAATGGTTATGGTACGACACGTCCGTATTTCCCTTATAACTACAAAGTTTTGACTGTAAACTTGGTAAATGGTTGAAACTGAAAATACGGGGAGGAGAGCAAAATAATCAGTGGTAATCAGCAATTTACTAAGTAACTTAGATCATCCAGAAATACAATCTGAACTACAAACTTACAATGAAGTTGGAAACACCTTTCACCAAGTCAGCATGGCTTCCGTATCTTCGTTTTTACCCGCTAAATTGGTACCCGTGTTATTTCCCGCAGCTGTCCGATAGACGTTTACATGTCTGCATGAAGATCGAAGCAGGGTGCCAGTTTAATTAACCCGCCTTGTGATGTATGTTCCCCGGCCCTACTCGAAAAACAAGCTGCATGTATAAGCCTATAATTTCCCCCCAAAGGTTTTCCTAGCTAAATATTTTATTTGTGTACTAAATTTGATGAAATTCATTTCAAATTAAAGCTATATTATAACCTTTGAAATGGTATATAGAAAATCAAGATTTCATTTATGTAAATTTGTGATAAAGGCGCTTTCAAGAAATCTGTCAATTTTTTAAAAAATGTTAAAAAGTTTAAAAGATAGAAATCTGGCCCTAATGTTTAAGAATTTTTTTTTTCCTTAGATGTACGAAAAATAATATGATAATAAAATTCTTATTCAAGCTTTCAAGCGATGCTAAGAAAATTAAATTTAACGCCTGCATTGTTGAAATATAGATTTAAGAGTTTTAATTTTATATGTTTATAGAAAGAATGTATGTAGAGTAAATCCATGTATTACTGACCCCCTTCGATTATTGACCCTTTAGTTTGAATCCGTTATTTACAGTCCCATCGGTTGTTAACATCAGGGATCGTATATATGATCCCTGATCTAAATGGGTGGCACTTTGCTAAAGGGGGTTTAATGTGGTATGACTAGATACCAAAAAAGGGGTCCTTAGAAAGACCAAAAAACACCTAATGAACAACAAAAATCGGAAAATGCAAAAAAATGTGCATATAAAAAACATTTGATAGTGTCTTGGGGGTATGCTGTCTAGGGTGTTTGGATGGTTTTGCGGGTTTACGGTGTAATGGTGATAGAGTCACTAGACATGATTGAAGATGAAATTGAAAATTTAATGAGGGGACAGCATATCATAAGGATTTGAACACAAGAGTCAATAATAGATAAAATTTGTAAATTTATTATTTAACATATCTGAATGATAGTAAAATTAAGAACAACTACTCTCTCTCTCTCTCTATCTCTCACCACACAGAATTTACGCTATTCGTGTCAGACAATCTTGCATTTAGCGGTTTTATAGGGATACGATCACTAGAAGTAGATGTATCATCAATACATGGTGTTCTTCGGCGTATAAAAGTGGTTTTTGGCGAAACGATTACTAGCGCAGATGAGGTATCATCAGTAGTGATTTACAGCGTATTTAGGTGGTTTTAGGTGAGTAAAGGGGACTAACCTACCCCCATACCCTTAAAGAGGCCCTGATACTCATTTTCAGCCAGTTTTAACTCATTTTGTCTTTATTTTATCAAACTATAGTCATTCTCATATCTTCATGCCAAATATTGCACCTCACGGTCGCTAGGTTGCTTAGATTACGGTCGATAGAAAATGCATTTCGCTGAGTTGCGGCCTTCCATGTAAACAGACTCGTCCTTTCCAGTGTTTGAATCGAAGATTTCGATATGACTATTATACACACGGGTAGATTCGTATGATGATCATGCATTCTGTCACGTGACTATATTTGACCTTCGCCCTGTGTCTAATGAGGTAAACGAAGGAAAATGGAAGCTTCTCTGTTGCAGCCTCGATTTTCAGACGGAGGTCGCGGCCTATATATGCAAATTACACCGTATCCGACTCTAGGCGGAAACCAACGATAAATTTCCGTGACGCACTGCCATTGTTTACAGCTCCGATCGTCAGCTACTTTTCTTCTGACCAATGTTTGGTTTCTAATACAAATCTCTGTGTCTCTTTTTTTCAAGTACACCATATATGTCAGTAATTTATCTATGTTTACACAAAGGACTGATTTCTGTACCATTCTAAATTGTTTGAAATTTAACAGCGTTTTTGCTCACCGGCTGTAGACAGGCATCTTTAATAACCAGATAACTCCAACCAAACGTTGTTCAAACCTTCACATAGATTGTTCGTCCATACCCCGCCAGTAATTGTTGCATTGCGAACATTCAGTGTTTAGGGCTTTAACTACGGTGGCATAAAAGTGACATGGAAGATATATTTTATACTACGTGCGCACGCAGTAGCTAATACGTGCGCACCTAATAAGTAATACGTGCGCATGCAGTAGTATTACGTGCGCACGTATTAGCTACTGCGTGCGCACGTAGTATAAAATATATCTTCCATGTCACTTTTGTGCCACCGTATTTAACAGTAGCTTGGTGTGTCGAAATTTCAGTTCCAGTGGATGACAGTACAGATCTAAATCAAGGCACAAAACTTGTAGTGTTTTTTAGTGTGCACCAAATACTAAACTTCTTATTTTGACTCGGTTTCATGGAAAAGTTTAGGTCTCATATTTTGCTAAAAACCGCCAACAGACTCAGTTTCTGATGTAAACTGGGTTGATTCTGGGAAAAAATGCAATTAAGATGGACCATTTACTAGCAGATGAAAACTTAAGGTGTTTTCTATGGTAAATTAGACAAACTGTGGACATATTAACATAATTATCTATTTGTGGGCAAAATGATCACACTTTTTTCAGTTAGTAAATCATATCTGAAAAATGTTATGGGGGGTGCACGGCAAAGATAAGACATTCTGACGTGATTTCGCAGTTAGGCGTCATAGAGGCAAACGCTAGACTAGTTTAAGGGATTTTTTTCTGCCATTGAAATATACTGAAGGGGATAATGTCCTCCTTTGTTGAATAGCAATGGTCTTTTGTCCGCCTATTAAAATTTGATCAAGGGGTAAATGTTCCCTATCGCAATATCATGAAGGAACTTTTGATCACCTTGCCTATTGTAGGTGTAGAGGATAATAATCAGTGGGGATTTTGACCGCCCATTCTTAAATTTTACCCTTAAATTATTTTAAAAAAGCACTTTCATTCATTACTTTGGAAGTGAATCTGGAATTGTTATGTAACAACAAGTGAAAACAATATCAATACATTAAACATAATCTAAATTGGGCCCGAATCTTCCTATTAATTGGGCCGAATCTTCTCCTATGTGGGCCGAATCTTCTTGGGTCCGAATCTTCTTCACCCAATATTACACCAGTGTAAATATCATTCACCGGATATCTGACGAAACGTGGATGAAAGAATATGTCTCAAATGTAAACCAGGGAATTTCGTTGGTAATTTGAGGTAATGACGTAATGTACAAAACAATTTATGCACACAGTATAAATATAGTGTTCTACATTTGTTTAACTGGTGAAAGACATACTTAATATAGTGTGTAGTGTTAAATTTTAAATAAGTATGGCACAGTTGTAGTACCCGTTTATAACTCAATTGAGTAAAGATTCTGTGTTTTAATAAAATCAGTTGACCTTTTTATTTTATGTCGTTAATTTCAATGATGGGAATCAACATGAATGAACAAGGTATGATTTAAAGTTTTTGACGATTTGGGCTTGATATTTGTCAGTGTCATGTAGGGTACTGTAGCTGGCCTTTTAAAACAACTTTAGAAAGAGGATTTAAACGGGAACTTGGAAGTCTAATTCATTGTGGGAATGAACAGCTGAACACCGACAATGGCGACATTAAGCCTCAGTGCTTGTTTACTGAAATTATTGGTACAGGGGTAACAATGAAACTTAACTTGGCTGTATGTTAATGTCCGATATGTGGTAACGGGTCCATGGAAAAACCAAATTCATGGTATTGTAACTCATACAGTCAGCTTGAGTGAAATTCGTTCTAAATCAAAGAAACTCTGACAACTTACAATTACAAAAATATGTTTTTTTGAGAATAAGCATGAAATTTACGGTATTTTGCTTAAATTTTGGGACACCCAACGTATTGGGACACCATTCAAAAAACACGAAAATAATTATTTTTTATGACCCAAAGATTTGGGCCATACTAAAAATTGCAAAGCAAGATCTATACTTTTTTCTTCCAAAGAATTGGGACATTGAATATTTCTTTCAATCCGTTTGATAACCTTTGTTTACAAGCATTCATTTAGTGCAGTTTCATTTCTACACACGTAAGCATGCTACCCTACCCTCCCGGTTTCAATGGGAGTTTCCTGATGCAAGACAAAAACCCTGATCACCTGACAGACTACTTTAAACACCAATACAGGGTTTGACATTAACATTTTTTTCAACTAGACCAGTGGACTAGTAATTTGTACTATTCACTAGACCAATTCAGATTTCAACTAGACCATTTTTGAAAAATGAAGAAAAGTGTAAAATAGATCAAAATCTATGTAACTTTTCTTGTTATTAAATCTATATCAAAATTGCAACAAAAAACAATATGACAATGTGGTGATAAGTAATGGTCAATTAATGTTTCTCATTCAGTTATTTCAAACATGATTTCTTGACTTATTCAATTTGAAAGTAATAGCAGACAACATAGGAGTCTTACTGAGGCTCAAATAACAGAATTAGAGTTTTAAAGGATAAAAACATTGTGGTATAAAGTTACCAGATCCTTCAACAGATCTTCTGTCCTTAAAAAACATGGCATTTTCCTAGGAATCGAACACAAACCAGTGTCGCGGATTCAGCTTTCCACTCAAGGTCTATACTGATGCTGGCTGAATTTAATCAAAAGTTATCTGAGCAAGCATTTTCGTCGAACGGCATGTAAGGTTGATTTTCATTACTTGTATGAAGCATGAAAATTGATACTTAATCTAATTGTCTCGATTTTTTCACTAGACCATTTGGGTTAGCTGGATGCAGTCTCTACTAGCCCAAGCCGATTGTTTGCTAGACAATGTCGTTCAGACTTACCTTAATGTCGAACCCTGCAATTAAAAAAAAAGAAATCTGACATAGGTGTAAAGAGGGTGTGATAAACTTGTATCCAAGATACATAACATACACGTACATCCGAAGTTGACTTTTTCATATTTGGACATTTATTGTGTACCATACCATCTCAAGTCCATCGTAAATTTTCCGTTAGTAAAGATAGAGTGCTATACTGACTTTCTGTTTCATCGATTTAATCTGTATTGCAGCGAGATGCAATTAACTTCGAGTAACGAAAATGACCAAAGACAAATTATTAAATCTGTCATTACCTTAAAAGCATGTAGAAGTCGTTATAACATGTAAATTTCGGAAAGAAACTGACGAAATCTATTGTGAGTGGCGGCCATTTTGTGTTTTTTCGGGAACGTAAATTACTTGAGTAACAGATAAAATGAACTGTTTTTTCTTATGTTCAGCGTTTAAATTGAAAGTATTTGTAGTTCAAACAAAGGATTATTGAATACGCAAGCAACAGGTATGTTTAAATCCTAGTTTTATGCTCCATGTATGAAATTATGAGAGTACAAACAAAATCAGCGCGGAGATTTCAACTGTTTTGTCTTGATTGTCTCTGTACTCGGAGGCAACCAGTCAAAAAGTAACATCGCCTTTGGGGACAGTTATCTGTACTAGCATGAAATTGTGCTTTTCAGAAATATATAATAATTTACAGTCAAAAGTCATCACTACAGTGGGCAAATTTGTCATTCTGAGGTGAAATACGAACTGTCTGAGGTGAATTTCTGTGAAATTCGGTCATAAGTGAAATTTGGTTTTTCCATGGACCGTGTGGTAACCAAACCTTTTTCCCCCAAGATGCTTGCTTCCCCTGGCTGATTAGTAGTGTTGCCCCTATTTTTCACCCTTTGTGGTTGACCCCAGAATCCTGATTGTTTCGCTACACAAACAAATTGTATGAAAGATTTATTAAAACAGTTTATTTATTGGATTTGTCATTCATAGTTTAGAACATTGTGGGAAAAGGAGAAATGCTGTTTACCAGGATTTTCTCCTTTCTATACTTTCATTTCAAAAGGTCTTCCACAGACAGGGTTGTTGAAAGCCATTTTTGTGTGGTAAAGGGTTCATGCATCATTTATTTTTATATTTGGAAAAAAAAAAATAAAGGTCAAATGTATTAAAAAGTCCTTTTATTTCAGTGTTCTTTCCTTTTTATGAATGTCTACAACTTTTTCCTCAACTCTTGTTCCAGTGCTCAGCATGCCCACCAACTTATTGAATATGGGGTACATGCACTTCTTGGGTTGGAAAATATGGGGTACACTACAATTTGTATTGTTTATTTGTATAATTAATTTAGGTTTATTATGTAAAAGACATTTAGATTAGCAGAGAGAGAAATTTGGTAGATTCATCATTCTCCATACTTTGGCTTGTTATCCTAATATCCATCGTTAAAGAGAAACATTTCTTAACATTTTTCATTAAAATAAAGAGAAACATCTGTGATAATGACGAGTCTATTGAATGGTGGAGAATGGAGTGCCAGTACAAATGATTCAGTTCTATTCTATTACTTAACCTATCAACTGGAGATGACAACCAAACAAAAATGAAAAAGAACATTTAT
This sequence comes from Hippopus hippopus, assembly GCA_946811185.2. Classification (NCBI taxonomy): domain Eukaryota; kingdom Metazoa; phylum Mollusca; class Bivalvia; order Cardiida; family Cardiidae; genus Hippopus; species Hippopus hippopus. The sequence continues at coordinate 26,252,497 of OX328102.1, read as the reverse complement.
TGATATTAAAATCATAATTTAAATATCAATTCAATAAAAATTTAATAACTGTGTAGTATGTACTCAAACCAAGTTAAATTTTCATAAAATTTACTTTAGTGGACTATTTCTGTGTATAAATTACGGTCGTATCACATAAAATCTTTAAGTAATGTTTTTTGATGCACAGAGAATTCCGATCAAGGGGTCATTGTGACCCTCAAAAATTTACAGAGGTGCATCAAAAAATACCGGTATATCAAACAGCAATTGTACCAAAAGAACTTCTGCATATTATCAGGGAAGTGTGAGCTGAAGATGATAATTGATTTTGTTACCCATGATAAGTGTAGGTTACCAACTGGCACTAACCTTGCTGAAAGTGATAGGGCATAAATTCACTATTTGTGTTTCCTCTGCAGTGAAGCATTCATGTATGGATATTGTAAAACATCTTCAATCACCGATGTCCACTCTGTTGCTCGACATTTGTACCTAATATTGATCATACTTCGAATTTTATTCAAAACAATAAGTTAATAAAAGTAACCTATGAAACACATATTATATCTACATCTCATTTCACCAAAAAAAAAGATACCTTAAACTGTGCTTATGAATGAATTAATTAAATTAATCAGGACCAACAAAATTATAATGCTTTACATATTTCTGGATGGTACTAGAAATAAATCTTACCTTTATTTCAACAAAATTTAAAAAGGAATTTGAGTGAAATTTATTATCCAAAATTCTTCTTATCGATTGCTTAGATCGACAAGGTTTTAAGCTTAACCTCCTTGCCTCTAGTATTGTGTGTGTGAAGGGGGGGGGGTCCTCTTTACACTGTAAAACTTTATTAATCAATTGTTTTCTTTACAATTTTATTGCAATATTAATAATAAGTCTAACAACAACAAAAAGTTGACCACAGAATCTTAAATTTTCCATTTTGACTCCTGATTTTTTTGGTTTGACTGTTGAAAAAACAGATTTGACCCCAAAATTTTAGGGTCAAGGGATCAATGACTTCTGAAGTCCAGAGGCTAGCTAATGCCCTGATCACATCCGAATATCTGCATGTCCTATTACTGGTATAGCGAGTTCACCATTTCCGACCTAGTTCTCGTTGTTATTTGTGGAAGGTAAATATCTTTTCAGGACAGATTGCCAAATATTTGTTTTATAATCAGAGATTGACTTCACCCACCGATTTTTCATTTAAAAAGCACAGAATTGTCTTGTTGGCTGTGAATGCAGATGAACAAATTGGCCTTACGAAACTCGGATAACAAACGACAACTCGGAGGCGTCAATGGTGACATGTAATGTAATTATCAATTAAACAGTAGGTCTCCAGAACGTGAGAAATAAGTACATCTGACACTTTTTATGGTCTAACCAGGGACTTCTTTTTTTCTCTTTGTTTTCCGTTTAGTTTAAATACTAATACATAGTTCTCTGTATCAAATCCTAAAAAAATTTTGGGCCTACGAATAGGTACGGACTGATACGGTTTTCATATGGACCAGAACGTATCAGTACGGTCTAATATGGACTAGTAAGGATATGCTACGGTTGTTTGATCCGTAGCGATCTATTGTGCATGTTCAAAAATTGTCATGGATCGCTATGGATATACAAGGACTACTACGAATGACTAAGGTAACAATACGGAGAGCTACTGACCAGTATGAGTAGTTACAGACGATGCCGGAATGAATCTGTAGCTCTTCCGTGGCGGTCTTCCGTGAATATATGAACGGGGTATAACATTGTTTGTCTTATGAATTTCAATGCACATTCCATCAACCTGTATATTCAGTCCATTAACCCTTTCCCAAACAACAAAATTATACGCTGGTCAAAATTGGAAGCTGTTGAAGATGACATAATGAATGTTACTTAAAACAGAAAATTCATGACTTACATGGTCATGATACATCAAAAATTTCCAAAGTATGATTCAAATATTTTTCTTCTTTTCAATGTTAAAACGTTTTAAATCAAGTTGTACATTAAAATGAAATTTAAATGAAGTTTTTATGGTATACTGACATCATAACAATTAAAATTCAAGTCAGAAATAAATGTTAACATGTTAAATTATGAATTAATATTGATATTTATAACAAATATTAGAGATCTACGGACAGGACATCTTTCTACGGACAAGACATTTGGTACTTTTTGAGCTGTGAATTGTTGGAAAGCATTGTAAATTCAAAATCTCTTGCATAGATTTGATCAGTAGACAGAGGTCTATTCAGGATAAGATGATCATATTGGTTTTAGATATCTATCCTAGAAAACAGCGTGGTCTACGGACAGGACAGATTTAGTGTGACGTTTTTCTCAGTATATAAAAATCGCTGTCAAGAAAATTTCCAAATGCAAGTTGGTTCCAGGTGGGTTTTATTCGTTCATAGTGGTGTTCAACTATTTATAACTGCAAAAATCACAAAGATTTATGTAAAACTAAATTTTATGATGGTATCTTTAAATTTCAAATCACAAAAAGTACAAAATGCATAACGATTGGGTGGTTTCAGTATTTTATTTTTCAGGTCATAGTTGATGGATTTTGCTCAAACAACCTCCAAAATAGAAGGTACAAAATCATGCATACATTTAGCAAAGTATGAGTTATGTTAATCATATCTGAAAAGAGAAATTTCTAATTGAAAACTATCCCATTTTGAAATGTTACAGCATAACGCTATTTATTTGCCATTTTTTGACCATTTATACCGTGACTGAAGAATTTCAGTGAAAGATATCATTGATTTTTTTTTTTTCGGAACATGTAACCATGACTTTAAGCTTTCACCAGCAAAAGTAATCTGTACTATATGATTGAAAATATACCAGATACAGGTATATAACATAAGGCAGGGATAAAATTGGCATCTGATCTTGGCTGAGGCGATAGTCTAGTTGCTTGCATATACCCGACCATTCAAATTTTTTGCATGCACAGGTATTTTTTACAGCATTTTTTTTAAAAATCAAGATAAGCGAAAAGGACTTGTTATACTCTATAACATGGCTAGAAAATTCCATCATGATGAGCTGATGAGTTGCAAATTTCATTTTTACATATTAATTCTTTAAATATAGTTTGTACTAATGTGGAGAGAGCGAATGGGGACATACCCGGTATTGACTAGCCACTTCCCACAATCAGTCCATTTGGATTTCACATTACAGAGTTCTCTTTCAGTTCCCTTCAGTTACTCCTAAATCACTTACCAGATACAAATTGTGATTTTGCAGTTTGTTCTGTATGGATTAATCTTCATTCTTACTTAAAATTATTGAACATTATACTCGACGTCTTACATAGAATCATCTTCAAAGTTTATCCTGCGTCTCTTTATCCCTTGAGTATATTATGCATGGTTATGCGTTGTCTAAGTCTTAGATACGACGGTAAAATGAAGTGCAGCCCATGTGGACATTAAGACTCGTCAGTAATGTGTACCTCTATTAGCATTGAATGACAATTCATTTTAATTCAGTAACATGATTAGTATTAGATCTACCAGATACTTTAATAACTTTAATACTTCAGTAGTCTCAAGTAGATCAACATGGTGGTCTGACAATTCAACAGTTGTCTAGATCAGTATATCTAGATCAATATCCTCATTTATGTGTGCTCTCTGCTGCTGCTGCTTTAAAACATACAAAGAGATAATCATGACATTATTTGAAAATTACTATAATAGAGTTAGTTCTTTTATGATTTATCATATTTTACTCTCAAAATGTGACCCCCCCCCCCCCTGCTCTGATAAATGACCCCCAAATAACAGGCTTAGGGGGACACAATGAGCCCAATGACTGAGAAAAAGTCAAAGGAAAACCCTGGTATCATCTGTATCCTTTACTTGATCCCAGATTGTATTGCTTCCATATGAAAATTGTGATAGCCAGTATCAACGAAATTGCAGAAATGTCAGCTGATCTTTTTCCAGCCTAGAGCAGCAGATGTATGCTTTCTTTTCCATAATTAACCCTCTCAGCGCAAAAGGCAAAAACAGGGACTTTTGCAGACAGCACAGATCAAGATCAGACTGCATAGAACATGCAGTCTGATCTTGGATCTATTCCATCCGCTTGTTTAGTCAATCCTATGAGACAGAAGTCCTTCTTAGTCTCAGTGGATTCTGTTTTCAGGCATCGAAAAGGATCGAGTTGATATATTTGGTGTTGAAAGAGTTAAAGAAATTGTGGTATGATCAAAGCAAAAAGAACGACCATGGGCTTGAAAATTCTGTATGTCATGGCAAGTGAACTGTAGGTCAGGATGAGTAGCTTTTTGCCATGGTTTGTCCTATTGGACAAGTGAAAAATGATGAGACATTACAATTTGATAAATGGTTGCAAAGGGAAATTAAATAATTAATGGAATCAATTAATTAAAACACAATCCTTGGTTTAGTATAAATCTTGGATGTTACGTTTCTTAATCCAATGCATGCCTAAAATAGGATTGCAATTAAAGACCATAACAATGATTAATTCAAGGTGAAAGATGATTGTTTTCGAACTATAAAATAAATGTTTTCTGTTCTGTGTGTTTTGTAATTTTATGGATTTAAAAGTTTTACTGTGCCAAGTGAATTAAAAACATGTGTTCAATAAAAAAAAAAAACTGTCTGAAATGAGCCCTTTGTTTTATTTTTAGAATGGTGTGTGTTGAGATACAACACAGTAGGGTACAACTTCACCATGGATGACAAGGCTCTTCAAGGTCTAAGTCCTTTGGCATCAAGAGAAGACCAAGCCAGGGTATGTAAAACATTTGTTAGTTCTTTAACTCTTTACCACACAATCCCGAGTTTTAACGACCCTGGAAGAGAAGGCTTTTGAAAACATTGTGGGAAAAGGAGAAAATGCTGGTAACCAGCATTTTCTCCTTTTCCCACAATGTTTTCTACCCTTCCCATAACAAATTTCAGCTTTTAAGTTACATTTATTTTTTCGTCTGCAAATGCTTTCAATTTGGACTAGTCTTAAATTTTGTCGTTTGGTAAAGAGTTAACTGAGATTTTGCACTCTATAGAGAGAATCTGCACCTGCAGGTTTCTTTATTAAAAATAATCAACCTTGGATAGCCAAAATTGGACAGAGGTTGCAAAAGTTTTATTTCTTTTTAGGGAGTAAATTGTGCTTTTTTAACTTCTTATTTTGGAAAACAATGGCATGTGCGCCCTAGAAAAAATTAGGTTTATTGCATCTCTATGGCGCATTATACCAAGCAAGTCATTACATTATTATGGATCCATAAATTAGTATAAAATCCATATTTTTCTAAAAAAAAAAACTGATGAATGAGGTAAAATGTTCCTTAGACTTGTAGAAAATTTATGATGTTTTAAAAAGCCTTTCTCCTTAGATTTATTAAATCAATGGATTGTGTGCTAAAGAGTGTACAGGTTCATAAGAAATGTTTTCTGTTTCAGGCCTTGCAGTACTTTGAACAACTGAAATCAGCAGAGACAGGGTGGAAGCTATGTGCACAGAGTCTTATAAGTGGATCTTACGAAGGGTAAAAATCAGTGATTATACTTTTATGCATACCCTTGAAAACTTACTTTTTTGCAAGGATTGACAAGCATGTTTTACAACTTATATTTACTCTTTACCACACAGTCCTGAGTTTAAAGGACCATGAGAGAAATGGCTTTTGAAAACATTGTTGTAAAAGAAGAAAATGCTGGTGCCAACATTTTCTCCTTTTTATATGCCCTTCGAAGACGGGATGTATTATGGGATCACCCATGGCGTACGGGCGTCCGGGCGGGCGACGTCCAGTTCTTTGTCCGGAGTATAACTTTGTCATCTCCAGTCCGATTGACTTGAAACTTGGCAATTGTGTTTGTTGCAATAGTACGGAGTGCAGTATGAAAGAACCATAACTCTACCTCGTGCTGTCTTTGAGTTATTTCCCTTTGATCGTCATTTTTACAGCATTTTCTGCTTGTCTGGAGCATAACTTTGTCATCTCCAGTCCGATTGACTTGAAACTTGGCATTTGTGTTTGTTGCAATAATACGGATTGCAGTGCAAAAGAACCATAACTCTACCTCATGCTGTCTTTGAGTTATTTCCCTTTGATTGTCATTTTACAGCATTTTCTGCTTGTCCGGAATATAACTTTGTCATTTTTAGTCTGAACATCTTCAAATTTGGTATGCATGATTGTTGAAAAATTACGGAGTGCAGTGAACAAGAACCATAACTCTTCCTAGCACGAATTTTGAGTTATTCCCCCATAGATCTTAATTTTTATACCATTTCTTGCTTGTCCGGAGCATAACTTTGTCATCTTAAGTAGGAATGACTTGAAATATGGTATGCTTATTTGTTGCAATATTTGGAAGTGCAGTGCACAAGAATTGTAACTACCTCGTGCTGTCTTTGAGTTATTTCCCTTTGATCGTCATTTTTACAGCATTTAGTGCTTATCCAGAATTAACTTTGTCATCTCAAGTCAGAACGACTTCAAACTTGGTATGCATGTTTTTTGCAATATTACAGAGTACAGTGCGCAAGAACAATAGCTCTACCTAGCGCGGATTTTGGGTAATTCCACTTTGATCTTCATTTTTACAGTATTTCTTGCTTGTCCGGAACGGAACTTTGTCACCTCAAGTCAAATTGACTTGAGACTTGGTAAACATGTTTGTTGCAGTTACGAAAAGTGCAATGCACTGGAGCCGTAACCTTACCTAAAGCCCTTTTGGAATTATTCCCTATTCATTATTTTTTTTTTTTTTACAGCTTTTCATGCTTCTCTACAATATAACTTTGTCTTTTCATGTTGGAATGACCTGAAACTTTATATGCATGTTTCCTTAACATTAGAGGAGACATTCATGCTTATTTCAATCACTTACATGATTTCTGCTGCACTACTATTTTCCTCTACCTGCCCTTTACGATTATTATTCCCCCTTGACAACTGGCGGTGGGACGGGCGTATCTTGCGACAGTTTGCCGCTCTTGTTTCTACAATGTTTTCTACCCAAAGAAGGACATAAGTCATTGTTTTTGCTACATTTAATTTGTCATCTGCAGATGCTTTCAATTTGGTCATGTTCAAAATCTGTTTATCAGTTAAAGGCTTAATCACCCATGTACCTTCAAGGCTTAACTCTTTACCATACAATCCTGAATTTTAACGACCCTGAGGAAGGGTCCTTTTGAAAACATTGTAGAAAAAGAAGAAAATGCTGGAAACCAGCATTTTCTTCTTTTTCTCACAAGGTTTTCTACTCTTTGAATGACAAATTTAATGTTTTAAGAATCGTTTAATTTCTCGTCTGCAAATCTTTTGAATTTGGACAAGCTAAAATTTTTTTCGTGTGGTAAAGGGTTAACACAATCCAATCTATTGCACTACAAGTACATGCATTATGATAAGAATTGGCCCATAAGTTTGATGCAAGCAATTACCACTAAGGCTACAATGTTGGATGTGTTTTCTGGAAGTCTTTTTTGTATACAAGCTGGTGGTGCGACTTATGTGGGAGTGTCAACAAGCAACACACTGCATAACCCCAGTCATATACTATTCAAATCAAGGAAAGACTTGAGCTGTTATGATTTAATTGAAGAAATACTGAAGGTGATGTGATTCATCATTTAGAGGAGAGATAAATTTCATGATGAATTTTGAAAAGATTTTCTGTGAATTAACCTATCTATTTCTGTCTTAGGGATGACCACATCAAGTTCTTTTGTCTGCAAGTGGTTGAAAACTACCTCAAAACCAGGTATGGTTTTCTTATAGCTTTAACTATTAGCAAACAATCTCGTGTTTTTAGGATCCTGAGAAAGAGGGCCCTTGAAAACATTGTGATAGCCAGCATTTTCTCCTTTTCCAATGATGTTTTCTACCCTATCACAGACGAATCCTTTGATTTCAGCCAATGTTTAAATATTTGAGGAAATGAACCACCAGTAATAGGGGCAGTGTTGAGGAAAGGCTGTTTGATATGGAAACATTTCAAAAACATCATGAAAGTGCAGTAATAGCTCATACTGATTTTTCAGTTGGTAAAAATGTGTTCAAAAGAAATAGCTACGCACAATGATAGCTTCATGGTAGGAAACTGCTGTTTGAAATTCCACACTTTGAAAAGTTTTATTTGTATGTAGCCAGCCCCTGACATGAAAAGTAATTTTGTTAAAAGAAAAGGACTATAATAATTATTTCTTTTACTCATTACAACATGAAACAAATTTACTGCAGAGGACTCTCTTTTCAATAATGAATAATCAACATGAATGAAGGCTCAATATAGGAATACTCATGGAGAGATTGAGGCAAAGGGAAAAACCATTTTTGTGAAAAGTGGTCTGTCTTCCTGCAAGACAAAACAAGGCATCTGCAGATTATAATGTGTTTAAACTCTTTACCAGACAACAAAAATTTTGATGTGCCCAAATTGAAAGGGTTTGCAGACAACATTTGAAATTTGGCTCAAAAGATGGAATTTGTCTTTGATGCAGTGTTCTGCCGAGGCCGCATATTTGCAATTTTCTCGCTGAAAAATTCAAAATGTCGCAGAAAACATAGGTAAAAGGCGATTCCTGTCGCATATCAAAAATTGCCGAATCAGCCGCATAACTAATACAATTTAGTGTTTTTCATGGGTGCCGAAGGTGCGTATATGCAAAATGAAATTTGATTGGACGCAGACCGAAAACATCAACCAAGTATTGATCGTGTACTTTACTGTCATGACGTAGTATATTCTGCAATCTCATTCGGAAAATGGTTTCGTCGCCACGGCGAAAAAGCCAGGTATTATCCTAAGCTTCTCTGGTCAGCCAAAGCATACCAACAATCAGAGCTCGAAGTCCGATAATGTTCTTATGCCCAGTACCCCTCCCATTTAATCAACATCGTTGGAAGATAGTAAAAATTACCTGTACGACAGTTCTTAGTATTTAAAAGAATATGATCGCGACCGCAACTTTATGGGTTGTAAAATGTGTTTTTAAAAAAAACCGAAAAAATGTACACATTTATGGTAGAAAAAAAGTAACTTCAGAACTACTACTCTTATGTACGACGTGCAGAGAACGTCTATCATAGATCAGCCGCCATGGCCGAGTCTTTTCAGGGTGATTTTAAGAAAAGTCTCAATGACAAATAATCAGCCGTGTTAGTTGCATTTAAATCCACATTTTGGCTAGTGAAAGAGAACATAGCAATTAACAAGTATGGGTATTGGGGAACTAATTTCAATGTCTTATTTTTAAACCATTTTAATGCATACTAAATTTTGTCCCCAAATTTTTAAAAATGTCTCAAACTTTTCTCTATGAGTGAGACATTTGTCTCCACTTTTAAAAATCCTTGGCAGAACACTGTTGATGTGGTAGAAAACATTGTGGGAAAAGGAGAAAATGCTGGTAACCAGCATTTTCTCCTTTTCCTACAATGATTTTTGTCAAAAGGCTTTTTTCACAGGGTTGTTAAACCTCAGGATTGTGTGATTAAGGGGTAAAGACCCAAATGAAAAAAGCTTCTGGGAAAAAAAAAAAATCGTCAATGTAGCAACATTTCATGCGTTGTCTGCAAATGCTTTCAATTTGGTTGAGTCCGAAATTTTGTCATATGGTAAAGAGTTAAATAGATAACTCACATCTCTTGTTTCCTGTTTTTACAGCTATAGAAGAAGTGGTATAGAGGAGCAGCAATATGTGAAACAGTTAATCAGTCACTGTCTTCAGCAACAGGTACAGTTCAATATATTAATTGATGTTGTAATGAGGTGATACAACCTTAACAAGACCATCTGTAGGGAAAAAGCCTTTATAGGAAGTCGGAAAAGACTCAAACACTGCAATTTCATGGCTGTTCAAAGCAGAATGTCTCATGTAGAATTTGATAATGTAGAGCCAAAATCAGAGTGCACAGTCTTAACAACCTGATGTTGAACTGAGCTGTAAACTAAAGGAAAAAGAGAAGTTATACTTTGCATCCTGAAGGTTTATCACTTTCCTGCTGAATTAATGCAAACAGATGACCTGGTTGATGTTGATCTATGGTACTCACCATGTCTACGGAAATAAGATGGTGTTTTTTGCATAATGAATAGTGTAGGCCAAGATCAAACTTTCCATATGAATTGGCTGATTTTAGTCTATGGACTTAACGATTTGCACCAACAACTATAATAACAATAAAAATTACTTAAAAAAGAAATGGCTTTAGATTTGAATTCATATTTACTGATAGTAGCTTCGTTGCCAGAACTTGTGCTTTTTGTTTGGCTGTTTTCAAAGTAAACATCGAGGTATTGTCATAGCCCTGGCGTCAGCTGCATCATTATCATACTAAAACTTCAACATTTTATAATATTTCTGTCATTACTGAAGTTTTTTATTTCAATCTTGGATTGGTTGTTAATTATCAACAGGGGCAGGTAACCATCAAAATATTTTTGACACAGACTTTCACCCTTTTTGGCTTAGAATTTTCACTACGAGCAACTACAGCAGAGCATTGGTACCCACATGCTGTGCTCTTGTTTATGTATACATGTAATTTTATATACATGTATTAAAATTTGAATTATATAATAGAAAAACAAGGAAAATGAAACCAACATGGGCCATAGTCTATGAAAAGAGGGTTTAATGCATCTGCAATAAGGATTGCCCCATGTCAGCCTGCTCAGTCTTCACTGGTTGACATTGGTCAAAACTTTTTGCTATTTGTAAATTCTCTGCATGTCTAAGGACCATTCTACCATATAATTCAGTCTGTTGGTGGACTAAATAGGTTTTATAGAACCATAATTATGTGATGACCTGCTTGGTCTAATGCTTCAGAGTTAAATCTAGGGCGAAGGATTTGTAAAATTACACTACTAAAAAGCAATTTGCACAAAAGAAAAAATGTGTGGGCCACATCATACAAGGGCTGAGCAAAATGTGTGTGGAATTTCTTCATAACTTTTTAATTTGATGTCCGATTGTTTTCAGATTTTCACTTGGTTAATTATAGTCTTATATCAATATCCAGGTAAAAAATCACCAGTCTGATTTTATTTAAGATATATTTATTTTTACCGTAAAAAACACAAGGTTGGCTACTTAGGAGCACACAGTATAATCTCTGTTGACATGCTTTGAAAAACGATCACATGTCAAAATTGTTTGGTTCAAATCTCCTGAAATTATGTCAGCGTAATGTATGGCTCCATTTGACATTCTGTGGGAAATTTCTGATGTCACTTCCAAAAAACAATGCTAGTCGGATGTTTTTTGTGAGACCTATCAAAGGAAAAATAAGGTAAAAAATGGTGCTTTAGGAAGTGGTCGAAACTCACACAGCAATAAGATTCTGTGTAATCTTAGGACATAGTCTGTCAGAAATGTTTGATTTATTAAAAGAAGCATGGGTAAAGCCATACAGTGTTCAAGTGGCATGCATGGTTTAAAAAAACGACGAAAGAGTATTTAAGATGATGAGACAGAGAGAGCATCGACATAACATAAATTAATATGGTAGTTAAATGACATTAATCACCAGGAAAAGACTTCGATGATTTTTATGGAATAAAAGATATAAGACATCAAAGAGCAGAGGGGGAGTGGGTCTTGTCTTTGCAGCACAGAAACAAATGTATAGAATTAAAGAAAGTGGTAGAAGTTTATGAGACATTTATCAGCACCTTTGAATTGCATTCTAAGCAAAAGATTGTTCTTGAACAGTTTATGCCCTGCATCACCTACATTCCAGATGAAATTGGTGTCTGCTTACTTTAACCTTGATATGTTTGTATGTGGACTTGGTTTTTCCCTATGTTGCTTTACTTGTTCGTATTCTTACTGTGGCAAATTTAGTGAAAGGTCACAACATGAGTGTTTTTCTTTGCTATTCATGTGTTAAGATATTTTGTTTTAATTGGCCTGCTTTGAATTTCAAATTGGCCCACCTTTTTTGAAAGGGATGGGGAAGTTGGCCAATTTTTTTTTTTCATTCCTAGATTCAACTCTGATACATCACAGAAATTCATTAAACCTACTTTTGCCAGAGCATGGCCCACAAATGTTTGAATGCATGATTATACAGTGCCTGTAATTTATTAAACTTATACAACTTTACATTTAAAGGAGACATAGATGATTTTCCAGTTATTATGAGTTGAAATAATTTCTATTTTCTTTGAGCAGGGACAGAAGCAAGACAAAAGCTTCCTGCGTAACAAGATTTCACAGATTGTGTCACTAGTATTTGTGGTGGATTATCCACAAAGATGGTCAGAATTTTTCTCGGACCTTTTACAGACTTTAACCATGGGTCACCTGGCTGTAGATATGTATCTACGTATCTTGATACAGATTGACCTTGAGGTTGTTGACAGAGATATAGTACACACTCCAGAGGTAAGTTGTATGAGGTATGTCTGTAAGGTTCATGGATGATGCCGGTATTTATAAAATTAACACACTTCTGTAAGTTTTATTGTCTCATTTACTTTTGGATATATCTTAAGCATCGTGTGTAAAAATTACAAAGATATTGTGCCAACAGTAAGTAGTATGTCAATCATGCTTTAAATGATGTGAGTGGGACCGGGTCACTCTAAACAATGCAACTAAATTGATTTTTCAAATTGTCATCTGCAGTCTATAACCTGACAAAAAATAAACTGATCCTTTCCAAATTTCATGCTGCAGTTAAGGATGAAATTGACCTCATTTCTTGAAATTATAGACAATGACATCATAGCCATTCAAACTTACAGCACAGGAATTCTGAAGCATTACGAAGTTGTCTTTGTCAAAAATGGCAGAATTTGATGTCGCAGAACAACAGATGATCATAAATTTTTTTGCCAATCTTGGGAAATCATCGGAAGATACTGTGAAAATTCAGTCTGAAGCTACAGGAAAACCAGCTGTATTTTGAGAAGCTTTAAATTGTGTTGGATTATCTCAGAGTCGCATTTAGATTCTACGGTAACCACCTAACACGTTGTCAATCCAAGGTCTGACTAATAAATGATGTCATGACGTCATAACAATGTTGACTTTCGCCCTTGGTTCTTATCGGTATATGCAGGCTTAGACTAATAAATGAAAAACTATTTATGGTAGCAGCACATTTTTAGCTCCACTGGCCGAAGGCCAGCGGGCTTATGTCATGGCCCGGTGTCTGTCGTGTGTCCGTACGTACGTCCGTGCGTGCGTTAACTTTTTTTTTCAAACTTCTTCTTCTCTGAAACTACCCATCCAAATTTGATGAAACTTCACAGAAATGATCCTGCCATGGTCCTCTTTAGAACTTCTTGAAAGAATTTGATTCCTTCAAAAACTCTGGTTGCCATGGCAACAAAACTGAAAAATATTGAACATCTTTGAAAATCTTCTTGTCTGAAACCATAAGGGCCAGGGCTACCAAATTTGGCATGTAGCTTTATCTAATGGACTTTTATCAAATTCCTTCATATTATAGCCCTGGGGTCAAAATTGGCCCTGCCCCGGAGATCACAAGTTTAACATGGGCTTATATAGTGACTGTAATTTAAATAGTAATCAAGCGAAATAACTCCTGTTATACATGATAAAGTTTGTTACCATTTACCTCCCTTGATTATCATACTGCACTTATACATTATTGGAGTTTGGTATTTAAGTTTTTTGGAGAGGAAATGTTCTGTTTTAAGGGAGAGTGATTTATTTTGAAGCTAATGGTTATGCTCACATAAATGCAATGTTTAATTTAAAGTAAGGTTTCTATCACTCAAATTTTTTCAGAACTTTACCTTTCATGCTAATGAATAAAACAGCTTGTATTCGCTGATATTATCTTTGCATTTAAAAAGATATGACTGTTTTTGTTTGGCAGGTGGGGTGGAGGTTATGTTTTCAAAGTAAGTTTATTACCATACAGACTTTTTATGCTGTATGTCTCTGTCAATGCCAATTAAGCGCATGATACGTTAATTTTACTCTTTAAGAAATGACAAATTTTTTTTACTGTACCAAGTTTAAAGCCATTGCAAAAAGACAAAATGAATGTAGCTTAAATGACTATATCTGTCTTTGATAGGTTAGGAAACGTTGTGGGAAATGGAGAAAATACTGGCTGACAACATGTTGTCCTTTTCTCATGATGTTTTTGAAAGCCTTCTCTTTCAAGGTCATTAACACTTCGATTTGTGTGGTAAAGGGTTAAAAAGCCAGTGGAGCGATACAGGGCTATCATAGCCCTCTTGTTTCTCACATGTCGGCTGAGAAAAGATTGCTCTTTATGATGATATAAGTTTCCTGTGCCTAATTTATAAATTTCCTAATCCTTTGGCAGTGTCCACAAACTTTACGGACATACGTCATATTATTTATCCTATTCCAGTCTTGATTTTTTTCCTGTAGGCTTGTATTCTAGTGCCAGACAACTAAAACCTTTTAAGCTCCTGGAGAAGATAGGTTTTTAAACATTTTTTAAAAGGAGCTATTTTAAGTAATTAAGACCTTGGTATAATGCAACTTGAAGAATGCTTTTTGCTGGAATAAATAAAAAATAGCAGACCCTGTAACATCACTGTGTGGTCTGATATTGATCTTTCTTATCAACAAAAGCTATTCAAGTTGCACTCTGTATCCATAAGTTTAATTCATATCTGTATAGATAGAATTTTATGCACCTCTAGTAGACATTGTTCAAATATTTTGGAAAAATGAGACATCGCTTGGATCAAGCAGTAACTCCTTTTCCTATAGTCTCTTTTGAGCTCTTTTATGTTCCACTGTTGTGTGACTTGCACTAAATTTTGAATGCTCTGTTCACTTGCTCTCAATGAGGTTTTTGTTGTTTTTATGTTCAGGAAACCGAGAGGAATACACTGATTAAAGACATGATGAGAGACCACTGTGTGCTACAACTGGCAGACTCCTGGTATAATATAATGGTAAGTGTTTTGAATGGTTAGTTATCCAAGGATATCCATTTTAACCATTATCCTGCTAAATAACTTATATAAAACTTGCAAGCTGTAATTAAAATCCTGAGTTAGTTTTTGGGGTGAAATATCTCTGTATCAGACAGGTCTGTGCAGTTTGATCCTGATCTACACTGTCTGGAAAAGGTCATTGAGTTGCGCTTAGCAGCCTAAGGGGTAATAAATTTGGAAGAGAGATAAAATTTGTTTTCAGTTTGTTTTCATTTAAATACAAATTTTAAGTATATACAATGAATTTTGAAATGTCATGAATAAAGGAGCTACTGCTGCTTTTTGCCATTTTCCTTCATACATACAAATAAAAGATAGTAATCCTTCCTTCTATTTTTTTCAAGCCTTTTTAATAGATGCCATGCTGTTTAGTAGGTTTGAAACTGCCCTGTGTGGTAATGGCCTAATTATTTATCTTGTGAAATTAATTTGTTGCAGATGAAAATGTCTGCGAGAAATATGGAAATTCAACATAATTTTCTGTTAAATACTGTAGTGCATTAAAATATTACACTACAAGCAGCTTTCTACAAAGTTTTATGAAATATATTGCTGACAGATGTAGAAAATTTATGCAGGAGGTGTTGTGTTAATACTGTCACAATTTGGCCATTTTACTCTTGATGCAATGTGACTGATAAATTGTCACAAACTGGTAAAAGCAAACATCTGTAGAAAAAATTTGTATTTCTTTTTTCAGAATCGGTATGAGAACAGTAATGCCGAGATTGTGTGTTCTGCTTTGGAGGTTGTTGGAAAGTATATTTCTTGGATTGACATTAGTCTGATTGCTAATGATAAATTTGTTCCTGTGATAATTCGATACATGTCAATGCCATTGTTACGAGAAAGTGCTTGTGATTGTATTCATGACATCATCAGTAAAGGAATGGATCCCCTAGCTAAAACAAAACTGGTGGAATCTTTTGCTGAGGTCTTAGATAAAGTTGGAGTGCTGTCACTGTCTGAGGTGAGACAAACACCGTCTTTGCTAGAAAATAAATGTTGAGAGATATCATCTTTGTTTTTATGTGCTAAATTTGTCAGTAGATAAACATTGGGGAAAAAAAAGAAAGTAAAAAAAATTATTTTAGATCTGTTATTGTCAACTGGAAATAGACCACACAGGGGCTGAGTGTTCAGTTTTGACTTTGTTGTCCTTTGATGGAAACTTTATAACCTACTAGTCTATAAAGTAATAAAAGAGCAGATTTCAGTAAATATTGGCCTTTATCCCTTTCCACATAATCCTAAGCTTTAATGATGCTAAGGAAGAAGGCTTTTGAAATCATTGTAAGAAAATGAGAAAATGCTGGTAATCAACATTTTCTCCATTTCTTACAATGTTTTCTTTACTTACAAAGAGAAATTTCAGTTTCTGAGCTTTTGTCTTCTGCAAATGATTTCAATTTGGACAAGTCTAAAATTTTGTCATTTGGTTAAGAGTTACTTAAAAGTTCATAACCTATGTGTCTGTAAAGTAATAAAAGAGCAGATTTCTGTAAATATTACTTGACCATTCTTCCTGTAGCTGTTTTTTTTGCCCATGACACAATGTTTTTGGCATAGTGACAAATAGAAAAAGAAGTCAAAATGAGCAGTTTCTATACTTAACACATCTTTTTTGACCATTGTATGAGTTGACTGGTTGTGGTCATTTGTATTCTCTCTGTCTACTGCCATTGGTATGCAATGCATGCATTTGGTTTATAACTTTGGCGGAAAGAGTTAAACTGATTTACTGTACATAAATCATTTAACAAGCTGAACTTAAAACTCTGAAGTTTATTTGGTTGTTACTCTGTAGGATGATAGTTTATAAGAGACAGTTCTAAGGTGTACCAACACTATGGAATTTTGTGAAGAACAAAGGTGAAATGACACTTTGAAAGGGAAAATACTCTCCATATCTCTGGCAGTGTTGTACAGTGATGGTTTGAATTACATTAGCTTACAAGCTATTCATTTGGCACACTTTTGACATATTTCAGGATGAAGACTGTGATTTTCTGGCCAAGTTGGCTCGTTTGATTAATTGTATGGGTGTACAATTGATTGCTTCCTGGCAAAAGTAAGTTCATGCATTATGATTGTATGACATTGTCATTGTAAAAACCTTCCACACATACAAAAGGACTTAGAGCTCTTACATCATTTTGTCCTTTTTTTTTTTTTCATTTTTTATTTGCCACGTCAACTGGTATAATGGGAGTCATGGCTCATTTTGTCCTCTCTTCATTTCGCAGCAGTCGATCTTTGAAAACATTGTGATAAAAGGAGAACTCATCGATAGCAATTACAGTAAAACCTCGATAATTTGAAGTCCCAAGGGGACAAGCAAAATATTCGAATTATCGCGGTTTTTGAATTATCGAAAATATCAGTGAAAAAACATAAATTCCATTCAGGTTGGGCAAGTAAACATCTACGACCCCCGAGCAATAAAACCGAGTTTTTGTTGCCTTTTTTCATAATATTCTAAGAATATCATATCGAAAAGGTTATTTTCTCTAAGTGCAGCGGATCTGACCATATGAGTTCTTGGAAACAAATCATGTTAAAATTACTTTCACTGTGTAAGGTATTGGAAAGGTCGGTGCTCTAGTTTTTCTTTCAAATTCGTAAAATTTTGCCCTGTTGTATTTGCCCCCATTAACTGTCACCCCACGGGAAAGAAAGTGCATTATTAGTCCCCTACCGGCGAAGCCGAAGGGGACTTAAGGTTTGCACTCCATCCGTCCGTCTATCTGTCTGTAAGTCAGTCGGCACGCAAATCAGTTTTCCGGACTGGCAGATATTGAGCTGATTTTTGGTGTGCAAGTCAACCACCATGAGTTACAGATCAAGCTTGAGTTTCATTCCGGTCCACTGATTTTTGACGAAATTACGGGCCTTGGACTTTGAAATTTTCACAAAAAAAACATTTTTCCGGAGCTTTTTTTCTAAACGCTGGCAGATATTGAGCTGATTTTCGGTGTGTAAGTCAACCACCATGAGTTACAGATCAAATTTGAGTTTCATTAGTGTCCACTGATTTTTGACGAAATTACGGGCCTTGGACCTATAGAAAATTTCACTGAAAAAACAGTTTTTCCACATTTTTTACTTACAATGCTTATGTTTGGTATGTAGGTACCTGTCATTGATACCGATCTTCTGTGGGTTATATGCCCAAGGTCAAGGTAAAAAATTTTAACCCTTAACATGGAAACTTATCCTCAAAACTTTTCATAGTCATTTCTCTGTATATTCAAAGTACTTAAGTTATAACACTTATACATGGTAAGCTGGTACCTCTCATTAGTACACACCTGCTGATGATAAGGTCAAGGTCACCTCACAAGGTAAAGGTCATATTTCTGAAAATTTGCTTTTACGGGGGCATTTGTGTTTCACAAACACATCTTGTCTTAGTAAAACTTCTTCAATGAACTTACTTTAACAAGGAAAATGCTTATATATCTGGCTTTCATTAAAGCATTGCATACAAAGACAGACACGATGCTTATAATTCTGAAAGGGGGTCAAATACATTCTTTCTCCTCCACAGAGTTTCACAAACTATACCTGCCGGCGATATATACGGCCGGTAGGGGACTCGCTATTGCTATGCAATACTGTCAGAATGCTTGTTATTTTTGACCTAAGAAAACAGCAGAAGGTAGGATATAATATGGTATCAAAAATATTTAGGCCTACACGTGTATGGATTTAAGTTCCTCGGACACCGATGTTTCAATGAAATATCTTTGAATATCACGATTTGAAAAGTGTTGAAAACGATCGAAGAATGAGGGCGGGAAAACACGATGCTTAAAATAGATAGACACGAAAAATGATAAAAAATGAGACATCCTCTGATCACAAACGCTTTAAACTGTCTTTGAATGTGATGTACGCACAAACTGCAAAAAATGAATTTGGGGATAAAATCAGTTGTCTACTCAGGAATGAAATACTCGAGTGACTTTGTAGAATGAAATATCAAACAACATAATCGAAGGAGGGGGTAGTAGAAGCAAACATGTCAAACTTAACATAATTAACCTCTTATTATCAAATCAAAGTCAACTCCTTTTCCAAATCGTATTGTAGTATGAATCTTCGGAAGTAATTGTCATAGATTGTAAAACTTACACTACACCGTAGACGGGCCAACGCCAAAAATTCCTTTGCAAGGAATGGTGTGAAAACAATTAACTGAGATGTGAGAAAATAATGTGTTCGAATTAACAATCAATTTAAAGAGACAAATTGATGACAGGGACCAACACATGTGTTTGAATGTTCACATTATCGAGACTCGAAATTACAGATCTATTTTTGGTGCTATATGGTGGAGTTTTTGCCGGGACTACGGAAATTCCTTGAAAAATACAGGGTCCTCGAACGTTCGAGATTGGAAATATCGAGGTTTTACTGTACATATTTCACTTGTATTTGATATCAACTCTTTACCAAACAAAAAAATTTCTGACTCCTCAAAATTGAAAGCATTTTCAGACAACAAATTAAATGTAGCTCAAATGATTGGATTTGTCTTTGAATTTGTAGAAAACATGGTTGGAAAAGGAGCAGTTGCTAGTTAACAGCATTTTCTCCTTTTCAGTATTTTCAAAAGCCTTCTTCATCAGGATTGTTAAAACATAGGTTTATTTAGTAAAGGGTTTATCCTTAGTTTATGCTGAAAAGCTATATTTTGCAAGGATGTTTTTTTAAGTTGTTTGCAGCATTTTTGTTTCTGGAGAAAGAAATTAAATGTGCCAAGCTTCCACAAATCTCACTGTTCAAATGAGATGTTAGGATATAAAATGTTCTGTGTCTGCTGAGGGTTATTTAGCAGAGGGGTTCCCAATGGCTCAGAGATGAGAACACTGAGTTGGTACTCCAAGAGGTTTTTGTATATTTCCAGATTGTTAAAAATCAATGCCCAGGATGCTGCAGAAACATTAACAGCTGTGGAAAACAAGATAAGCCTACTGCTTCGGTTTCTTGGGGATGAAGATGATGACGTTTCTGGTGCTGTGGCAACTTTTTCTACAGACTATATCTCTTTGCTGAAACAAATGAACCCTTTGTCTCAAAGACAGAGGAAAAATATTGAGTCACTGTTGTATGTTTTGATTGAAAAAATGAAGTTTGATGATTCCTACAGCTTTGATCATGAGGTAACTGTTTGTACTCTTTTTTATTAGCTCACCTGAGCACGAAGTGCTCATGGTGAGCTTTTGTGATCGTGCTGTGTCCGGCGTCCTTCGTGCATTGTGCGTCGTCAACTTTTACCTTGTGTACGCTTTAGAGGCCACATTTTCAGTCTGATACTCGTTTGTGTCAATAAAATCTTGGACGAGTTCGAAAATAGGTCATGTCGGGTCAAAAACTAGGTCACTAGGTCAAATCTTAGAAAAACGTTGTGTTTGGTCTGGAGGCCACATTTTCTGTCCAACACTCTTGAAATTTGTTCAGAATATTTGTCTTAATGATATCTCAGACGAGTTCGAAAATGGGTCATGTTGGGTCAATAACTAGGTCACTAGGTCAAATCTTAGAAAAATGTTTTTTACACACTAGAGGCCACATTTTCAGTCCAATACTCTTGAAAGTTGGTCAGAATGTTTGTCTTGACAATATCTCGGACGAGTTTGAAAATGAGTCATGTCAGGTCAAAAACTAGGTCACTAGATCAAATCTTAGAAAAACCTTGTGTATGCTCTAGAGGCCACATTTTCAGTCCAATACTCTTGAAAGTTGGTCAGAATGTTTGTCTTGATAGTATCTTGGATGTGTTCTGGAGAGGATTATGTCCGGTCAATAACTAGGTCACTAGATCAAATCTTAGAAAAATCTTGTGCACGCTCTAGAGGCCACATTTTCAGTCCAATACTCTTGAAAGTTAGTCAGAATGTTTGTCTTGATAATATCTAAAATGAGTTCGTAAATTGGTCAAGTTGGGTCAAAAACTAGGTCACTGGGTCAAATTTTTAGCTCACTTGAGCACGAAGTGCTCATGGGGAGCTATTGTGATCATGCTGTGTCCGGCGTCCGTCATGCGTCGTGCGCCGTCCGTCGACAACTTTTTCACCTTGTGTACGCTCTAGAGGCCACATTTACAGTCCGATACTCATGAAACTTGGTCAAAATGTTTGTCTCAATAAAATCTTGGACGAGTTCGAAAATGGGTCATGTCAGGTCAAAAACTAGGTCACTAGGTCAAATCTTAGAAAAATCTTGTGTACGCTCTAGAGGCCACATTTTCTGTCCAATACTCCTGAAAGTTGGTCAGAATGTTTGCCTTGATAATATCTCAGACGAGTTCAAAAATGGGTCATGTCGGGTCAAAAACTAGGTCACCAGGTCAAATCTTAGAAAAACCTTGTGTATGCTCTAGAGGCCACATTTTCAATCCAACACTCTTGGAAGTTGGTCAGAATGTTTGTCTTGATGATATCTCGGATGGGTTCGAAAATGGGTCATGTTGGGTCAAGAACTAGGTCACTAGGTCAAATCTTAGAAAAACCTTGTGTACGCTCAGGAGGCCACATTTTCAGTCCAACACTCTTGGAAGTTGGTCAGAATGTTTGTCTTGATGATATCTCAGACGAGTTTGAAAATGGGTTATGTCGGGTCAAAAACTAGGTCACTAGGTCAAATCTTAGAAAAACCTTGTGTATGCTCTAGAAACCACATTTTCTGTCAAAAACTCTTGAAACTTGGTCAGAATGTTTGTCTTGATAATAGCTCAGGCGAGTTTGATAATGGGTCATGTGGGGTCAAAAACTAGGTCACTAGATCAAATCTTAGAAAAACATTGTGTGCGCTCTGGAGGACACATTTTCAGTCTGATACTCCTGACACTCGGTCAGAATGTTTGTTTTGATGAGACCTTGAATGAGTTTAAATTTGGTTCATGTGGAGTCAAAAACTAGGTCACTGGGTCAAAAATTGTAAAAACCTTGTGTACACTCTAGAGGCCACATTTTCAGTCTGATACTCTTTAAACTTGGTCAGAATGTTTGTGTTGATGATATCTCGGATGAGTTCGAAAATGGGTAATGTTGCGTCAAAAACTAGGTCACTTGGTCAAATCTTAGAAAAACCTTTTGTACACTCTAGAGGCCACATTTTTAGTCCGAAACTCTTAAAAGTCGGTCAGAATGTTTGTCTTGATAATATCTTGAAAGAGTTCGAAAATGGGTAATGTTGGATCAAAAACTAGGTCACACTAGGTCAAATCTTTGAAAACCTTGTTTACTTTCTAGAGGCCTCATTTTTAATGCAATACTCATGAAACTTGGTCAGAATTGGTCTTGCACCAGTTTGCAAGTGGGTCATTTCGGGTCAGTAACTCTTGAAAATCTTGGTAGAATGTTTGTCATAATATCTCAAAAGAGAATGAAAATGGGTCATGTTTGTTCAAATGACTCAGGTAAGCGATTTCAGGGCCATCATGGCCCTCTTGTTGTTTAGCTGAACAACTAAGCTCACTTTACAGGCTACTTAGTTGCATGATAGGATTGATGGGAAAATGCATTAAATCCCTTTTCACAGAGCATGACTCAAATGTATAATATATTTTAATATTTTGTCTTAAATTTAAAAATGGAAAAGTGCAAATTTCACCCTCCTGTTTCATTGAGACAGGGCTCCCGCTGTCGATCGCCAGTGTCGCCAAATGCGAAATTTAAGAAAAAATGGCACCAAAAATGAAGCACTGGCGAATGTACTGGCGACAAGTAAATGCCTATAAACAATTCTTAAAAGATCTAAACTCCGACTAAAACAATATGTATCAAGTGTGAAGGATGCCCGCGTTACTGTTTATCACACCTAATCAAGCTGGCTTTCATTAACAGTTTTGTCTAATTACACACCAGACTTGCATACACACCACATATTGCTAATTAATCAAATGTCGATTTTGCCACGCCCCGTTGTGCACACAGAAATTTCGAACTAATCAGAAACCAGATAAAAGATTTAGTTACCGCCCATAATTTCTAAAGCCACGCCTTGATTCTGCCTTACATGGTACGCATCCTCTCACTGGTTAGCATTTTATTGTGTGTACTTAGCGATGTCATTAATGAAAAACGTGTTAATGGTATTGATCCGCTTATCTAGCGTAAAATGACAGTTTTTGAAGTTAGCTGCCACCCTTAAGGAAAATTTATATCAAATCATGCCGAAATAATTTTCCGAAAATTAATGGACATGAAAAATGGATCGTCGCAAAAAAACGTGAAAACCAATGACACAACAAAATGCCAGTTGACGTTGTCCGATCAGAAGCACTTCAGACTGTCTTTTTAGCTTTTATAACGACTTCAAGCAGTAAATTTACCCAAATATTTGTATAAAACAATAAGTGGGTGCTAAAATATACATGTATGTCTAATGATGAGGAAAAAACTCGAGTGATTTTATGACATGAAAATGTTGAATAATACGGGGGGGGGGGGGGGGGGTGTGCGCACTTTGTAGGCTACTTCGTCTTACAGTGATAGCACAACAAGTGTCAGAGAAGGTATAGGACACTCATACAGAGAGAAAAGACCAGAATAAAAGGACTCTTTAACAAAATTAGTATTTTTAAAGATAAAAAGAATTGATTTATTAAACCCTTTAATACACAATCCCAAATTTCTTCTTTAATTTCATTAAAACTCAAGGAATTCTAACAGGTTTGCAGCTTTAGAATTACAGCGCTGTATTACTGTCCAAATACAACTTCTGTGTCCCTGCAGCTCACAACCTTGAAAACCCTTGGGGATAAAGGAACATAAGTAAGCATTACAGTATTATAGTGAGCAATGGATTTAGTAGCTTTAACATGGGCCTATAAACTGAAGCGTCTAATGTACTATATGGCTAACTCAGTTGGCTCCTACTGGCCCCAATTTTTTTGAGCTGGCGAATTTGATGGCGCAAATATTAAAACTTGCAGGGGAAGCCCTGTTGAGACTCAATTTATCTCTTGATTTTCAAACTGGGCTTTGAAGGAAAAGTTGGAAAATGTCCATGGGTCTGTCATTGTATAGGTCCTGGTGCAAAAACTTCATCATCTTCTCATGTCTCTGTCATTATTAACAATATTTCCTTCAAACTCCGGCTAGTTGTCAACCTGTAACTCTCTAGCAAAGGACACAATTTTAGACTCGTAAAAAGTGAAAGCATCTGCAGATGACAAAATAAACATGACTCGAAAATCGAAATTTGTTATGTGACATGTTAGAAAACATGGTTGGAAAAGGAGAAAATGCTGGTTACCAGCATTTTCTCCTTTTTCCACAGTGTTTTCTAAAGGCTTTTTCTTCAAGGTCCCTAAGCTTTAAGTGGAAATATATATATATCATATACAATAAGTGAAAATCCCATTTAAGTATTTTAACAATTTTACAGTGTTTCGTTTTACCATAATATCAATACATACTGCATACCTGGATATATACTCATGTCCAAAAATTTGTGAATTACTGATTACAGACTTTTTGCGCACGGAAAAGTTTGCGAATTCAAGACACTTGTTATTTGCTGGTATACTTGTAGTAAAATACGCGAACAGAAAAATTAGTGAATATTTCATATTCACGAAATTGCAGAAATTTCCATGTCGAAAAATTTCCACGTATACTGTATAAAGACCAGAGACTTAATTCTGTAATACTGGTTTCGAGAACATCCCACATTACACTAGCTCTTCATAGTATCTGTAGCTGTTTTCTTAATTTTTTTTATATATATAACAGTTACACCTTTTTTTTTTTTTTTTTTTCTTGTCAAATCATTGTGTAAATTATACAAATAGGACTGTAATACCATCTAAAATCCATGGAAAAGAACAATATAAGCTTACACTTCCATATTAATCCATATTGTACCATATTATATGTATATTTTAATTGTCTTATTGTATTGCCTATATAAGAATGTTAAATATATGTTTAAATCAAGGTCATTAAAACTAGAGATTGTTTGTTAAAGGGTTAAAAGGGCAACCTGCACTCGTAGGGCAAGTAACCCTGCATTGTAGGGTATTTGGAGAGTAAAATATTGTTGACTCTTTACCAGACAACAGTGTTTTAGACTTGTCCAAAGAGAAAGCATTTGCAGATGACAAAATAGATGTGGCTCATTTGGTGGAACTTGTTTTAGAAAGGGATGGAATCATTTTGGGAAGATGAGAAAATACTAGCTACCAGCATTTTCTCCTTTATCCACAATGTTTTCTGAAGTCCTATTCCTTAGGGTCATTAATACTGGGGATTGTTTGGTAAAAGGTTAACTATTGTTAGTGAAAAATTAATTTATTTAGGAAGGAAACAAAAGTCTTCTATGATATTGGAAATATTTTATGGATGGAAAAGAGTTAATGCTTGTAACAGGCACTTGCTCCTTTTTCTGCAAAAAATCTCTAAGGAGTGGGAACAGTTTAAAAAGTTGTATTTGTATGACAACGGCAAAAATATAAAAAACAATTGTGATACAGTAACATCAGAGTTGTAATTGATGTTAGAACAAGTTTCAAAATTTTCTTTATTCACAGGGGGAGGATGAAGCCATGTTTCAAGAATACAGAAAGCAACTTAAAACAATATTTAGCAATTTAGCTTCTCTGGTAAGGACATGTATTCATTTCTTACAGAAATGTCACATATCTATATACTCATTGCTGTATAACTCCCAAGAAGGAGAAATTTTTTGTAGCCTTTGTAAAAAGGGAGAGCTTTGTCTGTCAATTGCTTCTTTGCATAAATGAAGAGTTTCTTCTGTACATAAATTAATTTTCTTATCCTTTGAAATATATGGATAATCTTTGTTGTGCTACTTCTACCTTGGAGTGGTAAATTTATAATCAGAATGAGGGAAAGTGAGTTTAGAGCGAAAATTATACACCAACAGGTTCCTTCTTAACTCCTTACCTGAAGACAAAAAATTCCACATACTGAAATCATTTGCAGACAACAAATTCAAACATAAATCACATGATTGGATTTGTGTGAAAAGGGTAGCAAACACTGTCGGAAAAGAAAATGCTGTTTACCTGTACTTTCTCCTTCTTCCACAATGTTTTCAGTAGCCTTCTTCATCAGGGTTGTTTTGTAAAGAGTTAAATGAACTTTAACTAATCTGGACAGAAATTACACTCTTGATAGATTCCAATAATGTTTTCCTAGGCATACAACTCCGATGTTGGGTATTAGGTTTTAGTTTTCATTAGGAGTAAGTTATCAAATAAAATATGTTTATCCTGTGCACTATGAATTGTTTGTGCCTTGTTTGTATATTATATATATCCTTTTACATTTTAATCATTGCAGGATTCTCATCTAATTTTGATCACTGTTCACAATGTTGTTACACGTACACTGCCACAGTGGGAGAAAATGGAGCTGAGTGATATTGAAGTAGCTATTACTCTGCTCTATTTACTGGGAGAGGCTTTGCCTCCAGTAAGTATCTACCTACATGTAATAAGGCTACTTTTGTGGCCCAAAGAACAGTAAATCTTTCTCTACCAATGACAACCTGAGTAACTCTAGCAGATAGTGTAAATTACAATCAGAGTGCACAGAACATGCACTGTGATTTTGGATCTGCACTGTACCCACGCTATTATTGAACTATGACAAACACTGTTTTCAATAGCAGTTGAAATCTATTTTTAGAGTTTGGAAAAAAGTAGAACTTCTGGAGTTGGTAATGAAAGAGTGAAACTTGTTTCAGACAATCCCATGTATTAACCATTCATGGCATTCATGAGGAATGATAGCTTTTTGAAACAGAGGGAGAAATGGAGAACTACTGTCATTAAATTCTGAATTTGTTCTATTTTGTGAAAGACAAATTCTGTCATTTGACCCACAATAAGCTGTTGTGTGCGTCCAGAATTTTACATATACATTCACAAATTCATACTTGGACGTACAAAATCGTTAGTTATGAATCATAAAATCAAGGGTTTAAACATCTGGGTATCAGTTCGGTTATGAAACGATCTACTCTGATTCCTTGCACATGCTTCGTCACCTCATGTTATCAGATATTGAAAATTAAAATCCTATTTCCTTATCAACCATTTACAATGACAGGAAAGATGTAAAAATGTAGTATGCTTATTAGTTAAGTTTGTACCCATATGAAAAATGATGACTTGCCGTTTTTGGTAGCCGATGACAATTATTTCAAACTTGTGTGACGTAAAAATCTAGAGCTAAGTCTCCTCTTCACAATTAGATTTACAAATTTAACTGGACTTTTTCATCGTGACAGTATTAGATCTGCCATAGAAAATGATGTATTTCATATCCGTCCAGGTATGTCAAAGCACAGAGACACTGATCTTTCAAAGAATGATTGTCATGGAAAAAAACCACAAAAACCAGTGACAAAACAAGTGTCAAATTGACCTCTCCCAATCAAGCCCTTCAGACTGTTTTATTTAGCCTTGATAAAGGTTTTAAACAGCTTACTTGTATACTCACCACATAGAAAATAATGCAGGAACTAAAGTCACGACTCAGTCACCAGAAAATTATAGTTAGATCATCTTTATCAATTTACGAGAAATAGAAAAGATATGGGATGACTTCGTGACTAAAATAAGAGGGGGCGGGCGTTACTTGTGTTGCAGCTAAGAGCACTCCAACAAGTGAACAAGACAAGTGAGTAGGACATCCATACAAAGAACCAAAAGTGAAAAAAAGACTTGAATGGAAGCAACTTCAATTTTGTTCTCTTTGAAGTAATGATGTGTGATAATATATTGCATGCTAAAGATTCAAGTAGAACATAATTGTTAAACTCTTTTCAATTCATTTCACCTTGAGTATATACATAAGAGAGGTAGTACTTGCCTATCTAACTAAATCCAGATTCGGGTTAGCTCTTTGTTGTTAATACTTAATGAAATTGTCTTATCATGATAATTCTGGTGAGTGCCAACTACACAAGGTTTTTAGGAATGATTCAAGTGCTGAAGCCGAGAAGGTCACTCTCATCTGGACCACTGATAAATGTGGGAAAATAGGTTTGTCATGTTTTCAAAAAAAAACTTCCTGATTTTTCATTAAAAAATCCTAAAATTCAGACATATAATTTCAAAATTTCTGAAATTAGCTCTTAATGAAGCACAGCAATTGCTTTCAGTATGGAAGAGTATAACATTTTTTTGTCTGGAAATAAGTTTGTTCAAGAACTGTAGTTGGATCAGGATGTGACAGAATTCAGCATCTGGTCTGAGTCCCTTGTTGTTTACCTCAGATATAGGGATATTGTCTGCAATTAGAACTTGGAGTAGTGTATTGACAGTAAAAAACAGCTGATATTATAACATACAGAATCATTGGATCTTGAAGAGATACTTTTGAATATCAGTAAGCTAGAAGAAGTCGAAAGGAATGCTCATGCATTTGTAAAATTATATGGCAGTAGTTTTGATCTAAAATTTCCAAGAAAAATTATCAAACATTCAGGTGTAACTACTAGGCACTGTACTGTTTATTTATTTATCTGTCAAAGCACACATTGATGTTTACAGTGATGTTAGGCTCACGTGTCAAAGACCAGTAAGACTTAAAGCAGGGGCCTTTTTCAGTCACTGGTCAATGGGTCTGTGCCTGCAACTATTGGAAAAAAAAGAGAAAAAAAAAAGCACATATGTCTTTGCAAATTATTGAAAGTTTGTCATTACAGAGCCAGCAAGGCCAACATTTTACAGGAGATTTAACAAAAGCATCAGCCCTTCAAGAAATGATGAGATTGGTATGTATTGACTGAATTCCTGGGCCCATATTTACCATTTATTCTATATAGTATACTTAGTCTAAGTCCCAAAGAGATGTCTTAATTAAAAAATGACATAATTTCTGATTGGCTGAACTGAATTTTTCAGTCACTTTTGAGTCACTTGAAAATTGTATTACTTTGTTAATTTAGAATTGAGTAAGGATGCAATTAGAAAATAGAACAGAATTTAGAATGGTTGGTGAATAAGGATCTTGATCTTTTTTAGTTCTCATCAACTTATTACCAGATGGCAATATTTTAAACTGGTCCATAAAATCATTAACTCTTTACTACACAAGAAAAATGTAGACTGGTTACCAGCATTTTCTCCTTTTCCTATATTGTTTTCAAAGGCTTTTCCTTCAGGGTTGTTAAAACTTGGGATTGTGTGGTAAACGGTTAATGAACAACAAGCTAAATGTGGCTCAAATAATTGGGATTGTCTTTGAAAAAGTAGAAAACATGTAACTATTAACACATCAAGTTCTAAATTATTGTAAATACAATTACATTCTCATAGTCTAAGGAATCATTGATAAAAAAGAAAATTAAGTGATGCGTTTTAAAATAAAAAACTTCTTAAGATTTGAAACTAGTCATTCAAAGAAATAAATCAAATAAATGAAGAACTTCTGTTTCTACTTTTTGTTTTTCAGCTTATAACCAGTAGAGTAAGCTGCAATGGCCACATGATTGTTTGTGTTCATTTTTTTGAGACAGTCGTCAGATATGATAAGTTTTTCCAGTGTGAACCACAACATATTCCAGATGTCCTGGTCAGTATCTACATCTTAAATTTTTATTGCCAGAGCTAAGGTTTATTGTCCTCTTGGTTTTGTCTCAATTTGTCTAGTTATTGGACTTGCTCTGCTTTCTCCCATAGATTGTTCTAGCCTCGAGTGTCCGTATTCTGTGATAATAAGGAAAAAACATGATGAAATTAAGAATTAAGACAAGAGCATGAGCTAGAAATTACTTGCCAACATAAAAAAATCATTTTTGGTCACTTCATGAAAAAAGAATTACTTGCATAATAATTTCCAACTTCAATGTGCATAAATAAAAAACATGCCGTCGGCCTTCTTGAGCCAACATGGCGCGACCTAACTGCGGTAGCTCGGTAGTAATTACAGCTGAAAGTCTTAGATCTTTGCATTTTTGGAGAAGGAACACTATTTAGAAATAAGAAAAGTGGTGTAAATTTCTTTTAAAAATGATAATTAATTGATTTTTACAAATATTTGTCTGGTATTTGGCTGAAATTCAAGGGCAATAAAACATTCGAATATTGGTAAGGGTTACGAGCCAAAATAACGTGTGACATCATCAAACTATGTGCTTTACGAGATATAAACAGTAATCACCGGTCCAAGGACACTCACGGAATAAGGGCACTCGACGATAATTGTTATCCATTACCTTAGGAATAGCAGGGTCCTGAGTGGCACAGTGGTTGGGATTTTTGTGTATTTATACAAATTTCCTGGGTTTGATCTTCACACAGGGCATTTGGGTTTTCTTGTGAGTGTCCTAGGAAAAAGTTCTGCAGAGTCTTATTTTAGTAGAGATAGAACCAAGGAAATATGAAAAAGGCAACTATTGCTGTGATGGACTGAAACAATTTTCAAAGCAGCATAAAAAACACTTTTCAATCGATCAGTGCACATGGAACATTTCAAGCTCAGTACATTAGGGCTGTACATTGAAGTTTAATATATTTGTGCCACTCTGTTGCAAAAGGGGGTTTAATGTATCTCTCTGATGCATAATGCCAAGCAAGTCACCACATGATTATGGATCCATAAAATCCATTTAGTCTAACAATCAACTGGATCAGGAGGTAGAATGGTCATTTGACATGCAGAAAATGGACAAATAGCTAAAAGATACAACCCACATCAGCCTGTGTGGACTGCGCAGGCTGACTTGGGTAGATACTTTATGCAGATGCAGAAGCCCCCTTTTCACAGAGCATGGCTCACTTTCATGTTACAATTAATGGCTTCTGTTCCAAAGATATCAAAATTTCTGTCCTTCAAATACTTGACCTTGTGTCACATTCACTATTAAGGGGTAATGTCTAAATTCTGTCTGTATCAGGTTATCAGAAACTTCAGTAAAACTTATTATGTAGGTTGATTTTTACAGATTGCCTTTATGGATGAGAGAGGCTTTCATCACCAATCAGCACAAGTCAGAAGTCGGGCATCTTACCTGTTCTCTAGATTTGTCAAAGGTTTAAAGTGAGTAAATCACCACATGTGTTAGACAACAGTCAATCTAAAGTTCCTGCCATCTCTTAGGATTTCAACTACTTTCAAAATAGCTTGCATCTGTTAGGTTATTGTAGGGTTTTCTTCAGCTTTTGTCTGCGGGTAAGCCTTGAAGGACCCTGACTACAAATTTACTGGCCTTTTTTAAACATGAGGGAGGACATAAAAATTATGTTTGATGATTAAAGTAAACAACTACTAAAACTGATTAGTAGAGCTGCAAAGGTGCAGGCTGGAGAACACACAGATAATTGTATTCTTATTTCTACTGAAGAAGCTAATTTCTAAAGGGCTACCGTTAAGTCCCAAAGGTTTTGTGAGAAAAACTTTTAGTCACAGTAGAAATAAATTACTAACCAATTATTATTGGTTTGAGGAGCATTTTTGTCTGCAAATAGTTTGTATGAGTGTAAGACTTTGTTGTCTGATATTAATTCAACTCAATTACCTATACGATCTTGCTGAAGTCTGTTGTTGTCTATACAGGAGTCAAATACAGAACTACATAGAAGATATTTTTAAACAAATGAATGATTTACTGGTTCTCAACACACCTGATAACGGGTACCATCATCTTCTAAGCAATGAGGACCAGCTATTCCTGTATGAGACTGCTGGAAGTCTTATTGTCTGCAGCAGTTTTCCACCAGATGTAAGTTTTCAGAATTCTTTTTCGTGTTTTTGATAATGAAATTTTATTTATATTGATAAAGACATTTATTTACACTGAAACTACTAAATTTGATGACATTTTATTTGTAATGATATGATTTTTATTGTTGTTTTTGAGTTAATGAAACTACCACATTATCATTAAAATTTCATCTGTTTTCTTTGCAACTGTTTTCCTCTGACCATTTATTTTGCATCCATTGATTTTAATGTTGAACCTTAAACCATAGACTGGTATATAAATGAAATGAATATTGCAACCATTAGAATTTCAGTAAAAATATATCATGCATTGTGCACCTTGAATTTCAAAAATATGATGAAATAGTGGACAGATAAATTGGATGTTGGCAACATTTGACATTGAATTCTCCAATGTTTTAAAAGTAACTTTACTGTTTGTGTTTGTTTTCTTTTACATGAAGAACACAATCACAGAGTTTGGTAGAGTTTCTTTCCATTGAATTTAGACTGTGATGAAAGCAATATGACAATGTTTAGTTTTGTCCTTAAGTATTTATTTATTATGTTTCAGAAAAAGGCAGAACTCATGAAACATGTACTTGCCCCTATAGCTGCTAAGTTTCCTTCTTTGATGGAAAGAATGATAGTAGAAAAAGATGAAAATAAACAGTTAGCTTATGCACAAAGCTTAAATAATGCTATGGCTTTAGCAAGGTAAATTTTCCTTCTTTGATGGAAAGAATGATAGTAGAAAAAGATGAAAATAAACAGTTAGCTTATGCACAAAGCTTAAATAATGCTATGGCTTTAGCAAGGTAAATTTTGCTCTTTCCTTATTGTTCCTAGAAATTTGAAGGTTTTAGTGATCATTCAAATTAGTTGCCAAATTTGCAATGTATGCTCGAAATACTTAACTTGAGTAAAAAGTATTGAAGCTAATTGTGGAGCAAAAATCAGTAGTCAGGTTTACATGTATTGAGCGGTTATAATAGGGAAGTCAGGTGGTCTGCTTTTGTAGGAGACAATACAGGAAAAATTCAATGAATATTTGTGAATTTAAAATTTGAGGTTTGATATAAGCTGCAAAATTCCATTAATAATGTGTTGCTGCAAGAAAAAAAACACACACAGAAAAAAAAAACAGTTATATGGTATAAAAATATGTATTTATGTTTTTTCCTTTCTGTATCTTTTGAAAGTCCAACAGTTATTTTTGTTTATGGAGGGCTTCAACTATTCACCAAATTACAAAACTTAGACTTGTCCAGGTTGAAAGCATTTCCAGATGACATATCACATGCGGTCCAAATGACGGGATCTGTCTTGAAAAGAGTATAAAAGATTTTGAGAAAAGGAGAAAATGCTGGTTACCTTTTAATGTTTTCAAAAGCTCTCCTTGTCAAGGTTGTTAAAACATGTTAAGTCTTCAGCAGACAACAAAATCAGAGACTTGTCTGTATTGAAAGTACTTGCAGACAACGTATTGAATATGGCTCATATGATGGGATATGTCTTCATAGGAGTAAAAAAACAAGGGAAAAGTAGAAAAAGTTCGTCATTTTCTCCTTTTCCTTCTCAAGGTTTCCAATGATCCTATTGTTAAGGTCTAAAAGCATGGGATTTTGTAATGAAGATTTGATATATGTTACAAATAAATATTTTCGTTATATTTTCAGTCGTGCTAGTAAAGGATTTTCAGGGCAAGCTACAATGAAACAGTGTGGCTGTGAAACAGTGTTTATGGAACTGTTACACATGTTTCTGCAAGGTGTAAATGTACCTATTCACAAAAGTATCATCCATGTTGGCGTTCGTCAGTATCTTCATAGAATGGTTGTTTGTTTGGAGAAGGAGATGTTACAATTTGTTCCCATTGTGTTAGAAAATCTCATCAAGCAACCGGAAGCTAAAGAACTTCATGATTTTATCCCATTAATGAACCAGTTGATCATGAAGTTTAAAGTAAGTGGTTATGGTGCATGCTATTTCCTCCCTATACACAGAGCTCATATTATGCAATTAAGTTGATAGTTAGAGCACTGAATTTATGATATGGACCTTTTCAAGTTGGAAAAACAGCCACAATGTTGGTATGTTAAAGTTGTTCTGACAAAGAATACATAACTGTGTCGATCCAAGATTAGACTGCATGTTCTGCTCATCTTGACAAAAAAAAAAAGTATTTGCTACAAGTATGAACTAAATGTCTGTCAACTCTGTTATTTTCAGCATAGATTTATGATATATAAATTTGAAAATGATTTAATCACATGAATTCCATTGAATAATCTTCAGAATATTTTCAGTATGTATATTATATCTGCAAAATCTGCTTTTCAGCCTTTATTTTGTGAGATACAGGTTTTATTATATACCTGTAAGTTTTCTGACTCAAATACATGCGTCGAACACAGATAAAGTATTACACACAATAGAAAAAAATCTGTCTACATACTGTCAAATAGGGTTTCAAATATGGTATGATGATGATCTCGTGAGTAGAATATGCACATATTGATTTGCAATTTGTCAATATGTTACACTATAATATTCATCTGCCATTCATAAAAATGAAGTTAGTACCCATGGAATCATTGTTTTACTTTGTTTAAGTTTTCATATAGGAAGTCAATAATTGCAATAGTTTGTCGTTGAAAGTTGTAGGAATATCATAGAAGGAATATTACCTTTTTTATTATTATATCTTTTGTGGTCCTTGTATTTGCTTCTTGCTGTGTTAGAAAATTGTGTCATCTTGCTTGACCTTTGGTCTTGTGTGATGTTAAATTTTCTCACCCTGATTAATCAAAAACAAGTACAAGGAAAGTTACTACATCATAATAATATATTCCATATATCTTGCTATCAAAATATTTGGTACTACAGTTGTTTTATATGAAAACTTCTGTTATGTTTCAGAGTGCAATAACCCCATTTCTTCAAGAAGTATTCATGCCTTTGGTCAGCACAATATTCCAAGTTTTAAATACACCCACCGACACCCTTGACCAAGTGGCTCAGACCGATAAAACTATGTTACAGCGAAGTTACTACCTACTTCTGTCAACTGTTGTTACTAATGATGTTTGTGATGTACTGAAAAACTTAGGTGAGTGTTTTTTTTTCGATAAGCAAAATATTATCTTTATTTTCAAGAATAAATGGACTTTTGTGTAAGTTTGGAACTCTTCAGATTTCGTGAGTATATTTAACCCTTTACCAAAGGCCAAATTTCATGAGTTGGAGGAAGAAGGCTTTTACATTATATTATGGGAAATGGAGAAAATGCTGGTAACCACGTGACAAAAATGTAAATTTTTCCAAATAGAAAGCATTTGCAGACAACAATTAAATGGTGCTCAACGAAAGAAATTTCATGTTTATAGGATAGAAAACATTGTGAGGAAAAAGAGAAAATGCTGGTTACCAGCATTTTCTCCTTTTCCAACAATGTTTTCAAACAGTGTCTTCCTCAGAGTCGTTAAAAGTTGGGATTGTGTGGTAAATAGTTAATTGTTGATGGATTAGATTCAATGTCAGGCATATTCCATGCAGTCTGATCTTCACCTAGTTTGTCTGCAAAATCTATGTAGAGTTCATGATTGAAAAGTTTTGACAGGAAATTAGTGTATGAGAAAGGATAAGAAGATTATGACAGAAAATGAGAAATAGCCTATGTTGATCAGTCTCTGTCAATTTTTCTTCGATTTTTTTTGAAAGGATTTTACCCAGGGCAGATGTTAATGAGACATGGGTCAGCTGTTAAAATGTGTATGTTAAGAAAATCATGTGTAACTAGATGTACCAAGTTTTGTGCAGTAGTCTTTTTTTAAACAGATTTAATGTAAATGTATATCATCTTGTTTTATTCCACAGAACCAGGCAATTTGCACCAAGTGTTGATAACTATTATTCAAGGTGCTGTTGATTTCCCAGATCCCTCAGTAAGTTGCTAAAACTATTGGCTTATTCAAGTGAGGCTCTGTTTATTTTCCTCTCTTACAGTTAAAGATGCTATGTTCATGATTCTTTTTTGGTAATGAGTTTTATAAGTAATGCTTTTTGCTTTTGCCAAAGACTTTCTTTAATCTGTGACACTAATTTTTAGCAGACCACTTGCAACATGTCCACCTACAATATGGAGACCCAGCATGAATTTAGGTAAAAATATAACTGCAAAGAGAGCAATTTCTGAATCTCCTTTTCATTAAATTGAAATTTTATTCCATGAAACACATTTGTGACAGATGACTAATTATCATTGGAAAAATATATATGTAATAATCATTCAGATTTAATACCTGAATACACATGAAAACATGGTGGCAAAAGCAAAAATTCTCATAATTATGAGGTACTTCTTTTGCAACAGTGCTTTCAACAACAAAAGTCTGCTGCAAGTTGTTGTAAAAGTTGTAATTTTTTAGAATAGAAAAGAAAAATTGTGTGTTTCCAAGTAGTCATAAACCTTTCCTTCCTTCTATTCTACAGAGTCAAAAGACATGCTTCAGTATTTTGAAAAAACTTGTCACTGTCTGGGGTATGTATCTGGTTTTACCCTTATACTTTCTGATAGGATATTTGTGTAGATTTGTTTGAGTTGAGACAAAAAAAAAACTATCACTGATATGGTAGAAAATTTTAGCTTTTATTCTTATTTCTGCATTAGATTTCAGGAGTAAATAAATCTCCATGTGAACCTGTTTTTAAGGTGATCATTGCAACAGTTTTTATTCTTCCCTTGCCACTTAACTTTTTACCACACAAGCAGAATATAGGCTTGCCCAAATTGAAAGCATTTGCAGACGACAATTTTATTATAACTTAAATGATGGACTGTTTTTGTGCGGGTATAAAATATTGTGGGAGACTGAGAAAATCTTGGTGACCAGCATTTTCTCCTTTTCCCATGATGTTTTCAAAGGGCATCTTCCTTGTGGTTGTGAAAATTCGGGATTGTGTGGTAAAGAGATAAATAATGTTTCAGCTCTCTTAATGTTTGAAAGCTGCTAGTGTTTTTGATTGAGATATGTAAAGTATTCATAAAAGTGAAACACCAGGAACCCATGATGTGATGCATTTGCTGCCAGGATGTAACTGAAGTGGTACTTGGAGAAAAATTAGTGCATATTGATTGAACTAATGTTAACACTTCTCTTTCTTCATGTAGGAGTATAAATTATACTCAAACATGTTTCTAAACAAAGTATGTTGAAAATAACCTAAAATATGTTTTAAAGCAGTATTGTCTACTTCATTTAACCTGATCCTGACCTTTATGCTGAAAATATTAGTAGGTATATAAATAGAACTCCGACTATTATCCGGGTAGTTACATATACACGGGAAGGTACTGCAAAGCAATGCATATCATACGGAATATTTCCGTGACCATTCGGGACAAAACCGAAGGCAGCCGGGTGCGAAGCCGAGGGTAAAAATAGAATTTATCTAAATGATGTTGACCTGGGTCAGGTTAAATGAAGTAAGTAATAGATAGGTAATGTTATACCTCCACCTAAATATATGCTAAGCATATGCCTTTGAAAATATCCATTTAACTCGTATCAAACCAATCAATATGGGAATTGTCCATATTGAATTCATTTCCACACTACAAATCAAATGTGGCTACAAATGATGGGATTTGTCTTCCACAGGATCAAAACATTTTTAAAAAAGGAGAAAATGTAGATTACCAGCATTTTCCTTTTCCAACCTTGTTTTTCTGTCAAGGTTGTTTTTTTTTTAGAGGATTATAATACAGCCAATCAAAATATTTGAAGGTTTTTTTTTTTTTTAAACATGAATACAATGGAAGAAATGGCTCATTAAAAACAATGTCTTTATTTGCCACAATGTTTTCAAACATGGCTGCTGCAAAATGAAAGAAGTTGTAAAGGATGTAATAAGCTAACAATGCTGATGTTTGCTGTCACACTTCAACAGACATGATTGTTATTTCGATTTATGTTTTCTTTAAAAAAAAGGAGGAAAAGACAGCTTACAAGGTTTTCCAGACTTTATTTACGAGAGTATTGTACCAGCTTGCTTTATGGCCCCAATGAAATCAGAGTTTGACCTTAGGGACGCCCAAACGGCTTTGGTAAGTAAATTTGTGCTATTCTTGTTCCATGTTTGCTTTTTGTCCTTTTATATTCTATATAGAGATGAAGCAGCTTGGAACTGTGTGGTAAAAGGTTAACAATCTCATGCTACTGTCTATAACTTCCTATTGGCTGATAAGGTCTGATTGGTTTGACTTCATAAAGGGGGTTGATTTTGCAGAGTAGCAGTTTGTATCTTGACCTTTTACCAAACAATTACATATATTAATGTCCATGGGGGAAGAAAGCTTCTGAAAACAATGTTTTTTACCCTTTTAAAGACAAATCCTAAATCGAGCCACATCCAGTTAATTTTGTTGTGTTCTAATTCTGTAAATATGGATTGGTCTTAAATTTTGTGATCTGGTAAAGAGTTCAGCCTTTTGTCATCTTAACCCTTCTTATGCCATCATGTCGACTCAACCAGATTTTTAATTCTTTACAAAATAACTTAATCCTAGACTAGACCAAATTAAAAGCATTTGCAGATGATTTCTGTCTTTTGGATGGTGTAAAGTATTATGGTTAAAGGAGGAAATTCTTGTCACAAACATTTTTTCCTTGGCCCCAAAATTGTTTTCAGGAGCCCTTCTTCGGGGTAATTGAAACAGGATTGTTTGGTAATGTTTCAGTTGATAGTGGTGTCACAGTTTAGGCCTCAGTATAAGTGAATGAGGTCATCAGTTTGATATTTTGTGTCTCTCTAATTGCCCTTGTCTGAAATTGACTTTAAAGCAGTGTTTTGAGTGAATTTATCAATCTACATTTTGTCACTTCTCAATTTTAGTAAAAGAGAGTGTGTTTTTAGCTCACCTGAGCACAAAGTGCTCATGGTGAGCTTTTGTGATTGTGCTGTGTCCGACGTCCGTCGTCGTCAACTTTTACCTTGTGTACACTCTAAAGTCCACATTTTCAGTCCAATACTCATGAAACTTCGTCAGAATATTTGTCTCAATAAAATCTCGGATAAGTTCGAAAATGGATCATGTCGGGTCAAAAACTAGGTCACTAGGTCAAATCTTAGAAAAACATTGTGTACGCTCTAGAGGCCACATTTTCAGTCAGATATTCATGAAACTTAGTCAGAATGTTTGTCTCGATGATATCTCGGACGAGTTTGAAAATGGGTCATGTCGGGTCAAAAACTAGGTCACTAGGTCAAATCTTAGAAAAACCTTGTGTACGCTCTAGAGGCCACATTTTCAGTCAGATACTCGTGAAACTTGGTCAGAATGTTTGTCTCGATAATATCTCAGATGAGTTTGTAATTGGTCATGTCAGGTCAAAAACTAGGTCACTAGGTCATATCCTAGAAAAACCTTGTGTACGCTCTAGAGGCCACATTTTCAGTCCAAAACTCTTGAAAGTTGGTCAGAGTGTTTGTCTTGATGATATCTCGGACAAGTTCGAAAATGGGTCATGTCAGGCAAAAAACTAGGTTACTAGGTCATATCTTAGAAAAACCTTGTGTAGGCTCTAGAGGCCACATTTTCAGCCCAAAACTCTTGAAAGTTGGTAAGAATGTTTGTCTTGATGATATCTCGGTTGAGTTCGAAAATGGGTCATGTCGGGTCAAAAACTAGGTCACTAGGTCAAATCTTTGAAAAACCTTGTGTACGCTCTAGAGGCTACATTTTCAGTCCAAAACTCTTAAAAGTTGGTCAGAATGTTTGTCTTGAGATATCTCGGACGAGTTCGAAAATGGATCATGCTGGGCCAAAAACTAGGTCACTAGGTCAAATCTTAGAAAAACCTTGTGCACACTCTAGAGACCACATTTTCAGTCCAATGCTCTTGAAAGTTGGTCAGAATGTTTGTCTTTATGATATCTCGGACGAGTTCTAAAATGGGTCATGTCTGGTCAAAAAGTAGGTCACGAGGTCATATCCTAGAAAAACCTTGTGCACACTCTAGAGGCCACATTTTTGGTCCAAAACTCTTGAAATTTGGTCAGAATGTTTGTCTTGATGATATCTTGGACAAGTTTGAAAATGGGTCATGTCAGGCAAAAAACTAGGTCACTGGGTCAAATCTTAAAAAAAAAAAACCTTGTGTACACTCCAGAGGTCACAGTTTCAGTCCAAATTTCTTGAAAATTGGTCAGAATGTTTTACTTGATGACATCTCAGATGACTTGAAAATCGGTCATGTTGGGTCTAAGACTAGGTCATTAGTTCAAATCTTAGAAAAAACCTGTGTATGCTCTATAGGCCACATTTTCTATCCAATACGTATGAAAGGTGGTCAGGATCTTTGTTTTGATAATATCTACAATGGGAAAATTGGCTATGGTTGGCTAAAAAGTAGGTCACTGAGAGAAATTCTAGAAAAAGCTTGTGTATATGCTAGAAGTCAAATTATCAGTCCAATAATTATGAAAGCTTAGTAGGTTGTTTGTCATGATATCTCAAAAGAGATTGAAAATGGGTCATGTTTGGTCAAAAGACTCAGGTGAGCGACTTAAGGGCCATCATGGCCCTCTTGTTGTTGTTGTTGTCCTTTAAGAGTAACCTTTTTAGCTTATCTGGACAAAGTCCAGGAAGAGCTATTGCACACTGCCATGCCCTGCCCGAAGTTTCTTTTAGCTATATCCCTGCTCACGCCCCATGATCTGAAGGTCAAAGTTGCAGACTTTGATATTCTACACAAAAGTTTTACAATTTTAAGAGCTCATATTTTTTTTCAAACTAACAAATGGTTTCGGTTTATATTTGGCTTGATGACATTGACCCCTATCCATGCTGATGATCTTAAGTTCAAGGTCACAGACAATTTCCATTATGAGGTCCAGGAAGAGCTGTTGCACTTAGCCTTGCTTTTGAGTTGGATCTTCTGTCCTAGGCTTGGATCCTGTTGTTTTAAGGCACTGCCACGCCCAACAGTTGAACTTTCAGGGCTGTCTGATGACAGCTCTTGCTTTAAAATAAAATCCTCAGGGTACCCAATGATGATATTTAAATATTATTTCAGGCTCTTGGTGAAATAGCATTGTGTTTGAAATGCATTGTAGAGCAAAGGGTAAGTTTATTATGCCATTACTTTATTAACATGTTTTAGGGCTAACTCATATCAGAGATTTCTTAGTGCTTAGAAGCTAAGGTATTGGACTTGTAACCAAAAAAGTCTGTCTTTGTATGTGGCTCAGGTCAGAGGAAATGTCTATGAGTTAGGCATTTTCAGAGGGCTTGTTGAGTATGAAAGACATTAACCCTTTACCACACAATCCTGAATTTCAACGACCTAAAGAATGAAGTCTTTCTAAAAGACTGTGGGATAAGGAGAAAATGCTGGTAACTAGCATTTTCTTCTTTCCCCACAATGTTTTCTACCCTTTCAGACATACATTCCGGAATTTGAGCCACATATGAATTGTCATCTGCAAATGGTTTGAATTTTGACGAGTTTGAAAGGTTATCAATTTGTAAAGAGTTAATAAGTGACTTATTGCTATAAATGATTGAAACTATGTAAACTTACAAAAAGCGGTAAATGTATTATGTAATAAAAGACATATGGCCACCAGTAATATTGGGACATTTATGTCAATTTTTTTGGTAATGAAGATTTTGTGATACTAAAATCTACGAATGTTCCAAATTTACAGCCTCTGCTTTTTTGACTCTCAGTATTCATGTACTTATAATGTGGTTCATTAACTCTTACCAGATGACAAAATTTTAGACTTGTCCAAATTGAAAGCACTTGCAGACGACAAAATAAACATTACACAAAAATTGAAATTTGTTTCCTGCAAGGTAGAAAACATTGTGGGAAAAGGAGAATATGCTGGTTACCAGCATTTTCTCCTTTTCCCACAATGTTTTCAAAAGGCTTCAATCTCAGGGTCGTAAAAACCAGGGATTGTTTGGTAAAGGGTTATATGTCAGGAAATTTCAATTTAACATGCTGTAAATGAAAAGTTCATCATTCACATGTCAATGAAGTACTACCTGAAAATTAACTTGTCTATACATGCTGTTGAATAACTGGAACAATTGATTTTGCTACCCTTCACAGTTTACTCTTAACCATAGAATCCCAAGTTTTAACGACCTTAGGAAAAAGCCTTCTTAAAGCAATATGGGAAAATCAGAAAACGCTGG
The DNA here is from genome assembly GCA_946811185.2 of Hippopus hippopus. Taxonomy (NCBI): domain Eukaryota; kingdom Metazoa; phylum Mollusca; class Bivalvia; order Cardiida; family Cardiidae; genus Hippopus; species Hippopus hippopus. The sequence goes on along the minus strand of OX328102.1, from coordinate 26,210,624 downwards.
TAACTGGCATTTTATCCTTTTTACAATGTTTTCTGCCCGTATGATGACAAATCCTTCCATTTGAACCACATCTAATTTTTTGTCTGCAAATGCTTTCAAATTTGATGTCTAAAATTTTGTTGCATGGTAAAGAGGTAACATGTGTAACAGGTTTGTATATAATGAACAATATGGTCAGTGGCATGGTTGGAAAAGCATTTACATGCCAAGTTACATGTATGTGGAATATTCACATTTGTAAGCCCCGTCTCTTTCAGTGTGCTAACCTAAAATACCGTGTAACCCTATACCAGATAAGAAAATTCTGGACTGATCAAAATTGAAGTCATTCACAGATGACAAATTTACTGTTGATCAAATGATGGTGATTGTTTTTGAACATGGGTGAAGGGAAAAAATGCTAGTAACAGGCATTTTCTTTCTTTTTTCACAAAGTTCTCTAAAGCCTTGTTTGTTTTTTAAAACATTGAGTTGTCTGATAAAAGATTAAAGTCATGCCCACTTCCTAAAAATGAACCATGTAGGATTCATGTAAGGTTGTATATTACCATTGTAAGCCATTCTGTGTTTTTGTAGATCTACAAAAAATGTGGTTAAAATATATGAGCCATGCTCTGGCAAAAGGGGTTTAATGCATCAAAGTGATATATTAAACCAAGCAACTCATCACATGATTATGAATCCATAAAATCCATTAAATCTAACAACCAACTGAATCATCAAGTAGAGTGGTCTATGGACATGCAGTTAATTTACAACTGGCAAATTGTTTCAACTCAGGTCACCCTGTGTGGACTGTGCAGGCTGACCTGGGTCAATACTTTCTGCAGATGCATTAAACCCTTTTCACAGAGCATGACTCATATGAAAAAGAAGCATGTAAAGTAAATGAGAGTGATATATTTAAATTGTGTAGAAATCACCAAGAAAAAAGGGTCCATTTATTGTTAAAAGCAGTTGCTTCTTTTCGCTTATTAGCCATTTTGTATTTGATGTAAAAATTTGTATTTGTACAAGAGGAAATGACATACTTGTACATATACCGGTATTTTTTACTTTCAGGGGGATGAAATGCTCAATTTTCTTCAAGGCAATTATCTACCCAAACACAATTTATCCCCAGAACAGACAAAAGAATTCTGTGAGGCATTAAAATCAGATAATAAACTATTTAGGAATTATATTAAGGTAAGCCTCAAATTGTAAAGGGACCCTTGAGGGTAAAGCTTAAACATTGACCTGTAAACAATAGTATCAATTATCTGAGTAATTGCTTAAACAATTTGCAGGAGGCAACTTCGAAAATATTAGACATGGATAACCAACAGTGACCCTTTACCACATTATCCTGACTTATAATGACCCTGAGGAAAGAGGCTTTTGAAAACATTGTGGGAAAAGGAGAAAATGCCGGTAACCGGCATTTTCTCCTTTTTCCCCAATTTTTTCTTCCCTATCAAGGACAAATTTCATCATTGGAGTTAACTTTAAGTTGTTTCCTGCAAATGCTTTTAGTTTGGACTAGTCTAAAGCTTTATCATTTGGTAAAGAATAACTAAGATGTAGTACATGAATATACATGTATGAAAATACCGTGACCAAAAAAAAAAAAAAAAAAAATGCCCTTTATTGCCGCAGTATTTTTAATGGTGGTTTGCTGCAAGTCAAGAAAAAAAGCCTGTTGGAGGTATAGCGCTGGTATAGCTCTTTCTCCTGCATCATTGTCATGCTGAAACAGTGAGATTTTCTGATATCTTTATCATAACTGGAGATAGAGATGTCATTACACGAGATGATATACACATGTACTTGAAGCTCTGGCTAGTTGTTGCTCATCAAAAGAGGAACCCATACCAGAACGGAGGTTACCCTCAAAATATTTTGACACAGTTCTGCCCCTTGTGTATCTTAAAACATTATTGCCGAAAAAGTAACTGCAAGGGCTCCTTCGTAAGTGATTTTGCTTTTTCAATTCAAATTGTAGCATTCATGTTACTACATGTATTTAGACATCTAATTACGAGGGCCAAAGTTTCATAGTTCATAGAATACATTTATAACTTTTTAATGTGACTACGAAGTTACACTTTTTACACAGGGCTAGTGCCTGTCTGTAGAAATTCATGCCAATTTGCGTAAACTTTATGGAAAAGATTCGCCAAAGCTCAGTACAGTTTGTAAATGGGTGTGGCGTTTTAAACATGTTTGAAAATCAATTGAAAATGACCCTAAGGGAGGCTGACCTGACTCTGTGGTGAAGGAAAAAAATATTCATGATATCGGTAAATAGTGCAAGAGATAACAGGCATTCATTTGTCAAGTATTTTTATGATATTACATGAACTCTTGGGCTTCTGAAGCTCAATGTGTGCTGGTCCCTCATTTGCTCATTAATGAGCTGAAACAAACTAGGGTTAGACTGGCATCACAAGTAATCGAAAAGTATGATAAATGTGATTCTCGTCATTTGGAAGAAATAGTTACAGGTAAAGAAGTCTATCTACCATTTTGAACTCGAGTCTAAGCCTAACAGTAAGGTTTGGGGTACTTCTGACGATGAAAGACCTATTATGGCTTGCCCAAATAAGACCTCAAATCATGTGTTACATGCAGTTTTCTTTGATTCAAGATGCCCTGTTCTCCAAGTACCAGTTCCCAAAGGTAGTTTTGTTACCTAGAAGTTTTATAGAGAAAACATTCTCACACAAGTCGTTGATTTCTATCAGAAAGACAGACAGTGCACTGACATCCTCAGCATGAAATAGCTGCATGATAATGTGCCGGCACATTAATTCACCATGATACAAGAGTTTTTAAACATCCTCCATACAGTCATGATCTGTCATCTTGTGATTTTTGGTTGTTTCCATGGCTAAAGGAAATGCTAGCAGGAGGCATTTTTGAAGTATTGGAAGTGTGGTCTACCTGTGTCTACAACATCTACCTGAAGAGGGTATAGTACAGCATTTTGAAAGTGAGTTGAAAAACGTATGTGGAAGCAGATGGGGCATACTTTGTAGGGCTCAAATGAACAAAATTTAATATTGCAAACTAATTTGGAAAAAACACCCTACTCTACAAACATACAAAATGGCCCTTGTATTTAACAAGTACATGTAAATGTGTTAGAAAGTTGTTTGGTTGAAAAAAAACAACACCCAAGAGCATTCTTCTTTATTTTCAGGCATTTTTCTCAAAGGCCAAATCATGACCCATGAGTATCTATGTCTACTTGAGAAGGAATAAGTTCCAGACAGATGAATGGAAGACAGAACAAGAATCAGAACGCAAACAATGTCATTTATCTGAGGTGTGCTTCAGAGTAGAAGGGAATGGAGGCTAAAATGAAGACTGACACAGATTATTTATAATATTGCAATCATTTAGTAAAAATGCAGTGCTTTCCGTGTAAGATGTTATGAAAAGTTAGCTATCTGACAGTATTGGATTTTGACCAATACAAGTTCTGTCAGCTCTTTACCGCTAGACAAATATTAGACTTGTTCATATGAAACGCATTTACAGACAATTCCAATGTGATTCAAATGATGATATTTGTCTTTGTTTAGGTAGAGAACATTGCAGGAAAAGAAAGCAGCATTTTCATGTTTTCTTAACTCTTTCCCAAAGGACAAATTCTAGACCCTTCCAAATTGAAAGCATCTACAGACGACAAATTTGAAAGTGGTACAAATGAACTAAAGCTTTTTGACAGGGTAGAAAACATTCAGAGAAAATGCTGCTTACCAACATTTCCTCCTTTTTAACGACCTTTTAAAGAAGGCTTTTGAAAACATTGTGGAAAAAGGAGAAAATGCTGGTAACCAGCATTTTCTCCCTTTCCCACAGTTTTTTTTCTTCTCTATGAAAGACAAATTCCAGCATCTGAACCATCTATGTCATCTGCAAATGCTTTCAGTTTGTACCAGTTTAAAATTTTGTTGATTGGTAAAGAGTTAAAGGATCAAATTCTGGAGAAATGATTGACACAAGAAGCAGTATGTTAATTCTTAACCAGACAACAAAATCTAAGGCTAGTCTGTATAGAAAACAGTCAAAGGCCACAAATTTATCATGGCTCAAATGATGGTATTTGTCTGTGAAAATCTAGAAAGCATTGTTGTAAATGTAAAAAATAATTTAAAAGCCTTTTTCTCGAGGTCATTAGATCCCATGATTGTTCGATAAAGGTTTAACACAGACTTAACTCTGTTATTACTGAATAAATAAATTGCATTTTCTCAAAGACTACAAATACAGGTATGCTGCAAAATCAAGAGACATTTTGGTCATTATCCAGCATAAACCAGTGGACAGTGTAGATCAAAGATCAGACTGCATGTTCTGTACAGTCTGATCTGGATCTACACTGTCCACAAAAGCTTCTAGTGTCGTCTGTGGTATGGAAAGAGTTTACAGTGTTTTTTAGAGTGCTTCGTAAAGATTAGGTTGGAGATAGGTTGAACAGGCAAGGAGATTGACTGTTGACAATTTGAATAGACAAGATTGATTTATTATTTTGATATTACAAAACCTAAAGTGCTTCAGATTTTGTGTATTTTAGTGCTTTCATTTGTTTTATGTTTGAAGCATTAGAGTGCAAAATGGATAATCAGAAAATACTGGAAAAAGAAAATTGATATCAGTGTTTCCATGTGATTCAGTCTAAACTGATCCGAGGAACAAAGAAGTATAGAGTGCTTTGCCTCCTACGGGTTAATTGTACAAAAGAATTTGTAAAAAAGTATCTGTAAATAGCTTTTTAGCTCTACTGGCTGAAAGCCAGCAGAGCTTACGTCATGGTATGGATTCCGTCTGTCCGTCCGTCCGTCCGTTAGTGTTTTTCTTGTTTACGCAAAAAGTTTGCATTTGTTGTCAGATTTTCATGAAATTTGCAGTTTGTTTATCTAATCAATAGCTTGAACCCTACTGATTTGGAAAAAAAATCCAACAAACAGTATGGGAAAAGTAGCCATTTGAAGTTGAAAATTTCTATTTTTAGCTATACTGGCTGAAACCAGCAGAGCTTAGGTCATGGTGTTGTTTCCGTCGTCCGTCCGTCAGTCTTTTTCTTGTTTACGCGATATAGTCTTCATTTGAGGTCAGATTTTTGTGAAACTTGCACAGTTTGTTTATCTCATCAATAGCTTCAACCCTATTGATTTTGAAAAAAAATCCAACAAACAGTATGGGAAAAGTAGCCATTTGAAGTTGAAAATTTCCATTTCTTGTTTACGCGATAAAGTCTGCATTTGTAGTCAGATTTTCGTGAAGCTTGCACAGTTTGTCTATCTCGTCAATAGCTTCAACCCTATTGATTTTGAAAAAAATCCAACAAACAGTATGGGAAAATTAGCCATTTGAAGTTGAAAATTTCCATTTGTTGTTTACGCGATAAAGTCTGCATTTGTGGTCAGATTTTCGTGAAACTTGCACAGTTTGTCTATCTCATCAATAGCTTCAACCCTATTGATTTTGAAAAAAATCCAACAAACAGTATGGGAAAAGTAGCCATTTGAAGTTGAAAATTTCCATTTCTTGTTTAGGCAATGAGGTCCACAGTTTTTATTCAATTCTTTTGAAACTTTCAAAGATTGTTTGGTTTATCAAGGGATTGAATTCTATTGAAAGTGAAGAAAATCTAGTAATCTGTTCAGGAAAAGCAGCCATTTTATAACTTCGTATTCAACAAAGTCCACATTATCGGTCACATTTCTTTGAAATTTGCTAGGATTGTTTAATACAAGGTGTACTGAAACCCTTTCAAATTTTGCTGTATTCTAAACAGATATTTTTCAGAAATTACACTTTATTTTTTTTCACTGTTTGTTCAGTTCAACATGCCTACTTATTCTGTCTTAGTGGGTTCAAGACCAGTATTAAGAACATTCCCCCCTTTTTTTGTGTGTGTTTTTTGTCTTTTTTCTTTTTGCATCATGAATTTGTAATGTATGCTAGCAAAAAAGCAAAATCACTGCCAGTAGAGCGATTTCAGGCCCTCAAGGGCCTCTAGTTTGTTAATGAACTAGTAGCACTAGTAACACATAAGGGCAACTATGGGTGGGTGCTGCATGCCATGGTCCTTCTCAGAATTTCTTGAAAAAATTTGATTCCTTCAAAAACTCCGGTTGCCATGGCAACAAAACTGAAAAATATTGAAAATCTTGGAAAATCTTCTTGTCTGAAACCATAAGGCCTAGGGCTACCAAATTTAGCATGTAGCTTTATCAAGTGGACCTCTACCAAGTTCCTTCAAATAATAGCCCTAGGGTCAAATTTGGCCCCATCCCGTGGGTCACAAGTTTTATATGGGCTTTTAGAGGGAAAACTTTATAAATCTTCTTGTACCTAGCCATAAGGCCTAGTATGTAGCTTTATCAAGTGGGCGTCTACCAAGAGTGCCCAATTATAGCTCTGGGGTCAAATTTGGCCCAGCCCTGGGGGCCACAAGTTTTATATGGGCTTGTAAAGGGAAAACTTTATAAATCTTCTCGTACCTAGCCATAAGGCCCAGGGCTATCAAATTTGACAGGTAGCTTTATCTAGTGGATGTCTACCAAGGGTGCCCAAATTATAGCCCTTGGGTCAAATTTGGCCCAGCCCCGAGAGTCAAAAGTTTTACATGGGCTTATATAGGGAAAACTTTAAAAATCTACGTGTACCTAGCCATAAGGCCTAGGGCTACCAAATTTTGCATGTAGCTTTATCTAGTGGGCCTCTACCAAGAGGGCCCAAATCATAGCCTTTGGGTCAAGTTTGGCCCCACACCAGGGGTCAAAAGTTTTACTTGGGCTTTTATATTGAAAACTTTATAAATCTTGTTACTAACCATAAGACCTAGGGCTACTAAATTATGCCCTGTCTCAAGGGTCTCATGTTTTACAGGGCCTTTTATTGAGGAAACTTAAAATCTTCTTGTTTATAACCACACATTCTAGACCTATATTAATTGGTATGGGGCTTTATCATATGGACCTCCACCAGGATTCAAGTAATTACAGCTTTGTGGTCAAAAATGGCTTTGCCCAGGGGTCATAACTTTCTCGTTGGATTTTATAGCAAAAATTTTGTATGTCTTCTAGTGTGAAACCAACTGGCCAAGTATTGTTGTTTGGCTTGTAGTGTTTTTACTTATTAGCCAGTGGAGCGATACAGGGCCATCATGGCCCTCTTGTTTAACCTTTTATGAGAAGTAAACATGTGTAAATTTCCTACATACGTAATGAAAGCGGATACTATCAGACATGCCTGTAACAGTAACTTGACCTAGTATCTTTCTTAATGTCCAGGCAGCCTAAATTTATAAATTTAGCTGTATAGTATTAGCATCTATTGGTATGCAAATAAAAGGTCGAGCTTATGTACAATGAAATCCTGTTTAAACTGCAATTATGGTGAAGTAGCAACTTTATCTTCCATTATAGCATGTAGGTGGTTTTCTTTTTCCTTGCTAATTTCTGTTTGTTGTTTTCTTGTATAAGGTAAAACATAACTTAAAGATTTTGAGTATTAATAATTTTTTTAACCCTTAAAGCCCCAATAGTGGCTGAAAGTAAAGAATGAGTGTTGAAATGCATTTAATTTATACCATTATGCCATAAAAGTATGAAAATGACTGTGAAGATGACAATCTTTTATTGTATGGTCAGTCCAAGTGTTAGTCACTGGCAAGAAAATGTATCTTGAAACTAGGTTAAAAGTTGCCATGTCTAAGTCTTGTTTACTTTTTGCCTTGTTTTAAAATTCATTTTTCTGCCAGCAACTTGGACTTGGACTGACTTTGACTGTACAGTAACAGACTGTCATCTTCATAATGATTTACATGTACATACAGACTGCACAGGATGTGTAGTGTGATCTATGCTTTCTGATACAGTGATACATTTTCAGCTCAGTGAATTTTGAAATCACAGTAACTTTTGTTGTTTTTAGCTCCACTGGCCAAAGGCCAGCAGGCTTATGTCTTGGCCTGGTGTCTGTTGTGCATCTGTCCATGCGTGCATATGTTAACTTTTATTTCAAACATCTTCTTCTCTGAAACTACCCATCCAATTTTGATGAAACCTCACAGAAATGATCCTGCCATAGTCCTCTTCAGAATTTGTTGAAAGAATTTGATTCCTTCAAAAACTCTGGTTGCCATAGCAACAAAACTGAAAAATGTTGGAAATCTTTGAAAATGTTCTTCTCTGAAACCATAAAGCCTAGGGTTACCAAATTTGCCATGTAGATTTATCTAGTAGACCTCTATTAAGTTTCTTCAAATTATAGCCCTGGGGTCATAATTGGCCCTGCCCCAGGGGTCACAAGTTTTACATGGGCTTATATAGAGAAAACTTAATAGATTTTCCTGTACTTAGCCATAAAGCCTAGGGCTTCCAAATTTTGCATGTAGCTTTATCTAGTGGGCCTCTACTAAAAGTGCCCAAATTATAGCCCTAGGGTCAAATTTAATCCCGACCCTTGGGTCACAAGTTTTATGTGGGCCTATATAGGGAATACTTTAAAAACCTGCTCGTACCTAGCCATAAGGCCTAGGGCTACCAATTTTTTCATGTAGCATTATCAAGTCGGCCTTTACCAAGAGGGCCCAAATTATAGCCCTGGGATCGAGTTTGCAGCCACCCCAGTGGTCTCAAGTTTAACATGGGCTTATATAGTAAAAAAAAATTTTGAAAACTTCTTGTTACTAACCATATGAACTAGGGCTACCAAATTAAGCCCTGTCTCAGTGGGCTCATATTTTACAGAGCGTCTTATTGAGGAAACTTTGAAAATCTTCTTGTTTAAAACCACACATTCTAGACATGTATTATTTGGTATGAGGCTACATGTATATCTTGTGGACCTCTACCAGGGTTCAAGTAATTATAGCTCTGTGGTCCAAAATGGCTTTGCCCTGGGGTGATAACTTTCTCGTGGGATTTTATAGAGAAAATTTTGTATGTCTGCTAGTTCAAAACCAATTGGCCAAGTATTGTAATGTTTTGCATGTAGGGTTTTTACTTATTAGCCAGTGGAGCGATACAGGGCCATCATGGCCCTCTTGTTCTCTTGGTTGGAAATGTTCATGTTATGTATTTATCAGTTAAGATTTAATCTGATTTTAAAGTGTTCAAAAGCAAGTTGCTCAGTGTCAAGTTATATTTCAACTTTGTAATATTGAACCCATTTCTGTACACATGTTACTTTTAACTCTTTCACTACCACCTCCAGGCATTTGATTTTTTTCCAAGGTTTAAAAATAGATTACCATGCTATTGAAGATAAATTGGGTCATAACGTAGCATCAGGTACCGGATGGTGTAGATCCAAGGTCAGACTGAATGTTTTGTGCAGTCTGATGTTGATCTATGCTATCTGCAAAAGCTGCTTGTCAGTCATGCAGTTGCTTTTTTCTCGTAGTTTTGTCCTTATCTTTAAATGTTTCTGCTTTGATTAATTTTTAAAAAGAGTTTTTTTGTATGTCTAAAAGTTGTAGGTACAGAAATGGGTTTATTTTATACATTTATATTTGTAAGTTGGAATTACTTGGTTGTAACACAGAAAGACAAACCATAAAGTAGCAAATACACAATGAATTGTTTTGAAGCTTCTCTTGTTTGCTTTGTTATTGATACTGCAGTCCATCATCATGCAAGTACAGCTGAGCCATGCTCTTGCAAAAGGGGGTTTAATGCATCTCCATGATACACTATACCATGCAAGTCATAACTCTTTACCACACAATTCCAACTTTTAATGACCCTGAGAAAGAAGCCTTTTGAAAACATTGTGGGAAAAGGAGAAAATGCTGGTAACCAGCATTTTCTCCTTTTTCCACAATGTTTTCTACCCTTCCCAAACCAAATTTAGGTTTTTCAGGCACATTTATTTTGTTGTCTGCAAATGCTTTCAATTTGGACCAGTCTATAATTTTGTTGTTTGGTAAAGGGATAACAAACTTATGGATCCATGAAATCCATTTTGTCTAACAATAGACTGAATCACAGACTGCACAGGCTGGCCTTGGTTGATACTTTTTTGCAGATGCATTAAACCCCCTTTTTGCATGGCCTAACTATTTGTATCCCTTATTAACCTTTTACCAAACAAATCCATCCTAAAGGATCCTGAGGTAGAAGGCATGTGAAAACATTTGGAGAAAGAAGAAAATGCTGGTAACCAGCATTTTCTGTCCTCTCAAGTTTTCCACCCTATTGAATGCACATCTCTTGCACCACATTTTATTTGCCATCTACATAGGGTTGATCATGGGAAAAAAATTGTCATAAAGGCGCTGTATTGACCAATTACATGACCTTGTTCTAAATATTCAAGATTCTTAATTCCAGGACTAGCTATCTGATTGGCTGAGATGATTTGTCACAGCCAACTAGATGACTGGTCCTTGTGCTGTAACTTTAAATTACAGTCAAGTTTAGAATGGGTTTGAATAAGGCCCTAGAGTGGCTGCTAAACTTTTTTTTTTTAGAAAACATACATGTTCTTGCCAATATATCATAGCAACTGATGTATTTAAATTGTTTCTAAGTGTCCAAACAACTCCGATTCCTCTGAATCAGAATTCATGCTCAACTTCAACAAAAAATACATGTACTTTACACAAACACAGGGTTTCATGTTTCATGATGATTAAGATCAGACTGCACAGAACATGCCATTGTGATGATTCTACTCTCTACACTATCTTGTTAGATTTTAGCCAATCATACATCCATGGAATAGAGGATTAAATTCAGACTGTTCAGAACATGCTGCCGTCAGTGAATCTACATTGTGCAGTGTTTTTTGATTTTACATCAACAAAATTTTTATTACTTGACTGATGATATTTTTATACTCAAAATCTCAACTTCATTTGCTTACATAATTCATTTACACAAAAGGGTGAATTGCTATATGGGAAAACTGATATATACTCAACATAAAAGTGAAGGAAATTACAGAAAACCATGGAACAAAAGAAAATCAAAACGAAAAATTATTCAATTTTTACTTATTTCAATAGATACATGACATATGGCTTGAAAAAAAATGTATCCCTTAGCTTGATAGCACTAATATTCCTTGTGACACCGTGTTAAGTAACCGAGGGGTCAAAGTCATTTTTCGCAAAATAAAGTGTCTACAGTGTATTTCCTCTTATGCAAAAGACAGTACATGAATAAGCTTAAGCAAAGGAATTGCCTGAAATTCAATTCCTTTGATTCAATGTCACATGGAATTTACCTAAGTCCCTTCTCACAGTGATAGCCTCAAATGTCACGCATGGAAGATGAGATTGTTATAAATCTCCTTTTGGCAGCAAAATAAGGACTTACACTTGCATCGCATATGCCGAATAATTCTGGCAATTTGAAGCTGAGGAACCAGCCTCCATTCCTCCTGTAGCGCCACAGCAAGAGCCTATATACACGGGTAGGAAACTTCATATTCAGAGCCAATGGCTCTGACGAGAAAATGTTGTGTTGGTCTTCCGTTTCTTAAGATGTCGGCTGAAAAACAACCTAAAAACAGGTAAGCTTGTCATTATTTGTAATCATGTGTTCGTATGTCTTTGAAATTCCAAAAAAGGAGAATGTCATGCAATGCTCTGGTCTTTCAACGTGTTTTCTACTCTACGGAAAGTTGTAACAAGTGTACAATGTTGTCTGAATCATATGTGGCGTGGGTTGACCATAGCCGAATAAATACGTCACGGACCTAAATTCAGTCTATTATTGCCATATAATTGGCAATTAAAAGAGAGTCTTGCTGTCCCAAAAGCGTGAATTAATGTGTTGAAATGTTACATTCACTGCTGGTAAAGAACTGAAAAAAAATAGCACGAAAAATGATGAAAATAAAGAAGGGCTCTGATTTTGTGGGCCGGCTCTGAATTGTAAGTAGGCACCGATTGATGAGGGCTTCCTTTCAAAAATTTAATTTTCTATAAAAATTAACTTAGGAAGCAGGCTTTGTTTTTCCGTTAACATCTTACAGTCCAAAATGTAGTACTTTTGTTGGATGGAACATGACCGAATTTATGAAAATACAAAGGACTTGTATTGTCACGATTGAAAAATTAGTCTATCTAAATTTCGAAAATACTTTTGTGTAGCTTTTGATTAACAGAATGGTCTATACATGTATATAGCATTTGTCATGCTTTCGTCGTAAGTGCAGCCCACATGTAAGCAAAAAAATAGAAAAATATTTGGCATCTTCTGAAGACTATCTGGTCTTCAAACAGTCAATGAAAAGCTAAATGGAAAATGTACCGAACATAGCACGAAATATTGAATAAAAAAAAACTTTTACAAAGTGTGAGAAATATAATTGAGCTATTCGCATTACACGCCTAGGGTATATGTGTGAACACTCTTAACTCTTTTCAACACCTAACACGACACAACAGTATGTCAGGTGGGTGGGGTATATACAAGTTTTTAACAACAACAACAACAACAACAACAAAAATCAAATTTACAAGCACGTCAAGACCAAAAGTTCATAGATCCCTGAATTTGATTCTACATACACAGATCTTTCAATGCTCAATAAACCAAACGCATATTAGATCAGAATATGTCATATATTAGTTATTTTCTAAGCCGATGATTGACAAACACCCATCCAAGCGAACAATCACCTTTTGTGCCGTCTAATATTGAACTACAAAATTACTCGGCACGGCAAAACACGAAAACCCACGACAAAACAGGTGCCAAATTTACGTAAATCGCTCAAAGACCCTTCAAACTGCCTTTTTATCCTATATAATGACTCAAAACAGCTAACTGCATACACACTCAGTAAATCATGATATTGGAGCTGCAGTCTCAATCTAATTACGGCGTAAAGTGAATGATTTCTACATTAGAAATGGGGAGGGGTCGGTGTGAGATTTCTGGAAAAAGTGCAAAAGACAATGTTTAGGACATTCATACAAATATCTAGGACGGAAAAATAAATAACTCGAAGCTATTCATTATGAACTCTTAAAGTACCTGTCACAACTTTCGTTGGTTCTGCAGCCAGTGTAGATCAATATTAGAATGCACAAAACGTGATCGTTTGTTTGTTTGGATGGATGTTTGTTTATCATCAGCTTAAAGATAACTGATATGTGACATTTTCTGAACTAATATGCATCTGGTTAATTGAACATTGAAAGATCTGAGTTAGTACTATCAGAATAAGGGATCTATGAATATTTTTTGGTCTTGGCGTTCTTGTGAAATAGATTCTTTTTTGTTGTTAAAGACTTGTATATACCCCACCCACCTGACATACTGTTGTGTAGTGTTAAGTATCAAAAAGAGTAAAGAGTGTTCGTACACGTACCGTGAGGCGTGTATTGCGAATAGCTCAATTGTATTTCTCACACTCTGTAAAAGTTTTTTCTGTTCATCATCTCTGCTATGGTCGGTACATTTTCCATTTAGCTTTATAATAACTGTTTCAAGACCAAAGAGCCTTCCAAAGATGCCAAATATTTTTCTTTTTATTTTTTTGCTTACGTGTGGGCTGCACTTACGACGAAAGCATGACAAGTGCTATATACATGTATAGACCATTCTGTTAATCAAAAGCTACACAAAAGTATTTTCGAAATTTAGATAGACTAATTTTTCAATCGTGACAATACAAGTCCTTTGTATTTTCATAAATTCGGTCATGTTCCATCCAACAAAAGTACTACATTTTGGACTGTAAGATGTTAACGGAAAAACAAAGCCTGCTTCCTAAGTTAATTTTTACAGAAAATTAAATTTTTGAAAGGAAGCCCTCATCAATCGGTGCCTACTTACAATTCAGAGCCGGCCCACAAAATCAGAGCCCTTCTTTATTTTCATCATTTTTCGTGCAATTTTTTTTCAGTTCTTTACCAGCAGTGAATGTAACATTTCAACACATTAATTCACGCTTTTGGGACAGCAAGACTCTCTTTTAATTGCCAATTATATGGCAATAATAGACTGAATTTAGGTCCGTGACGTATTATTTTAGCTAAGGGGAACCCACGCCACAAATGATTCAGACAACATTGTACACTTGTTACAGCTTTCCGTAGTGTAGAAAACATTCTCCTTTTTTGGAATTTCAAAGACATAAGAACACGTGATTACAAATAATGACAAGCTTACCTGTTTTTAGATTGTTTTTCAGCCGACATCTTCAGAAACGGAAGACCAACACAACATTTTCTCGTCAGAGCCATTGGATCTGAATATGAAGTTTCCTACCCGTGATATAGGTGGCGCCAGTATTTTGTGTCCGACCCTCAGTCTAAGAATGACCCACACATGTTCAATGGGAGACATGTTTGGTGAGCGCACTGGCAAGACAATGAGCACAACATTTTTCTGATGAAAGAGTCTTGGATGATCCCGGACGATAGCAATGGAGATACTGAACTGATTTGAAAACTGAAATGTCGGCTCAGTAAGGAAAGTATTGCGCAAATGATCTTAGATAAGTAAATGGCCTAAGGGCCAATTAAAGGCTTTTTTGGGTGAGAATCTATGTACAGCGATACTCTTTACTCAACCAATCAATATTGCAATTTTGCTAAAAATGGCCGGAAGAGCAGTCAACTTTGACATTGATTAACCAGCATTTTCACCTGTTCCCACAATATTTTCTACCCTTTTACAGCCAAAAGGCACAATTCCATCCACATATAAATTGTCGTCTGCAAATGCTTTCAAATTGGATGACTCCAAATTTTTACTGTTTGGTAAAGAGTTAACTGCATTCAGGGATCGTGTAAGACCCCTGCTGCATTTAATTTGTTGTCTCCGATCAAAGCAGCTTTCAATACGGTCTGCCGAGCCTCGGTAGCTCAGTTGGTAGTGTACAGGACTTGAGAACAGGGGTCGCTGGTTAGATTCCCGACTGGGCCAATTTCTTTCCAAGGATTAATGGTAGTCTTTGCGACAGGATTCATTCCTCTCTCACTGTTGACCATTGTTTCAGCGATGGTTAAGTGGTAAAGCAGCCAGTGGCTTGGAAAGAATTTGTGCGGAGTACTGGTAAAAGAAACTCCATGACACCATGAATAGGTGGACTGGCCGCGGTGGTATAACTGAAATTGTTTGGTAAAGTCCTTGTGCAGTTCTTTTTTTCTATATATAAACAATTAGACAAATTAATTTTGTCCATGCGATGATTCAGTGTTGACTGATGAAAGTGATGACAGCACTTTGATTGCCACTGCATCTGACCATTGAACTCGCCCGAGTTGAGTTCGACAGTTGTTAAATCAGCACCCAACAGAAACTATGATTGAATGAAAATAAAAGAAACTATCTGAGGCGAACAGAGGGATTCATCGGGTTTGTAGAAATATTAAAAAAGAAAAAGAAGTGTTGACACTTTCAATCCGCATCGTACTGAGCCTGAGGTGCGGGATTTTTATTCATTCTAGCACTGGTTTCCGTGTTCAACTTCAAGTTGGAATTTCGAAATAGATTTCGAAAGTAATAAAATTATTTTGAAGCCATGTAGGTGGGTGTGTACATTAGATTCTATATTGTCATAGCAATTCAGAACAGGTAATTAACAAGTTCCAATTAACAATACTTGGTTATGGTTTATTTATTCACACAGAGGCTTATAGAAAAAAATAAAGAAAACTAAGACCTTACACATTTATAATTTGAAAACTGTTGTTAAATGAAAATATTTTTCAGTTGTTTCATGTCTGAAAAGCTGTCTTTTAAACCTTTAACACAAAATCCTGACTTTAAATGGTCCTTTGGAAGAAGGCTTTTGAAAACATTTTGGGATAAGGAGAAAACACTGGCAACCAGCACTGTCTGGTTTTCCGACTATTTTTTCTACCCTTCTGCAGGCAAATTCCATCATTTAAGCCACGTTTAACTTGTTGCCTGCAAATGCGTACAATTTGGACAATTCCAAAATTTTGTTGTATTATAAAGGTCTAATGTACATGGATGGATGAACTATATTACTGATGGCTGAAAGAATGGAAAGAGGGATAGATGGACAGTTAGTAGGGCAGATGGGTTGATGGAAAGAGGGATAGATAGATACAGTATTATTATGAAGAAATAACTTCAAATGGGTAAAGAAGGGATATCCATGCACATTAATGTATGGTCCTTATCTATAAGGTGTTAATTGGACCATGAAACATCCTTTCAGCAACTCCTTAACTCTTTACCAGACAGTGTTCCCACTAACTTTTTATTTCAAGGGTACACTTGCCCCCCTGGGCTGAAGATCTGGGGGTAAGATTTCATATTAGAGGGTATGGCATTAATGGTTTCTAACTAGAGGTAAAGTCATCCATATTGATGATTTGCAGCATAAAAATTGTTTTGTTCAGACATGTATGTAAATTTTCTGCTTTTAAAAGAGCTGTAAAGAGGGTCTGAAATGACTCTGCTCAGATAATGTCAAAGTGACATTTTGTTGTGTAATGGGTTTTCGCATTTCTTGCAACGATCTATTTTTCATGTCAGTTCATTTTTGGATAGGTTTTTCTGCAAGATTTGATATTAAATTGTCAATAAGAGAAACGAGTAACGTCAAAGCCTGTCATTTTACACCAGATAAGTGTTGATTGCACTCCTAACATTTTTCAGTAAGACAAAAACATGTGTCATTGCCAGATGCCCAGATGTAGAATAACATGTTTCAAGTTTTTTTTGCATAGATCTACCTGTAATTGATTGCTGTGTACATAGAGGATATAACCACCCTGTCCAACCTAGCCGAAAATTCCACCAAATGTGAACCAAATTAAATTTGGCGTATTCATTAAATGTTCATCCGGCCAACAGTTCGTATTCATTGATTTTCGTTTGGGATTCGTCGATGTTTGCTGTCCTCCCAAAATATTTTTGTACATGCACAAAAATTTTCGACAAATGCAACGATCATAATTTTCAAAATGCGTTCAGTTAAGGTCCACAGACGGATCGGTTGGTGTGCGTTTGACCTTCGGGCCTTTTGTTATTCTGTTGTTAATAGATCGCAGCCAATTCTTATTTGGAATAATAGTCATGTTCGCACCGAATCTCTAAAGTTTTCTTCCGACAAGGCAGCGTCAACATACCGACCTGATCAAAAAGGCCAACAAATCCCCAACGATTCGCGCTACTTGGGTACGATGGCCAGACATTAATATCGATTCCAGAACATGTTTTCCGCGACTGCTGTTCGAATTGCCGTTTGAACAAAGTTTCAACAGGGTTTCCTTTTTGTAAAGTGTATATTTTTTGGTGATAGCCTCATAGTCCTTGCAGATGCTGGCTATTTTTGGTGATAGGCTAGCCTCATAGTCCTTGCAGATGCTGGCTGTACACAGTATCTACAATTTTTTTATCCCCCGTCGAAAAGTTCTGTCCATACATCTGTCCATCTGTCCGTCCTTTCGTCCCACTGTCTTGTCTGTAGCATAACTCAAAAGCCATTAGAGGTATAAACATGACACTTCACAGGTGGATAGATCTCATCAAGGAGAAGTGCAGTGCACAAGAAACATAACTCTTGATTGCATAATTTAGGAGTTATTGCCCTTATTTTGCTTACTTAAATTTTGTCCAGAGCATAACTTGAAAACTACATGAGATATAAACACAAAACTTTACAGGTTGATCGATGACGTGGAGGAGAAGTGCAGTGTCCAAGAACCATAACTTTCATTTCCATAATTTAGGAGTTATTGCCCTTTGCTATTTTTCATACTTAAATTTTGTCTGGAGCATATCTCAGAAAGTATTAGAGGTGTAAACATGTCACTTCACAGGTGGATGGATCTCATCAAGGAAAAGTGCAGTGCATGAGAACCGTAACTTTTGATAGAAAAATTTTGGAGTTCTTGCCCTATGCTATTTTTCTTACTTAAATTTTGTCCAGAGCATTACTTGAAAAGTACATAAGATATAAACATAAAACATCACAGGTTGATAGATGACATTGGGGAAAAGTGCAGTATTTAAGAACCATAACATTCAGTACCATAATGTAGGAGTTATTGCCTTTAACTATTTTTCGTACTTAAATTTTGTCGGGAGCATAACTCAAAAACTATTACAGGTGTAAACATGAAACTTAACATGTGGATTGATCTAATCAGGGAAAAGTGCAGTGCACAAGAACCATAACTCTTGATTGCATAATTTAGGAGTTATTGCCCTTTGTTATTTTGCTTACTTAAATTTTGTCCAGAGCATAACCTGAAAACTAAATGAGATATAAACATGAAACATCACAGGGTGATAAATGACATTGAGAGGAAGTGCAGTGTACATGAACCATAAGTTTCAGTACCATAATTTAGGAGTTATTGCCCTTTGTTTTTTTTTCCTTACATACTTTTTGTCTGAAGCATAACTCAAAAGCCTTTAGAGGTGTAAACATGATACTTGACATGTGCATAGATCACATTGAGGAAAGTGCAGTGCACAAGAAGCATAACTTCTGGTTGTATAGTGAAGGAGTTATTGACCTTTGTTATTTTTTCTTACTTTAATTTTGTTCAGAGCATAACTTGAAAACTACATGAGATATAAACATGTAACTTCACAGCTTTATAGATGATATTGAGGAGAAGTGCAGTGTACAAGAACCATAACTTTCAGTACCATAATTTAGAAGTTATTGCCCTTTGTTATTTTTCATACTTAAATTTAGTCCAGAGCATAATTCGAAAATTATGGACTTCAGAGGTAGGCAGATTTTATTGAGGAGAAGACTTAGTGCAGTGCCATGATTTTGGAGTTATGTCCCTTTATTGATTTTTGAGTCTCAAGGTTTCTTTGGAGCATAACTCAAACTGTATTAACTTCACAGCTTGATAGTTGTGTCTGAGGAGGTGTGCAGTACACAAGAGTGATAACTCTTTGTTTCATAATTTTTATTTATTGCTCTTTGTTGTTTTTCAGAGGTTTTTTTCTGTGTGATTTCATATGTGTTTACACTTGACAGCTATATAAGAACAGTGTACTTTATTATCCCCCGCCGAAGGCAGAGGGATATAGTTTTAGCGTTGTCCATCTGACCATCCATGTGTCCATCCGGGAGAATATCTCCAATACCATTGGACGGAATTTTGTGAAACTTTATATGTGCGTACAATAACCCATTCTGCCGATATATTTTTTTTTTTTTTTTTTTTAAGTCGATGAAAAATGGCCGACTGGGGGCGATTTTAAGTTACACAGTCAAGTAAAATTTTCGGCGAGGGATATCATTTCAATGAAATTGCTTGTTGAAATTTTACATTCAGTGGGGGATTGCCATGTCAACATGGCTCTTGTTTTAACTGAAATTTATCAATGGACTTGTCACATCTCTCCAGTGAACAGAGGCAGCAGCTGATAGCAGCCCTAAAACTGCAAAATTAAATGTTTGCAAAGGTAGCATAGCTTCTGAAGGCTACTGAACCAATGAACACCAACAGAAAAAACTATCACGTAATTCCGGAACAAAAACATGATGAAATCTGATTTGCCGATAGTCTTCGGGAACATACGGTATAATAAGTTGAATGTCACATATGATTTGTTACGGTTTCGTTTTAAAAGTATGCGGTTTAAGCGGTTGGTGAACGTTCAATGTTTGTTTTAGTCATTACTCAAACGGCAGGAATTCGTCAAGGATTCAGAAAGAAATTAGGCATAATTCGGAAAAATGACGTTGGCTATTTGTGCTATTTGCTACAAGTTCGTTATTTTTTCGGTGCATTGTCGGTGCATAATCGTTTAAACAAAGTTTTAGACCGAATAAAAACGCTACAAATACTGCGAATTGCTTTCTGAATTTTTGGTATTATTTCGCAGCGAATTTTGGTTAGATGGGACAGGGCGGTAAAGGAATAGGCCTATGCCTGTGTAGTTTAAAAAGATGAGCAAAGGGAATTCAGAATTAAAAAAGGAAAGTCAGAGGGTGATTGAGGAAAATTCTGAAATGGTCATTTTCGTCTATGTTTTTCCTTACGTGAGGTCTGACGTGTAACCAAATAATTGTTATGTGAATTTTAATTTCATAAAGTGACTTATGCAGAAATTTGTGCGAGTGGGAACACTGCCAGACGATAACATTTTGGACATGGTCAAATCCAAAGCATTGGCACGCAATAAATGAAGTATGGCTTAAATTGTTGGAAAGACTGAAAACACTGTGGGAAATGAGAATCTATGGTGTTCAGTGTGGAAAATTTTCAGTCTGTTAATTTTACACTCTGAGGCTTTATGAAATTTCTCATTTGCCTTTGTAACTTATAAACTGTAATTTGTCAAGTTTTTATATCAATTCTTGACCAGTCTGCCTGTATCTTTATTAATAAAGCTCATAAATTTTATGTGATTATCTTTGAAATTTCCCAGAATCTATAAATAAAGGAATAAATTTATAAATATGATTAAACTATGTCCTCAAGTCAGCTATTTCTAGCTATGGACTTTAACTTAGCAGATTGGAAAGTTTATATTACCAGTATTTTACTGAAAATACAGCACATATCTAATTAAATAAAAAGCATACTTTGGAAGAAAGAACCAACTACATTAAAAAGTAATCTGAAAATAGACATGTATGTTGTTTTACATTTCTGTTGACTGTTTGTAATTTAAAATCATTTCATCAACTATTTCTGTTTATATTATGGCCTCAGAAGTCAAAATACTTATTTTACATTTCAATACAATATTTACGGCCAATACAATCAATAAACAGTCAGTTAAAAATGTATAATATCTTTTAGGCAAAAGGGGTCTAAGTGTCTCACTGAAAAAGGGTCTATGCATCTCAGGGGTCTTATTGTCACCCAAATTTTAAGGGATCTCAATGGTCAGGAGTCTATGTGTCTGACATCCACCAAATCCACCAATCAGACAGCCAGTAACAGAATGCCTCAATTTGTTTTGAAAATAACTGAGCAGTATGCTTTCTTTGACTAAAATTTTCATGACAAAGATTTTTCAGACCGAGATCAGTATGTTAAACTAGCAAAAGAATTTAATTTTTATTGATAAGGAATATCTCTGTGTATAAATAAAACCACATTTGAAAGTTACATCCTTACAGCTAGAGAGAAACAGACTGTTAAAACTTGAAAGTGTGTAGAATGGTCAGCTGTGTAAACATCGATAAATTACCAACATGACATGAACAAGAAAGCACTTGCATCGAGAAATGATTTTCTATCATTTTCTCTTAAAAATTATAACTTAGATTTTAATTTCAATAGTATGGTGCATAAAAAATATATATACGTAAATTGATCAATGGGCCCAAAAGGCCCTCATTGTATTCTGGTAGTGCTGTAATGAGAGAATCATTAGCGACAATGACACTCAACCATCCCTTCATCACACTTCTAAAACTGAAGAGAATTTACTGATAACTTTACATTTATAATGTTCAAAACAGTTTCATCTTGTGGTAGTAAACATTTTAGTTGAGTGTTGTTGTACATGATGTTTTTCAGTTCTTTATTTATGAACTGTTCTACATACATGTATATTTAAAGCCCTGAAATGAAGTTGGGTTTTCCTATGTGCCAAATCAATTTCTGGCACTAGACTGAATCGTGAAGTATGTTGCTGAATGAGCCTGAAATGATTTATGATAAAAACAAGAAGCATACATGTTTCTAAAGGAAAGATTGTTTTTATTGAAAAAATTTTATTACCTTTTTCAACTCGATAATATTATGTGTCCAATTTAAGTTGGCCTTCTAACATTTGATTTTCATCCTGAAAACTTCAAGAGATGTGACAAAGTCATTGTTGATACCAAAAAGTCATGTGACTATAATGGTGTGACCAGATTACAATCTATGATTAGATCAGAGAATTTCATGACTTATGTCTTTCAGTCACTTTTGACTGAACAATTAATTTTCTAGCACATTTGGTTCTACTGATGGTAAAATTTAACGTTTCCAACCTTTTTGTTAAACTCTTTATTTTCAGATGTTTTAGAATAAAATTGAGTTTAAAAACATATTGTAATCTGACCTCTTTAGTGCATATAAATTGAAAAAAGGGACCAAAGTGCCTTGAGTTTTGCTTTTCAGGTATTTTAGTGCTGTTTTTTTGAGAGAGCCATTAGCCACCATGACACTCATCCATCCCTTTCATCATGCTTCAAAAACTGAAAAGAATTTAGTTAAAAGTGTTCATTTATTTTGTTCAAGCAAATAATAAATTTCAGTTCTAAATAAATTTATGAACTGTACTAAACATATTTAAAACCTACGAAATGAGGTTGCCTTTTCCCATGGGCTAATACAGTTTCCCTCACTATATCAAAGGGTGAAATATGTCATTACCATTGAATATACATGATTCAAGCAGAATATATGATGAAAGAGGCATTTAAAATTGTTTTATAATTGGTTATAAAGTGTTTTGGTAATCAGTACTACATTTAAATACATGTATCTGTTAACTAAAATAGTCAGGCAAGCGCCTTGAAAACTGGTTGGTCCACTATATGACGAGAGTGGAGTTGCCATGTTTGAGATGTAAGCCTCAAACGATCCTGACTTTTAATGACCTGGAAAAAGGAATTTTGAAAACATTGTCAGAAAAGGAGAAAATGCTGGTAACTAGCATTTTCTCCTTTTTCCCCCTCAGTGTTTTCTATTCTATCAGAGACAGGTGTCACCTATTTTTAATGACCTTGAGGGAGAAAGCTTTGAAAACATTGTCCTGGTATCAAGCATTTTCTCCTTTTCCCACCATGGTTTCTACCATTTCTAAGAGAATTCCACAATTTGAGCAAAATTTAATTTTCTAATCTGCAAATGCTTGAGATTTGAACAAGTTTGAAATTTTGTCATTTGAGAAAGCCTTTAGGGCTAATGGTTTCTGGGAGTTTACACTCTCTCTCAGTTTCTGTGTCCTATATTTTCATTAGTGTTATCACTTGAATACTTAGATTGGTCCACTTGACTTGGGTTAACCCACACAGTCCCAAGTTTTAACAACCCTTAGAAAGGAAGCTTTTGAAAACATGGCTGGATAAGGAGAAAATGCTGGTTACCAGCATTTTCTCCTTTTCCAACAATGTTTCCTACTCTTTCACAGCAAATTCTCAAATTTCCAACCATGTTTAAATTTGTCGGCTGCAAATGCTATCAGTTTAGAAGACTCCAATAGAGTTAACTCTTTACCAGACGACAAAATTTTAGACTGTTCCAAATTGAAAGCATTAGCAGACGACAAAATTAAAGTGACTAAAAAAATGAAATTTGTTTTGGGAAGGGTAGAACACATTGTGGGAAAAGGAGAAAATGCTGGTTACCAGCATTTTCTCCTTTTCCCACAATGTTTTCAAAAGGCTTCTTTCACAGAGTTGTGAAAACCAGGGATTGTTTGGTAAAGAGCTAACTCTTTCACTTCTAAACAAATAAAATACACTTATCAGTGGCTACAAAATTAATATAGTCCTGCTGCAAGATGAAAAGACAGTTTACAATCCAGAGCAGTGTAGATCACTGATAAGACTGCATGTTCTTTGTGGTCTGATACTGATCTACACCATCCACAAAAACTTTTTCTGTTGTCTTTGGTAAGGAAAGATTTAATGATAGATATCCAATCATGTTTTATCTACACAGTCATTAACCCTTTATCAAACAAACTCGTGTTTTAATGACCCTGAGTAAGAAGGCTTTTGAAAACATTGTTTGAAAAGGAGAAAATGCCTGTAACCAGTATTTTCTCCTTTTTTCATAATGTTTTTTACGGAAACATAACAAATGTCTAAACTTAAGCCACATCTGATTTGTTATGTGCATATGCATCTACAAATAATCTGTTTTATGCTTTCAATATGAACTCAAAAATTTTCTGGACTTGAGAACATGAGGTTGCTGGTTTGCTCTGCCAATTTCTTTCTGAAGATGGATAATTGTGACAGGACATTGTGATGTGAAAGAACATTGTGTCGAGTACTAGTAAAAGAAACCTTAGGATCGGTTCACTGGCCGCCGCAGTATAACTGAAACAATGTTGAAAAGGGCATCAAACACAATACAATTAATCAATAAGTCATTCATGGACTTTGTGTTATATTTCCTAGTTAGGGAGTGGTATGGGTAAAAATAGCATGATTGTATGAAAAACGGCTGAATCAGATATTGGTTTGCTCATTTCTAAATATAGAAACACAGACACATCCAGTTAACCCCTCATGCAAATAACTGCAGATTGAATATGTGTGGAATTTGCTCAAGGGATTTATGGAAAATATTACATTTTAGATAATAATCATTTCAGGTGCTATGTAAAGATTAAAATGACTCTATCCAGGTGACACTTGCATATATGTTTGTGGTCAGGTAATTTTCTGGTCTGACTGAAATTAGATGTAGATCTACTTAAAAAAAATTCAGCTGGATGACAGTAACTTGTAGATATTGGTCACTGGACAAAGTAACCATACACTAAGACTGAACGATTTAACCAGTCTAACTTTTATCTACATTTCTGCAATTTACGTCCCTCTTTGTGCCCAACTGGATAAGGTTTAATCTTTTTCTACACAATGCAGGAATTTAAGAACCCTGAGAAAGAAAGCTTATGAAATAAAATTGGGAAAAGGCAAAAATGCTGGTATGAAGCATTTTCTTTTTTTCCCCACAATGTTTTCTACCCTTCCGAAGTCAAATTTCAACTTTTGAGTCACATTAAAATTTTGTCTTCTACAAGTGCTTTGAATTTGGACAGGTCTATGTTGTCATGTGGTAAAGAGTTAACTCTTTACCAGATGTTAAAATTCTAGACATCAAACTTGAAAACATTTGCAGACAACAAAATGTATTTGTAGTTCAGAATTTAAATTTATTTTTGTCTTTGAAACATTTATGGAAAAGGATACCAGCAATTTCTCCTTTTGTCAGAATGTTGTCAGAAGCCTTTGTCCTCTGGGTCTGAAAACAATGGGATATTTGGTAAAGTGTTGAAGGGAAATACCTGAATAGGAAGCATAAAACTTCCGAATATTGTCTTTTATTATTACAACTTGGTTGTCGAAAGTAGAGAAGTTTAAGGTCCATGTAGGAGTGTACAGTTCATGCTGATAATTAATTGTGTAATACTCGCTAGTCATGTGGAACGCTGCTCTACTTATTAAAAAAAGAGTTTAATTAGTTTTATTTCATTATGGATGAGAAAACTGGACTTCTGCAAGGGTATGAAGTTGGTGTAATTTGTTTTTTTCATGCGTAGTTTACTTTTTTTCTGTTGATATGTAGGCCAACATATACCTGCATGTAACTTAGTTTGTGTGATATACTGGTATACGTGTATGTAAAGGTTTATTATTTTTCTTGAAAATCGGGTCTTTTTTTCAAGTTTCTGTGTAACTCTCTACCAAATGCCGTTGTCTGTGCATGTCATATTCTTCGAAGATTCGACATGTCTGCTATGACGCATCACCCAACCCCAGATACTTGGGAAAAGTAACTTTCTTTTGCCATGTATTAGACACCATTTTCTGAATAGCTTGTCAGGCGCAGCAAGGAGGATACCGAGTTACTGAGATAGGCATGCCAAAGTCGCGATTGCAGAAAGCTCAATGGCATATGTATTACAACCAAATGTTATAAACATTGTACCTAATTGGTGTGAAAGGAAGTTATGTGAAAAGGAAAATAAAAGTGAAACTGGGGGTCATCTTACATTACCAAGCAATATCATACGATGCTGACACTGCATTCTGCATACATGTGATATGAATAGTACTGTTGGTTGACTCTTTACCAAAGTTTTAGACTGGTCCAAATTCAAAGTATTTGCAGAGGACAAATTAAATGTGGCTCAAGTGATGGAATTTGTGTCTGAAAAAGTAGAAAACATTGTGGGAAAAGGAGAAAATGCTGGTTACCAGCATTTTCTCCTTTTCCCACAATGTTTTCAAAAGCCTGTTTTGTTAGGATCGTTAAAACTCGGGATTGTGTGGTAAAGAGTTAACTCTGTAAAATGACATTGTCCTTTTTGAAAGCATTTTTCAGAGCAAAAACTGTATTGTAAGTCTCAAAAACAGTAGAAAATGCTGGCTGGTTCCCATTATTTTCCCCCATCTTGCATGTTTTCAAAGCCTTTTTGCCTAGAGGTCTTAAAACAGGGGCTTGTTTTGTAAAGCATTTGAGAGAGGTAGAAATTAGCATGACTTGTAATCTTACCCAATGAATTTGTAAATGAGGGTCACTTTTCTATGAGGTCAATATGATGTATGACAGTAGGTATTTTACCACACAATGATGAGTTTTAATGACCCTAAGAAAGAAGCCTTTTGAAAACATCGTGTGAAAAAGAGAAAATACTGGTGACCAGCATTTTCTCTTTTTTCCCAAAATGTATTCTACCCTATCAAAGACAAATTCCATCTTTTAGGCTACATTTAAATTGTCATCTGCAAATGCTTTGAATTTGGACAAGTCTATATTTTGCTGGTGTGGTAAAAAGTTAAGGTAGTGATGATGTCTTTGTTTACTGATATAGAAACCATCATGGAACCATCATTAAAACACTGTAGGAAAAAGAGAAAATGCTGGTAACCAACACTTTCTTCCTTTTGCCACAATGTTTTCTACCCGATCAAAGACAGAAATCATAATTTTAGGAACATTTAATTTGTTGCCTGCAATTGCTTTCAAGTTGGTTCTGTCCGAAATTTCGTTATTTGGTTAAGCAGGGTTCATTCTTGAAATCAAATCTATTGGGCCGACTGGCCCCCTCATCAGAAAAAGTAGGGGCCATTAGAGAAATTTATGGGGCCAAGAGAAAACTACCTTAATCAATGGATTCTGATTTTATCTTTGCAACCAATAGTAAATTTTTCTTCCATTACCGCCACAATGACCTTTTTGGCCTCTGAATGCCTCACACATGTGCATGTAAGAAATTGTGTAAGCTTCAGGCAGCATAATTATCTGTCTTTTGTGCTTACAGTAGAGCACTGTATATTTTTTGTTTAGTTAGAACCGTTTTATGACAACAACGAAACAATCTGTAGTAGATTTCTGTACGAGCTGAATTACAGATAAATTTCTATCTGTCACTGGTTTTAATCCCAGCAACGTCTTGTTTATAACTAGAAGAATGTAGTTGCCTGTGTTATCATGACATTATTTCTTTGGTTGTTTTGGCCCAGAAATGTAAAAAATATCGGCTGAGACGTCTGCTGTATGATGGAAGCAACATAGAGTTTTACTAGGTTTTGAAGTATGGTATGCCTCTTTTGATTGAATGATATCGGTGACACACCCACAGAAATAACCAGTAAGAGACCTCGTAACAATTTACCGGCCATATGTTGGCTGCACTTGATTCTTCAATTGGTGTGAACTTGAGAACAAATTCCCATTATCAAATTAACACCTTACAAAAAACGTGCGCTGGGTTGGTCCCCAGGTAAGATTTTTCACTCGCCACAGATGAAAAATATGCACCAATGGCGCAAGGGCGCGCTCTAGAATGAACCCTGGTTAAGGGTTAACCCTTTACCACAGAATTCAGAGTTTTAACGCGCCATTCAAAGAAGCCTTTTGAAAACATCTTAGGAAACCAGCATTTTCTTCTTTCAGAGTTTTCTATCCTATCAAAACCCGAAATCATCATTTGAGCTACATTTAAATCATTGTCTGCAACTGATTTCAATGTGGACCAGTCTAAAATTTTGTCATTTGGTAAAGAGCTAAATGATGAAAACAGTGAAAGTAAAGATTGACATGGTTTAGACTGTACTTTGTATGAAGGCAAGTAGGTATGCAAAGGAAGGTCAAATAGGAATAGGAAGAACATTTTCATTTAAATCAACATGATTATTTGTACATCATTACATGTGTACAAGTATTTGTAACCAAAGACATCTTGCACTTCATTGCTAGAGCTGTGTTTCTGAAATTGATTTCTTTTTCTTTTCTAGATCAGCTTCAAATACAACTACAAATTACTCTGGTGATGCCATGCATCACGTTCAGCCACCAGTTCAGTATCCTGGCCAATACCCAGGGCAGCCTGGCCAATACCCAGGGCAACCGGGGCAGTACCCAGGGCAGCCTGGACAGTACCCAGGGCAGCCAGGACAGTACCCAGGTCAACCAGGACCTTATCAAGGTCAAGGACAACCTCAGGTTCCCTATCCTGGGGGTCAAGCACCCATGCAGTATCCAGGAGGGACAGCTCCAGGTCAATATCAAGCTACAGTGCAAGGTAACTTTAAAAAGTTAACCCTTAAAGTGTCTTTCACTAGATTAGTTGCCTTTGCAGCCAGTTTAGATTAAGATCAGACTGCAGTAGAATTATGCATTCTGATTTTTGATCTTACACTGTTCACTTTCTTACGACATTCTGGACAAAAGCAGCCTACTAGGCTCTTTTTCCATGAATGGAAATGTTGGTTGTTTTTATTTGGCACCCTACAGGATAAAAAAACAGGTCAGAGAGCTTTTTTTATGTGTAATTACTGGTGAAACACTGTGACAATTTCCTGTCATATGATCAGCTTTTGTGTAATTCAAGTGCATGAGATTGTGTTTGTGCATTTGGTAGCAGTTGACCTTGAGAATGCCTATAACTTAACGCTTTACCAAACACTTTCATGCTTTTATGGCCCCGTGCTTGAAGGCTTTAAAAAACAACTAGGGTAAAGGAGAAAACGCTGTTAATCATCATTTTCTGCTTTTTTCACAATATTCTACCCTTTTAAAGACAATCACATTATCCCATTGGGCCATATAATTTGTTATCTGTAACTGCTTCAATATGGAAGAGCATGAATTTTGCCTTCTGGTAAAGAGGGAATTACTTTCTGGTTGTACCATGGATCAAGATCAGACTGAATATTATGCTAAATGTTCATTTGTTTTATGCTCTTAGGTGCAAGATAGAATATAATTTGTACAGAGTTGTATAGAAGATCCAAATTAATTGATTATCTTTTGAAAAAAATTGCAGTACTCGGAATGCTTGGAAAAATGCTTGTGAAATATTGAAAATCAGCACGAGTTACAATTTTATGCTTGAATACATTGGAAAATATTTTGGCAAAAAGAGAAAACGTAGGTTTCTTTTCGAAAGTCATCTACTGCAAGAGGAAGGAATTGGTCTGCAGGAAGAAATGAGTTAACTCTTTACCAAACAACATTTTTGACTTGTCAAAATCCAAAGCATATACAGATGCCAACCCAATCGTGGCTCAAATGATGAGATAAGTGTTTGGAAGGGTAGAAAAATTGTGGGAATAGGAGAAAATGCTGTTCACCAGTCATCGCCCTCAAGGTTGTTCAGACTCTGGATTATGTGGGAAAAGGATAACCCTTTACAAAATAATCATGTGTTTTATTGCCATTAAGAAAGAATGCTTTTGAAAACATTGTAGAAAATGGAGAAATTGCTGGTGACTAGTGTTTTCTCCTTGTCCAACAATGTTTTTTTTTTTTGCCCTTTGAAAGACAAATCCCATCATTTGTGCTATATGGAAATTCTTCTTTGCAAAGCCTTTCAAGATGGAGAAATGTAAGAAATTTGTCATGTGGTAAAGGGTTAACTCTTTACAAGATGACAAAATTTTGTTCTTGACCTAAGTGAAAAAAATCTGCAGATTGACTGTGAATCAGATGATGGGAATGTCATTGATATAGTAGTAGACATAATGGAAAAGGAAAGAAATGTTGGTGACAAGCATTTCTTCTGGTTTCACAATATTCTTAAAAGTCTTCGTCCTTATGATCACTATACCCTTCCCAAGTTCTGACCCTGCAGAATAAACTGTTTGAACCCGTCGTGGGAAAAGCAGGAAAATGCTGGTAACAAGCATTTTCTGCCTCATTTTCTGCTTTTCCCCCATTGTTTTCTACCCTCCCCTTGACAGATCCCTTCCTTTCAGCCATACTTTCCTTTGCTTTTATTATGGATAAGCCTAAAATGGCATTGTGTGGTAAAAGTTGAAACACTAAATTGTTTGGTTATAGAGGGTAAAACAAAAAAGTAAAGCTACTTTTATTTCTTTTGTGGATTTCTTATTTAAGGAATGAAGAGAACTTTTCTTGTTTTCTGGCGAAGCGGTTTCATACAAAAGTGTGATTAGGTCTTTTTTTCATACCTCCATGAAAACAAAAGTAAATCTCTTCATTCCTTATAATTCAATATTGTAGATAACACATATACACTTAAATGATACTAACTGCTTCCTTTTGTAAATCCAACATTTGCATATTTATTTAATGTCCATTTCATTGATATTTCATAGCGCAGTAAAACTGCTCGTTCATGAGGTAAAAATACATAATTCATGACATCATTAAAGTATTGAATATTAATTTGTAGATTTGGTAGGTTTATTACATGTATTAGAACTTCAGTATGCTAGAAGTAAGTTGAAAATAAGATTGTTAGAACCCAGCAAAGTAACAATGAGTTTTAAGTTCCCTCTATGAATCTGCTGTTGGATTTTTGTTTTTTCTTTCAATATTAAGAGAAAATAAAATTTAGCTAGCAATTTGAACTTCGGACTTGATATAAAAATAGAAAGAAAAACATTATGAAATCTCGTATACATGTTTGTTTACATTAGTTTGACTGCAAAAGTAGTTCCGGCACTGCTTAATTTTTCATGGAGCTATGAAAATTTTTTTTTCAGCCAATCAGGACATGCGAGTTTTCATGGAAACAACTAATATTGAATTATTTTAAGGTGAATTCACTTAGGAAACTGAAATTTATCATTATAGGAGCTGGTCCTGCAGGCCCTCAGGGAGAGTGGAAGGGGGAGATTCCTGATGATGATGTTGTAGACAACCCTAATGCTGCCCCTGCAGCCCCTTCAGCCCCACCTATTGAAAAGATGGATGTTGTTGCAGGTTATGATAATGTTGGTTTTGGAGGAGGCATGCTTCCTCCCCCATCTTACGATGAAGCAATGAGGCAGGAGCAGCCCCAAAGACAGGCAGTTACAGGGTAAATTTTGGTTGATGTTGTGAATATTCATGTAAAATATGGATGATAAAAATATCTATAGATAGCAAGATTATAGACTTGTCCATAAATGAAGCATTTGCAAATGACATATACTGTATAGTTGGGTCAAATGATGTGATTTCATTAGGGTTGTCATACATAGATTTGTTTCACAACAAGTAATTGGCCCTTGAAGTAAATGTACTTGAGACTTTTAAAGAAACTAAAACTTAGCCCTTTACCCATTACATTACGACAAAATTTTAGCCTTGTCCACATTGAAAGCATTTGCAGTGGACATATTCAATGTGGCTCAAATGGTGCAAATTTTCTTTGATGGGGTAGAAAACATTAGGGGAAAAGGAGAAAATGCTGGTTACCAGCATTTTCTCCTTTTCCCACAATGTTTTCAAAAGCCTTCTTAATCAGGGTCGTTAAAACTCGGTATTGTTGGGTAAAGGGTAGAAGCTCTGAACCTGGATTTAGATGCTTATGCCAACAGTGTAGATTGAGATTAGACTGGACAAAATGTTGAGTTTGATCTTGGATCTACCCCATCTACTTTTTTGCTAGATATTCTGACACAAATGGAAGTTGCATTATTTGCATCTAAGTGCTAACTGAGAATGTCTGTTTTGTTTAAAACTCATAGAGCTCTGAATTAAACCAACAGAAATTTCATTAAAAAAATTAGACCCAAATGATTGGTTTTTCACGGTTGCTTTTGTTAATAAAGATTTAGCAAAGCAAACAGTGTAGCTAAAAAATCAGATTGCATATTTTGTGCAGTTTGATCTTGATTATAATGGTCACAAAGGCATGAAAGGCAATGTAAGTGTTAAGTTTGAATTCTTCATGTATACATATTAACATAGTACCAGTGTTCTGCCGAGGATTATTCAATGACAGAACAATTTTCCCATACACCTGTAGATATAGGGGTCATTTTCATAGCAAATGGAACAGATGCACTCAGTATTTATTATCAAATGAATTCCAATTTTGAGGGACAGTGTCCCAGAATCTCCCCTTTGGCAGAACACAATGCTACTTAGACTGAAGTGGTACTTAGTTAAGCTCCAAGATCAGATTACACTGAGCAATGCAATCTTGATCTGTACTAAGGGTAGTAACACAGAGTAACAGTTGAAAAAAGTCTCTAACCCCTAGATTGCCAACGTACTGAAATCACTCGTTTGAACCAGGAAAAACAGCTGATTATCGCTATTTCATGGTTGTCTTGGTCAGAAGATGAAAAAAAGTAGCACACCGTCCAGAAACAGGATCAAACTGCATACTCATTGCTGTCTGGTCTTGATCTACACTTTGCAAAAGCAACTTGAGCTGGTTCTAGTATAATTACCCTTTATCACACAATCTTGACCCTTAGAATTAAAGCTTTGGAAAGAATTTTGGGAAAAGGACAATGCTAATAACCAGCATTTTCTCCTTTTTGCACAATGTTTTCTTCCCTATGAAAGACAAGTTTCATGTTTTAAGTAACATTTCGCCAAGATTTTATTGTCTGGTGAAGAGTCAAGGGTTAAGGCCAATTGCATTGCCTCATGAAACAGACTTAGATTAGTTTAATTTAAACATATTTATTTTATATTGATTGAGAAACAAGTTCTTACAACATATACTAATCTCTCTTGATTCTGCTTCCTGGGAACTACACCAGGACTCATGCTGAATGTGTGGGCCAATGAACAATCCTAAAGTTGACACTCTGTCCCGGGTATTGAACTCAGGACCTTATGGTTACAAGGCCGACGCTCTACCTCACAACTACGGACACCACACAAAACTGTATAAACACCCTTGTAAGATAGGATTTGTCAACATGAATAGTTTTGCCTGGCTTGGTAGCTCAGTGTTTAGCATATATATCTTAATTGTGACCTAGTGGTTGTGGGTTGGATACCCCATTGAGGCAATCTTTCTTTCCAGCGATTTTTCCCCTTCCACCCTTTGATGCAAGTGAAAAAGTAGTCAGTGTTTTGGAAAAAAAGTTGTGTCAGTACTGGTGTGAGAAAGTCAGGAAGCACATGTGTAGGTGCACGAACTGCCTTGATATAACATCAGCTGTTAACGATTACGACCCCAAACTCATTGGTGAATATTGTAATATGGACGTTTTTGTAAAAGGCTATTCGGCCAGTCTCGGCAGCTTTAGTCTTTTGTAGACCTTAGAATGGCATTAAACTCCAATACAAACAAGTCCATGAACACAATGTCATGTAAAAACCTTGTGACCAGTGGAGAAATTGCTGGTGATAAGTGATTCTCTTTTGCCGCTACCTTTTCAAGAGAAATCTGTTGCATTAAGGAAAAAAAGGTGTTTGTAGATGATAATGTATAAATTGTTAATGATATTTCTTCATATGATTTTTCAGGTTACCTCAGATAAGGGAGGAAGAAGCAAGGGAAGCTCTGTTGGCATTTGTGGCAGAAAACTGTTGCTATGGTAAAGGTGCAGCAGAAGAACTATCTTTTAAAGATCTACAGCATTCTAGTGCTTTTCATGTAAGCTTTGTCTCAGTCAGATTCTTTCTTTTTTTTTTTTCTATGAAATATTAATAACAAAAGTGCATAATAAATGAAATAGATATTTTCAGAGATGGACAAAGACCCCTGTTTTGGAATATCAAGATGAATTTGATCAGATTTTAAGTTCGCCTGGACAAGATTTTTGTTGTTTGATAAAGGGTTAACTCTTTACCAGATGACAAAACATAGATTTGTCCAAATTCAAAGTATTTGCAAACAAAACACAGGATATCACTGAAAAGACAGGATGTACCTTGGAAAGGATAGAAATTATTGTGTGAAAAGCAGAAATTGCTGGTTACCCTTTCTAAATCTAATTTCAATTTTGGAGTCACAGTTGCCTTACTGCCTGCAAATGGTTTCATTTTAGATTGGTCTAAAATTTTGTCATTTGGTAAAGAGTTAAGCAAGGAAGAAACATCAATGCTTTTTACATAATTAAGGGCTAAATGAAGTTTCTATATTAAGTTTTCTTGTTTTGGAAGACTGTTGTAGATCTATGTGGAACAAGGTCTACACAGAATATGCACTTAGATCTTGGACTGCACTGTCCACCAGTACATTCCTAACTCTTTACCAGTAAATCAAATTTTAGACTGTAACATTTTGATAAGCATTTGTAGACAACAAATGAAATGTTCGTAAAATGAAAGGACAATGTCTTTGAAAGAGTAGAAAATATTATTGGAAAGAAGAAAATGCTGACAAGCAACATTTTCTCTTTTTTCCTCAATCTTTAGCTGTACTGGCTGAAAGCCAGCAGAGCTTATGTCATGGCATGGTTTCCATTGTTTATCCATTCTTCTGTCCATCTGTTGGGTTTTTTCCTGTTTAACTTATAAAGTCTGCATTTGTGGTCAGACTTTTTGTGAAACTTGCACAGTTTATTTATAACATCAATAACTTGAACCCTTCTGGTTTTGAAAAAAATTGACAATCAGTATGGGAAAAGTAGCCATTTAAAGTTGAAAATTTACCTTTCTTGTTTACAAGATAAAGTCTGTATTTGTGGTCAGATTTTCTTGAAACTTCACAATTATTTTTGTATCATCAAAGGAATGAACACTATTGATTTTGAAGAAAAAAATCTGACAATAAGAAGGGTAAAAATAGCCATTTTAAGATGAGCATTTTCATTTCTTGTTTACATGATAAAATCTGCATTTGTGGTCAGATTTTTATGAATTGATACAGACTAGCAAGAGATAAATATGTTTCTTGTACCTTTTCAGTATACACTAGAAACATATGGGGAAGGCAGATCAACATGCTGGGCATTTGAACCTTATTCAGGTAAATGTAGAAAATTAATTGCTCTTTTGTAA
The DNA here is from genome assembly GCA_946811185.2 of Hippopus hippopus. Taxonomy (NCBI): domain Eukaryota; kingdom Metazoa; phylum Mollusca; class Bivalvia; order Cardiida; family Cardiidae; genus Hippopus; species Hippopus hippopus. The sequence goes on along the minus strand of OX328102.1, from coordinate 26,175,817 downwards.
ACTGTTGATTAACCCTGTACCACACAATTAGGACTTTTAACGACCATGAGGAAGAAGATTTTCGAAAACATGGTGTGAAAAAGAAGAAATGCTGGAACCAGCATTTTCTCCGACATTGTAAATATGAATTTCAACTTCTGAGCCACATTTACTTTGTGGTCAGCAGATGATTTCAATTGGGTTAAGTCTAAAATTGTTTTCATTTGTTAAAGAGTTAAGATCAGACAGCACACAACATAGATTTGAATATTTTGTTTTTGGCTGTCCATTTTTTATTATCTTGCCAGAATCACTCTTGGAAATTGTTATATTTTTTTAAAAGTGTAAAGTTTTGCTGTTCTTTTGAAAGACTTGTCATTGTATGCCTTCTTACGTTTATTCGCTTGGTTGTTTTTGAAGAAAACATCAAGTTATTGTCATAGCCCTGGCGTCATTGTCTGGGTCATCAGGTAAAAACATTTGGTAATATCTGCTTTTACTGAAGATATTTACCTCAAACTTGGGCAAGTTAGCTATGAAAAGCAGAACTCATAAAAGAGAGGAAGGTAACCATCAAAATATTTTTGACACAGTTATGTCCCTTTTTCGAGTTAGAATTTTCACTGAAACTCAAGCACTTTCAGCGAAGCATCCACATGCAGTGCTCTTTTTTCCATTCCTCCTACCACATCCCTTTTTCCCCCACAAAATAAACCACATTCCTCCTACCACACCCCTTTTTTCCCTTTAAACAAATTACATGTCCCATCACACCCCTTTTTCCCCCACTGTATAAGTTATGTCCCTCCTACCACACCTCTTTTTGGCCCTCTAAATAAATCCCATTCCTCCTACTATCTTACCACACCCCTTTTTTGCCCACGAGATGAATTGCATTACTCTTGCCACAACTTGTTTTCCCATGAGAGAAAATTACATTCCTCCTACCACAACCCCTTTTTTGCCCACAAGATAGATTACATTTCTTGTACCACACCTTATTTCCCCACTACAAAAATAATATTTGTCCTACACTACAACCCTGTTTCCCCTCACTAGTAAAGGTCAAATAGACTAATAAAAGAGTGATATTTTACAAACTTGAAACTTTTGTGTTTGTCACACTACCTCTATACATGACATCAGACTGTTCAGAATGATAAGGTCACATTTATACACATTGCTTCATTATTTCAGGTCAGCCAATAGATGGACCACAAAATGGCCCTGCCCCAGGACCATGGGACATTCAGGTCCAGCCAGCAACTATGTTTAAAGATCAAAAGATAGATGTGGAAGTTCCACACACAGCTTCTATTAAAGTATATATTTAATTTACATTTACAGTAATGTCAATGCATTTCTCAATACATATCCTCCTGCAAAAGATGTGCTATCTGGCAGCAGAGTGCTGTAAAAATATTATGGCTATTAAAGGAGAAATAGCTCTTTTGCCATAATCTTTTCTCTTGTATGTATAAATTAAGCTTTAACTCTGATTTTACCTATATATGCCTCTTTAGTTGTGCTAAAATTTCCCTTGTTAAATACTCTATAGTGGATATATAAGCGTGTTGAAAAATTAGTGAATGATCGATTACAGACATTTTGTGCACGGAAATATTTACGAATTCAAGGCACTTGTTATTTGTCGGTACACTTGCGGTAAAATAAGCGAACATAAAAGTTTGCGAATATTTCAAATTCGCGAAATCACAAAAATTTCCATGCCACAAAAATTTCCACTTATACAGTACACAAATATTACTTTTTATGTATGGTCGCTCAAGCACAGAGGGTTCGAGATTTTTTGAGAAGAGGAGCAGTTGCTCCTTTTCCTAAAATATTTGTTTATTTAAATGTTCCCCTTTATGCCATTTGTGGTAGACAGCGGTATGATTACAAGAAACCTATATGATACTAGTTTAGGGTCTGTCATGTTCTTTTTCAGCCATGCCATAATTGTTTAGCAATGGGTCGCATTCGCTGTCACAGATGTCATGGTCGTGGTCGGGTATGTTTGGTGTCTTTTCTTGAGGGATGGGAATGAGTAATCAAGTACTCAATCAAACATCCGATTATCTATTAGCAGTATTGATCATTGAGTACTCGGGGGGAAAAAATGAAAATCAGACTTTTGCTTCTTTTAGCTGACCTGAGCATGAAGTGCTCATGGTGAGCTTTTGTGATCGTGCTGTGTCTGGTGTCTGTCGTCTGTCGTCCGTCGTCAACTTTTACCTTGTGTACGCTCTAGAGGCTACATTTTCAGTTCGATACTCGTGAAATTTGGTCAAAATGTTTGTCCTGATAATATCTCGGATGAGTTCGAAAATGGGTCAAGTCTGGTCAAGAACTAGGTCACTAGGTCAAATCTTAGAAAAACCTTGTGTACGCTCTAGAAGCCACATTTTCAGTCCAAAACTCTTGAAAATTGGTCAGAATGTTTATCTTGATGATATCTCGAACAAGTTTGAAAATGGATCATGTCAGGTCAAAAACTAGGTCACCAGGTCAAATCTTAGAAAAACCTTATGTACACTCTAGAGGCCACATTGTCAGTCAGATACTCATGAAACTTGGCCAGAATGTTTGTCTTAATAATATCTCAGACGAGTTAAAAAATGGGTCATGTTGGGTCAAAAACTAGGTCACTAGGTCAAATCTTAGAAAAACCTTGTGTATGCTCTATAGGCCACATTTTCAGCCCAAAACTCTTGAAAGTTGGTCAGAATGTTTGTCTTGATAATATCTTGGTCGAGTTCGAAAATGGGTCATGTCGGGTCAAAAACTAGGTCACTAGGTCAAATCTTAGAAAAACCTTGTGTACGCTCTAGAGGCCACATTTTCAGTCAGATACTCATGAAACTTGGTCAGAATGTTTGTCATGGTGATATCTTGGATGAGTTCAAAAATCGGTCATGCTGGGCCAAAAACTAGGTCACTAGGTCAAATATTAGAAAAACCTTGTGTACGCTCTAGAGGCCACATTTTTTGTCCAAAACTCTTGAAATTTGGTCAGAATGTTTGTCTTGATGATATCTCGGAGGACAAATTCGAAAATTAGTCATGTCGGGCAAAAAACTAGGTCATTTAGTTAAATCTTAAAAAAAACCGTGTGTACACTCTAGAGGTCACATTTTCAGTCCAAAGTTCTTGAAAGTTGGTCAGAATGTTTGACTTGATGATATCTCAGACGAGTTCAAAAAAGGTTCATGTTGGGTCAAAAACTATGTCACTAGGTCAAATCTAAGAAAAATTTTGTGTATGCTCTAGAGGCCACATTTTCAGTCCGAAACTCATGAAACTTGGTCAAAATGTTTGTCTTGATGACATCTCAGACCACTTCGAAAATAAGTCATGTTGGGTCAAAAACTAGGTCAATAGGTCAAATCTTAGAGAAAACCCTGTGTATGCTCTATAGGCCACATTTTCTGTCCAGTACTTAATGAAAGGTGCTCAGGATCTTTGTTTTGATAATATCTACAATGGTAAAATTGGCTATGGTTGACTAAAAAGTAGGTCACTGAGAGAAATTCTAGAAAAAGCTTGTGTAGATGCTAGAGGCCAAATTTTCAATCCGATAATTATGAAAGCTTAGTAGATTTTTTGTCATGATACCTCAAAAGAGATTGAAAATGGGTCATGTTTGGTCAAAAGACTCATGTGAGCAACTTAAGGGCCATCATGGCCCTCTTGTTTATACTTCTAATTTCAAGATACATATGTTTTACATTAAATTTTAGAGATCGATCAAGATGAAAAAGGAAATGTGAAGGGTCAATTATATGTTACCCCTTACCGTCTAAGGACACATTACTTACCATAAATAGCTAATTTGCAATCCCCTCAGTAAGCACTTTTGGTGTCTAACAAAATCAAAAGTTTTTCACAGCAGTGCTGGTCACACTATTTAAGCATTTCAATTTGACAAGAGGTTTACATGCTTATTGACTTGTTAATCAGACACCTGATTGACAATCAAAAATTAAAGATGGCCATCAGTTGTAAGTGATCATTAAAGCGTCTAAATATAACCTTGAATTTGATTATATTTGACAGTGCATGTAAATATTATGGATACCCATTGCCAGGTAACACTTACATGCATATTTAATAATTTACTGAACAAATTTTTTGGCACATGTTTTGATCATTTCTCATCTCTACTATATTCACTTGTATATTGCCCCTCTCTCATTTTGGTATCCAGTCTGTCTATATACTTTGATAACACTAGGCCTATACTTATCAGTGGTGACTTGAAAAGATTTGGACAAAAGTCATGTATCCTTTTGACTATGTGCATACTTGATCAAAAGAGCAAATGAGTACTTGACTACTTAAATTAGTGACCAATCCCATCCCTACTTTTTTTATTCAATTTTTCCACTTTAGTAGCATTGATTGTGGGATGATTAATCTAAGCATTTGTTTCATATCTAGACAAAAAACAAGTTAGAGAACTGTCTGCAGTATTTTGTGGATATATTTACATTGAAAGGCAACGATCCATACTTTTGAAATTGTACATTTTCAAAATGGGTTTGGGAATGATTAATATTGGACCAAATATTGTTGTGTATGTCATCTTGTATGACAATGATTGATTTTGATTTATGTTGGATAATCCATTTCTCCATAACATCATTTTTTTAGGTTTTGAAATGGACACTGCTGACTGCATGTATAGGTAAAATGCAAAGTATGTTATATCATACCCAAACAAAGAAAAACACACACATGTGAAAAAAAAAAGTAATGTGGCAATGCCGCGGCTAAATCAATGATCCCAGTTTTAAGTGTAAAAGATACATGAACCTAATCAACATCATTTTGACACCACAGCTCATTTTGATGGGTTGCGTATAACTCTCACACATTTGACAGGATGTTACAGATTACTATGATAATTTGCTGATTGGCTCCCATTTGATAGACCTCGCTTATAACACATGCTTAGGATGGCTACATACGTATGTCACATTTACACAATGGCTCTTGACAGCTCCAGTAACAGCTGCTATGACGCGAAGGTTCAAGAACAACAGAATTGGTGCATTTTGGCAGAGAACTTAGCTGAGTATGGCTTCACAGCAAGACTTCAACACAACATACAAACATTGCGTTCTCAACCCAATAGGATGCCGTAAGCTCATCAACACAATGGTTAGACTCATCAGTAGGTGTCATTTAAAGCCTATATCAAGTTTCTACTTGGAACATAAGGATCGACGTGAGTTGGTTTACCAAAGACATGCAGAACCATATGTTGATGCACATGGCCATGTATTAGACAGTTGCAGAGAAGGTATCGCAGTAAAATGGGGGTTTCAGTCTTTCAACCCTTGCACATTGGCCCACTGTAGCATGACAAAACCTGACATGGTTTCATTATTGGAAAAATGTTCTTGTACCACATGTTGTTCCCTTGATGAGCGCCATTTCACAGTTAATGTCGTTCTACCACGTCATCACTGGATGTCACTGGTTCAAATTTGTGTGGAACTTCAACAGAAGTGACTGAATGCTTTTCCTTGGCTCACAGGATCGCCAGATCTCTATATTTAGAGCATCTGCGGATGTTGGTTTGTTACGCTAGATGTTGTCAGCAAGCAACGTTGGCCTAGTTAGTACACAATTTGGAACAAGATTGACCCCAATCCCTTAGAATGCGGAGTAAAAGAGGCGTCATTCCTCAGTTGTGAGAGATGCAAATAATGGCCCCAAATGATAAGGACTATCTGTATGACTGTGTTGGGACCCCTACAAGATTTCAAACAGTATTGTGGCAGCTGATGCAAGCTAAATCTGATGTATTGCTCATGAAATTTACCACAGACTGTTAAAGTTTCAGGATGTGAAACGATTAAGGTTCTTTGTTTTCTGCTTTCACATCTATGTATGGTTTCTTTTGGAACTAAATATATTATATCTTTTTGACATCTCTTATAAAATGTTATGAGAAAAATGTAGTTTCTGTATTCAATAGCTACAGGGCTAATATCAAGTATGTACATGTAACTATGTTTGTATGATTAAGGTAAGAAGTCATTAAAATCAGAATTGGCTTTGTACATGTATGTGGCACTAAGACTGTGTAATTTTGTTGGATGCTTCAGATTTTCAGATCCAAGTTCAGACTGCCTGTTCTGATAAATTATGTTGTCTGCAAAACGATATCAAGTTGTTTGCAAAACTATACCTAGTCGTGGTTGAATCCTAGGGGTGCAGTTGTGAATTGTGTTATGTAATGTCCAAATTTCACAACTAGAGTTACAGTGATCAGACTACACAAAGCATACAGTGCGATTTGTGATCTACACTGTCTGCTTTGCGGACACACTCAAGACAAAAGCCAGCATGAAAATGCAGTTATTAATGTCATATTTCTGGACTAAACATGGTTTTTGCATTCATTAGGGGTGGTAAGGTTTAAACAATTTTTCGTTCCCTTTTTCTGAAGGTCAAGTGCACATTTTGTCATGGACGTGGACATAAAACAGTGTACCGCAATGGAGAACATGAGCATGAACGATGTCACTTTTGTCATGGAGATGGCCGCCGTAGGTAAGTAACTAGAGTTTTTGAATCTTTGAAGTGTAAGGCACACTTTAAGTTTCTTTTACAGATAGTGTTGATCAAGATAATGCTGCAAAATTATGCATCTGGTAATCGTCCTAGACTTCTCATTGTTTACAAGAATGGTTGATTATTTTGTATGAAAGGGTGGCTACACAAATGTAAACAACAATGAAAATTGCATAGTGCGAATAAATTGATTAGAAAATGATTTCCAAATTTTAAAAACTGAAAAACACCTCCCTGAACTCTTTAGCAGAGTAGAAAATTTTAGACTTGTCCAAAAAGTAAGGATTTGCAGATGACTAATGGAATGTGGCTCAAATGATGAAACTTGTGTATGAAAGGACAAAAAACTTGGTGAGAAAAGGAGGAAAAGCTATTTGCCAGCATTTTCTCTATTTCTTGAGATATGGGATTGTATAGTAAAAGATTAACAGAAAAGCTAAGTCACAGACAGATGAACCAAAGTGTTACTGTTTAAAGGCGTTTCAGCGAGTTATTTCTAGCGCAGAGAATTTCGTGAAATTTGACGCAGAAACACTTCAAAGTATGTTCTCTCAATGTGCGAAGAGTAAATCAGACGTTGCCTGATAAACCAAAAAGTTCTGAGCCCAAGTAGAACATAACGCTTTTTTCAAATCACACAAAAACCCAATTATTGCAGCATGCGTCAGAATTTGTGATTAAAATCTGTAATTTCAGTCAAATCATGTTCTCTGTGTTTTAAATTCATAGTGAAACAATGGATCCTCTGACTTTGATGAGAAATTAACAGATATTTCAAATAAATGATACGCTATCTATGTTTCAATAAAACCCTTAGCCCACAAAATTGCTTATTTTATCACAGAAAATCAGGACATTATTTGACCCTCAAAAAAATCTAGCACAAAGATTTTTCTCATTTTTCTCAGAAATATACATGATTATATCCTTTATCAAAAAATGCAAAAAAAAAGATAGGTTGCCAGGCAACTTTTCTCAATATTCGAACTCAATTACCTCCCTTGGAACAAAGAAAGTAACACAAAACACCCAAGATTTCAAATTACTGAGTAAGATGTATTATTTCTAGCACTAAATCATTTTTTCACAATAAAGATTGTACTCTGTCAACCGTTTCCTTGATATAGTCTCGATTTAACATTGGTATGGGATGGCTTTGGAAAACATTTTGGTAAAAGGGGTAATTGTTCATTACAAGCAATTGTTCCTTTCCCCACAACCTTTTCTGCACAAAGGGTTCTTTTAGTCTCGTTTAAACCTTGTTTAATTTGTCGTCTGCAGCTTCTTTCAATTTTGAAGTTTCAATTTAATTCATTTAGGAAAGGGTTAATACCAAATACATGTGGTATATTTTAATAGATGGGAGATTGGAAGAACAATACAAGTAGAACTGTCAAGGAATTACTCAAAGGCATAGATTACTTACGAACCTTATAGCAAAATGAATCAAACGATCCTGATTCCTATCAATACCCAGGAAAGAGGGTTAGAAAACGTTGAAAAGGAGAAAATACTTGTAATTTTCTCTTTTTACCACACTAAACTTACTATCCGGATAAGTAATGTCTGACAAATGTACATGTTCCGTTTTCGCTGTTTAGGAATGATTTACACCTTCATAAACTGATCTTTAAAAAAAAAAAAATGTATCTACCACTACTTTCTCCACGTCTTGCAGCAAAAATCAGTAGTCCAATAATAGTACTACAATCAGACAAAGTTATGCGCTAGAAAACAGAGAAGCAAAGAGACATGCGCAAAAATGTTGCGCACTGACAACCCGACAAAACGTCGTTAAGTAAAGAAACATGTATTTGGTTTAACTCTATACCAGATGAAAAAATTTTGATTGTATTCAAATTGAGAGCATTTGCAGAGGACAAATTAAATGAGGCACTGATAATATGTCTTTGAAATAATAGAAAACATTTCAAGAAAAGGAGAAAATGCTGATACCAGCATTTTCACCTTTTCCCACAATGTTCTCCAAATCTTTCTTTTTCACAGTAGTAGAAATACAAGATTGTTTGGAAAATATTTAGAATAAATTCAGACATCCTGCTTTGGATTTTTAAAAAGTGTGGTGCCAATTGACAGTAATCTCAAAAAGGTTTTCATTCTAAAAGAGTCTTAATTTGGGCTCTTTAGATCTTAGTAGCTCAACAAACTTCAAAAATAATTCATATTGGTTAAGGTTTCCAGAAAGCAATCATGGAGAGTGATAAATGAAATGAAAGTTTCAAGAACTCATTTCACAATCGACATAAAATAAATATTTTTAAACTAAACCAAATGCTGAAGAGAAAACTAAAATTACCTCAAGATGCTATAAGCTCATTAAGGATAACAGCTAAACTAAAGTGTCAAACAGGATAGTTATATTTTTGATGTCAGACATTGAATGGAAGCCCATTCCATTCAGGGGATTGCTGGCAAACCAGCAGTATAAAAAGAAGACAAATGTAAGAGAAAAGTACTTTTCAGTGGCATTTACATGAGCATGTACAAGATTCACTGTATGTGACTGATTTTGCGTTCACTGTGGACCTTTCTCTTTGTAAAGGTAAGAAAACCAGCAAATGAAATTTTTGTGACGTGCAAGTTTTGTATGATACTGTTAAATCAACATCTGGCAATAAGTGTACCAGTAAGTGGACATTCATATTTTGCACTCTGAAACAATATTCCAGAACTCCTATAAACAAATACTGTATAAGTGGATATATACGCATGTCGAAAATTTGAGGATTACTGATTATGGATATGTTTTATTCGAATATATTTTGATAGTTATTAAAAGGAATATTTAAATACCTTGTCTTGTATTTGTTCCCATCTCTAATATGGACCTTTTCATTTTGGGAAAAAACAATGGAAAACTGAAATTTCAAGGTTATTTTGGCTGCAAAATACTACACAGTAGTGGACAGTGTATATACGAGGGTTGTTCGATATGTAATGTGTATTGTACGATATCTCAAAAGCATTCACCTCAAATAGTGAAATGAACATTACATCCCTTCAAAGTATTCTCCGCGGTTTGAAATACATAATTTCAATCTCTGAATCCATTTCTGAAATGCGTCGGGGTACGCTGATTTAGGTAGACCTCTGAGGCACTGACTGATGGCTGAGCCAAGGGCTTGTCGGGACTTGTAACGACGACCAGATAAGAACTTTTTAAGTTTTGGAAAAAGGAAAAAGTCGTATGGGGCTAGATCTGGAGAGTATGGTGGGTGTGGCAAGACGGTAACCTTCTCCGACTTCAAAAATTGCTTCACAAGCTCAGATGTATGTGATGGAGCATTATCATGAAGTAGACGAACATGCCTAAATCCTGACACAGGGTGTCGTTTAAGATAATATTTCTTGAGCTTTTTTAGTATAACATCGCAGTTATACCGACCTGTAACACTTGCCCTTCGGCACCGGAATTTGTACGGCTATACCATCACATGAGAAGAATATGCAATAAAGAACCTTCTTTGTGCTTGTGCTTCTTTTGGCAACTACAGGCCTTCTACCGTGTTTAGTTAGCCATATTTTGTTTCCAATTTTTCTTACTGGTTCGAAATAGTGAACCCATGTTTTGTCACCAGTAACAATGTTTGCAAATAGTCTTTGATTGAATTTGCGAAACATTTTGAGCTATTGCTTAGCGGTTTGTACTCGTACCCGTTTTTGGTCATCTGTCAATATATGAGGTATCCATCTGGCAGAAATCTTTCGTACTTTCAAAATACGCTTCAAAATGAAATGCACCCGCGATAGCAATATGCCAACAGCGTTGGCAATATCACGAATCGTGTATCTGCCATCACTTTCAATTATTTCCCTGACTTTTGAGACATTTGCCTTGCCTGTTAAAGTCACAGGTCGGCCAGATTTTGCTGCATCTTTGACGGACTCTGTGCCAGTCAGAAATTTCTTTCTCCAACTACGAACTGTCTCATAAGATACCTTATCAGACCCATAAACTTCCCCCAATTCAGTAAAAATCTGCATTACCGAATGACCGGATTTTGTGCAAACTTTTATATAAGCTCTAATTTCTTCAATATTCTTAATCTGTTTCCTAACCATTTTTACAACAGTGGTCAACGACTAGATCTATTGAAATGACTGTAAGTTTAAAACTATGTGGAGCTGAAAGCTCGTGTTTATACCGTTGGAAAGGTATTGAATAGAGCTATTCAAGTGTATCATCATCCACGAAATCGTGCAAAGCGTTATCGCGCTGTGGTACAATACACATTACATATCGAACAGCCCTCGTATGGATCTAAGATCATTGCAACAAAGGTTGTATAGAATTTATTACTCTAAATTTTAAGAGGTAACATTCATATTTAACATAATTTTTTTTTTTTTTCAGATGTCCAAGTTGTCATGGGAATGGGATGATTACATGTAACTGCTGTATGGGACATTGCAATTTAAAGTGCTATATCAAATTAACTGTCATTTGGTGAGTGCTCCTTTCTATCACAACTTTATAAATGAGTCATGATCTGTGGAGAGGTGGTTTAACTCTTTACCAAACGACAAAACTTTCGACTTGCCCAAATTGAAAGCATTTGCAGACAACACAATAAATGTGACTCAAAATTTGACACTTGTTTTGGGAAGGGCAGACAACATTGTGGGAAAAGAAGAAAATGCTGGTTACCAGCATTTTCTCCTTTTCCCACTATGTTTGCAAAAGGCTTCTTCCTCAGGGTTGTTAAAAGGTGGGATTATGTGGTAAAGGGTTAATGCATCTGCAAAAAGTATTGACTCAGGTCAGCATGCACAGGCTGAAACCATTTACTCCTTTTCCCACTATGTTTGCAAAAGGCTTCTTCCCTAGGGTTGTTAAAAGGCGGGATTGTGTGGTAAAGGGTTAATGCATTTGCAAAAAGTATTGACTCGGGTCAGCATGCACAGGCTGAAACCAGGGGTTTGCTGGTTTGAATCCCCGGCTTGGTGAATTTTTTCCCAAGGATTGATAGTTATTGCTACAGGACTCAGTCCTCTCCCACTGCTGATCATTGTTTCAGTGATGGTTTTCTGGGAAAGTAGCCAGTGGCTTTGGAAGGATATTGTATAAAGTACTGGTACTCCAGATACTCCAGAAAAGCATAGACAGGTGTACTGGTTGCCAGGATATGGTTTTAATAATGTTGAAAATGGCATTAGACATCATAAAGGCAAACAAACAAACGAACCTTAGTCAAAACTTTTAACTACTGCTAAATTTTCTGCATGTCTACATCATGATTCAGCAGGTTTTTAGAGAAAATGGACCCATGTTATGCAAAGATCGACTCAGAATATTCCATCATGAAAACACATTAAACCCCAATTTCCCAGAACACCTGTGAAATACTGTCTTTTTAAAAGGGAGAGAAACGGTCTGTATGAAAGTTTTTGAGCTGTTGTTTAGGTCCTGGTTACTTATAATATGCACTTCCTGAAACACAATTTTACCATTCACCTTTGAAAACATGAATAAGATGAGTAAATTTTTATACATGTGAAAAACATTTTGTATAAGGAAATTTTTTTTGAAAAGAACATTTTTTCCTTTTGCTGCAATTTTTTCATGAGTGATCTGATACAAGATGTCCAAAAGTCTGCACACGATAATGTTTTAATACCTTACCTGATACACAGTTTTTAATCTCTGTAGAGTGCAGCTTTTTAAACGATGAGGGTAAAGAAGCAACGGCTTGTTTCCTTATGATTTTAAGTCTTTCCAAATGACAATAATTCAGACTTGTCCAAATTGAAATTGAAAGCTTTTGCAGATGACAAATCAAATGTGGCTCAAATTACAGGATTTGTCTTTGACAAGTTAGAAAACATTGTGTAAAAAGGACAAAAGGCTCTTTTCTCAGGGTTGTTTAAACTTGGAATTGTGTGTTAATTCTTCACCAAATGACAAAATTATAGACTGGTCCAAATTGAAAGCAATTGCAGACGACACATTATAGTTAGTTGAAATGATGGTAATTGTCTATGAAAGTGTAGAAAGCCTTGTGGGAAAAGGAGAAAATGCTAGTTATCAGCATTTTCTCCTTTTCCCACAAGCTTTTTAAAAGATACTTTCCTCAGGGTTGTTAAAACTCTGGATTGTGTGGTACAGGGTCAAAGGGTTAAAGACATTTTTTCATCTTTGCCATGTTAGCCCTAACAAACAGGAGAAATGTTTTTATAATTGAATCTTAGTTGCATAATTGTACGCATATTTTGAAGGACCAATCATGTCAAAGACCACATAGTGGAGAGGACAGCTCTTCCTGATGCCTTGATTAGAACTGTTTCAGGACAAGTGGCATTTGATGAACAACAACTTAGGGTATGGACCAATTGTTCTACATTTTCATATTTAATGGGAATAGCTAATGTAATTTCGTTTTCTCAGCCTATTACCTCAGTTCTCTTGACACTTGTTCAGATGATTTGTACCATCAAGTTCTTGAACTTATTGAAAGAGAAATGGATACAGTTATTAGGTTAAGGACTTGACCTTTTCAATATTGCCTTATACGAGGGTTGTTCGGAAAGTTCGTAGAATTTGGGTATAAATCACACAATATTCTCAGTATTACAAAGAATTTTATACCTACTTAAACTTCAACATCTCTTCTATAAATTCTATGAAAACCAAAATGATGCTCTACATCACACGAAAATTATGTCTATTTAAAATGAGTATGTTAGAGGTACCCGGAGCACCCCGAAGTCAATATGACATCGCGTAATCATCAAGCGTCGTTTACATCAAGCGATCGTCGCACTTTCTCAACATAGTCACCAGCAATATCTATGCATTTCTTATGTATGGTCATCCATTTGTTGTAAGTTTCAATGTACCAGTCCTCAGTTAGTGACGATACAACAATTTGAGTCTGTTTTGTAAGTTCCTCTGCTGAATCGAATCGCTTTCCACGCAAACTCGCCTTCAACTCGGGAAAAAACCCGGAAATCCATAGGAGCCAAATTCTGGACTGTATGGCAGATGATCCAATACTTCAAAACCAAGTAAACTAATCTCAAGCTGTGTAGATTCTGCTCTGTGCCCCGGGGCATTATCCTGATGTAGAATTATTCTGTCAAGAGACATGTGTTGGCGCTTCTTTTGAACAGATTCGTAGCGGTGAAGAAACTTCTGTGAACAGTGTACGCGGCGCTCCTTTTCATTTTCCTTGAGTAATCGTGGTACCCACCGAGCACTCACTTTTGACATGCCAAGTTCCTCAGTTAGTATACCATGTACTGTTGAGCAACAAACACCGAGTTCATTAGCAATAGTTCTGACGGTGATTCTTCTGTCGGTCTGAACCATATCCTTTACCGATTTCTTAATCGAACAAGTTACGACTGGCGGTCAACCGCTCCTGGAATCGTCATTGATAGATTCTCTTCCGCTCCTAAAACGCGAATGCCATTTGTAGACAAAAGCTGGACTGCATTTATCATATGCTCCTGTTGATTTTATCATTCGCAGTGTTTCTGTTGGCGATTTATTAAGTGCAACACAGAATTTCACCACACTCCGCAACTCAACGCCACAGTTCGATGTCATGATTTTTCTGTAACAACTTAAGCAGATAGATTACGAAAACACTATAATTTTGTTTCGGAACAATGAATTGTTTTGAAATTTTCAGGAAATGACGTAACGTTGTCGAATTATCGCTGGACGTTTCCGCGCTTTTTTGATGTTGAGCAAACATATGGAAATTAAGCTTATTTCTTCAACAACATAATCCAAAAATAGGTATTTTACGGACTGCTCCAGGTACCCATGATGACGTTGCTACGACAACCCATATATCTGGTTTCTGTATTCGATTTTCTATTATTTTTTTAAATTGCTTAAGGATAAGTCAAGGTTCGTGCATATCAAATTTCATATATATTTGATGAACAATTCTAGAGATATAACAAAATTCTACGAACTTTCTGAACAACCCTCGTAATAGGTATAAATTCTCTTTAACATTTTCTAACTTGTACATTATCTGTATTATCAAAGTTTTGGTGCTTTTTCACATACATGTATTTCTTCAATTGCCGAGCCCCAATAGCTCAGTCAGTGGTGTACAGGACTTGAGAATAGGGGGTCATGGGGTTGATTCCTGGCTCAGCCCAATTTCTTTCCGAGGATTGATGATAGTCATTGCAACAGGATTCATTCCTCTCTCACCGCTGACCGTTGTTTTGACGATGCTTATGTAGGAAAGCAGCCAGTGGCTTGGAAAGAATATTGTGCAGAGGACTGGTAAAAGAAACTCCAGGAAAGCATGGATAGGTGCACTGGCCACCGCGATATAGCTGAAATAATGATGAAAACAGTGTCAAACACCATACAATCAATCAAGTTCTTAAATTATATATAGGGGAAAAAAAAAAAATTAATGGACTTTGTTTTCATTTTATTGTCAATTTTTTCCAATTCTTAACTAGTTGACAAAATTGAAGATTTGTCCAAATTAAAAGCATTTGCAGAGGACAAACTTTATGTTGCCTTGGTAGCGATCTCTATTTTCAAAAGGGTAGAAAACATTTTGGGAAAAGGGAGAAAATGCTGGTTACCAGCATTTTCTCCTTTTCCCACAATATTTTCTAAAACCTTCCTCCTCAGGATCATTTAAACACTAGATAGTTCGGTAAAGTGTGAAAGAATATCTATTCCTGTACAGGTCTGGCCAATCAATCACTTCCCAGATTCAGAAATTAACTCTGCTTCACAAAGAATAGTTCGGGAACACTTGGCTGCATTTCCTAGTGAGAGAATACTCATGCAGGTAAATTTGTTTTGGTCTGAACATTAGATTCTTAAATAGAATTGTCTACTTGCAGATGATGACTTTTTACATGAAAACATCGAGGTATTGTCATAGCCCTGAAGTCGTTGTTGTGTGCGTTATGGTCGTAGTTTGGCCAGAACTTTTACATTTTATAATATCTCTGTTATTAATGAAGATATTTACTTTAAAGTCAGACAAATTGTTAACTATCAAAAGGGGAACTAGGGCACATAACCATCAAAGTATTTTTGATAGTTATGCTACTTTTTGACAGAGAAAATCAGGGAACTACAGCCAAGCTTTGGCACCTGCATGCAGTGCTGTTTATTCTTTTTTTAAGAGACAAGTTTTGAAATCATCATAGTTAAAGAAATTATTTGTAAAGAGAAATGTATGAACAAGCAGTAATTTGTTTACAAGTATGAGTATGGTTCATTCATATATTTGAAAATTACCTATTTTACATTTTTCCTCTACAGGTAATTCACCCTTAGAGCACCTAATAAACCTAATGGACACTTTCAGTGTAGAAATAAGACCCAAATAATTGCAGTTTCCCCGTTGCTCTTGTCCAGAATTTCTCTGCAAAGCAGACAGTGTAGATAAAATATCAGACTGTATGTTTTGTGCAGTCTGATCTTGATCCACACTGTCGGCCAAAATAGCTATAGTTTTGAAAGGACCTTCAAGGTTGAAAACGAGCAGCTCTCTGACTGCTTCCTTAACGCCATACAATCAATTGCTTTAAGGACCCTGAGAAAAAGTCTATTGAAACATCTTGGGAAAAGGAGATAATGCTGGTAACGTTCATTTTCTCCTTTTCCCATAATATTTTCAACTCTTTCAAAGACAAATTCAATCATTTTATGCAGAGTTAATTTGTTGTCTTGTTAGTCAAATTTACAACAGTTTTGTGTGGTCTGCTGCAAGACACAAAGGGTGATCTGCTGGAGTCTTTTGGCTAATTCCTCTGAAACTTAAATTTTATGTTTCAGAGACACAGGGTTCGCATCATACCGGTGACCCAGGCGTTCTACAAGTGGAAAGGACGGGACCTGGACTTCTTTGTATATGGGTTTGAGAAGAAGGTCTACGCTCCTACATACCCACAACAATGCTGCTGTGGGTGCACCTTACTGTAGTACAGAGTGGTTTATGTTCCATTTACAAATAACATTTTAGCCTGGCTGTTTTTTAAAAAACTGTCAGGATGTTCTCATAGTAATGTCGTTTTGTGTATCTTTGTTGTGTTTTTTGTCAAAAAAACTTTTGAATTTTTTCATTTTATGTGCATTACTGAAGAGATTTTCTTCAACTTGGGCAAGTTGTTACCTACTAAAGAAGGGGGTGCATGGGCCTTTTTGACTGAAAGTTTTCACTGAAAAAACAGCTGCATCCAATTCTTGGAACCAGCATGTTATGCTCTAGTATATTCCTCAACAGTGGATGGATTTTGAAAAAAGGAGCTATGCTCTGGCAGAAGGGGCGTTAAATACATCTCTGTGATGCATAATACCAAGCTAGACATCACATAATTATGAATCCATAAGATCTATTTTGTTTAACGAGATGCAGAAAATTTACCAAAAGCAAAAAGTTTTGTCACATGTCAGCCTGCACAGACTGCACAGGATGACCTGGATCGATACTTTTTGCAGATGCATTAAACCCCCTTGCCACAGAGCATGACTTAAAATATTTAGACAAAGAGGCAGGTAACTTTGACAAACACTCTTTTCTCTTACTCTCTACCAGATGACACAATTTTATACCTGTCTGTATTAAAAACAATTTTAGATAACAATTTTAATGTGGTACAAATGATGGAATTTTTCTTTGAAAGGGCAAAAAACTATCTGGGAACAGGAGAAAATGCTGGTTACCAGCATTTTCTCTTTTTGCCACAATGTTTTCAAAAGCTCTGTCTTTCTTACAGTTATTAAAACACATGATTGTTTGATAAAGAGTTGAACATGAAAAAAAAAAATGTTTTGTGTCACTTGAACTATTTTCCAACAGAGTCTAGAACAAGTTTTTGTGATAAAAATGTACTTAACTGTATTTATTTCATGCTTTTCAGTAGTTTATCAGGTTTTAACGGTAGAAAATAGTTTGATATTTCATGGTTATGACCAGTGAAAAAAGATTGATTTTATTTTCTTTCTCTTCAATTGAAGGGGGAAACAGTACTTCCCGCGCACTAGTTACGTAGGTGAAAAGTGTGTACTATTCAATTAGATGGAAATATGACGTAATTTACCGTACATTTCTCATGCTTTGTGTCATATTGTAATGCACTGTTATGTGGAGGGGGAAGGCCAGGGGAAATTACTGAAAACAACTGTTCTGGATTTTGATGTAAGTCCCCCCCAAAAAAGGGGTTAGAAGCATGAAACAAAAAGAATATTTGTTTTTCTTTATTAAAGATCAAAATCTATTTCATCTCGTGAAATCATCAGTAATATTTTCACTCACAGCTGCACCATTCGTGAAAATATTACTGATGAGTTTCACTAGTTGAAATAAATTTTGATCTTTCACGGAAAAAAAAAAATATCCTCAACATTTATTATGCTTGTATTTAATGTGTGGCAACCTCCGTTATTTTTTTTTAACTCTTTACCAAACAACAAAATTTTAGGCTTATCCAAATTGAAAGCATTTGCAGATGACAAAATAAACTTGACTCAAAAATTGAAACTTGACTTAAGAAGAGTAGAAAACATTGTGGAAAAAGGAGAAAATGCTGGTTACCACAGTGTTTTCAGAAGGCTTCTTCCTCTGGGCCATAAAAACCAGGGATTGTTTGGTAAAGGGTTAATGACAAGTGAGTAGTGCCAGTTTGCAGGCCCTGATTCCAGTGGGTGCCTTCTTTCAAAATTTATTGTATTGTTGTCATGAACTGTTCATGCTAAATGATCAATTTTACTTGTTGAGATTTTTGAGGTTGTAAATTGTCATTACAAAAAAAGATTGTGATTTCACTATAAACTACGCAAGTCAAAGGTATTTGTGCAATATAGAAAATAATTAAAAGTAACCCTACCCACTCATCACATGAAAGAGCATATTTTTGGGGACCATTGAAAATTTTTTGATCATAAAAGAAATTCTTACTTAAATCAGGTTTACATGTCCTCCCATAGCTGAGTAGATCCTTAGCTTACTTGATGTGTAGATTTTTTTTTGGTAGACAGCGTAGATCAGGGTCAAAGTATCCTGAATATGCAGGTTGATCTTCACCCTACAGTGTCTTATATTTTAGTAGGTGTTATGGCCCAAACAGTCTTGAAATTGCAGTGTCTGTTTTTTTTTCCCCCCATGAAAATGTCAGTGACACTTAAGAGGGCTAAGCAGAACTCCTTGCCAAATCATCTAAAATCGAGATATATCACAGTTTGGGGCCAATTTGTTTTTCTTATAAGTCACATGATACATTGTCAAAATTGAGGCTGGTGATGTCATGCTATTTGACACAATTATAGTCTGTAAGAATCACAGAAAAAAAGAGGTTTTGATAGGCAAATTGGCAAACTTTAAAACTTCATGTTGAAAACACCTGATTTCATTTGCACAAAAAAAAAAAAACCTCCCGAAAAACAACTACAATTTATTTCAAGATAAAACTGCATTTATAGAAAATTCTCTTCGACCAGGATTTGCTGTTAATGGCTGTCACAGCACCATGTCAGCAAGGGTGGTTTAAGGTCAGTCTAGTTTTAAAATGCTGGTTTATTCTCCTTCTTTGGGAATACCGGTATACCTGCATAACGAAATGGCTGCTCTGTGTTGGATGTGTCATAAGTTTGTGAATATTTGTACAAAATTTTATATTTCTTGTATACGTGAAGGATATTAATTAACTAACACGTACAGGTAAATGCATTTTCATTTTTTTACCCATGCAATTTAAGTTAACAAACACTGAAGCTTAATATGGCTATTGTCAATGTGACAAAGGTAACTTTTTACCAAATGAAAGTAAAGTCCAACTAGTTGAAATTGAAAGCATTTGCAGTCAACAGATTCATTGTGGCTCAAATGATGGAATTGTCTTTGACAAAGTAGGAAACATTGTCGGAAAAGGAGAAAATGCTGGTTACCAGCATTTCCTCCTTTTCCCACAGTGTTTTCGAAAGGTTTCCACTTTCAGGGAGATTGAAAAGTCTGGATTGTAGGGTACAGTGTTAATACAATTCATAACAGGCATAGTGGTTGAAGAAAGAATGTGTACTAGCCGTTTTGAATGTTGAATTGAGACACTAGAATTTATGTAGCAGTTTTTTTGTAAAAAGTAAAAAAAGATAAACACACACACACACATCTCCTATCCATGAAGATATTTCCTCTGATTGAAGACACTTTGCAGCTGCCTACCAATGAAAACATCGTTGTGAAAGGAGAAAATGTTAATGCTGAGCAACTGCTTCTTGTATCACAATCTTTTTACAGTAGGCTTTAGCCATAAATTTAATGTAAGTTCATGTTTGTAGTCACTGTTTTTTGCTGGATTTTTCTATGTGCCTTTATAATAAACAACTGTTTTTTGCTGGATTTTTCTATGTGCCTTTATAATAAACAACTTTCTAAATCTGGGTTATATTTGCATATTTTTGATAAAGAAAGTACTGGTAGCTTTCACCTGACAAAGCTTTATTTGACAATGCTTTGTGATAGGGGGTAGTGGCTTTGCGGTAACGATGCGTCACTTGATTATGCAGAGCTTTGTGATAGGGGGAGCATCTTGAACTCTTTATCAATTGACAAAATTTTAGCCATGCCCAGGATTGATAGCATTTGCAGATTACTAATCAAATGTTACTCTCATATTATGAAATTTCTTTTTCAAAGGGTGCAAAACATTCTGGGAAAAAGGAGATAACGCTGTTTTCAAAAGCCTTTCTCTTCAGGGTTGTTAAAAGCCAGGAATTTTTTGGTGAAGGGTTAATCTGCAGAAGCATTGATTGACATTTTTAGCTTTATATATATCAGAATCTAAAAATATGGCAATCGTTTATAGTAAAGTGACAAGATAAAGTACAGTATGAAATTAAGACTTCTTTCTTTCCTGATTCCTATCAAACAAATAGGGAGAATTACCTATGACCGTACACTTTCTTTTTTGACATACACTTAACTAATAGTGATATTGCAAACATTCACGGAAAAAGAGTATGAGTGTGCCTATTTTGCAGACTTTAAATTGGATGCATGTCCCTGTCACAGGTGATCCTATCCATAGGGCCTTAGATCTTCTTGTTTGGAACTATATAGGGCCTTTATGGGGAATGATTGGTAAGTAACAAAACAGATGACAGCTTATCAAAGCTCCCTTGGGTCAAAGATGTTTCTGTCTATGTACCGGCATGTTTAAGTGTTTTGAATCTATAGCAAAGAAGGGGGGGAGTCACATCACTCTGACAGAGGGGATAGGGTTTAGCTAGAGCTTTGAAATTTTTATAGCATCTGCTTTGAACTGGTTAAAAAATTTGTTAAAATTTTTCCCATGGCCATTAAACTGGCACTGTGTGCCTTTTTATAATGTCAGATGAATAAAATGGGACCATCATGGTGCATTTGTGCAGTAAGTAGTAAATAATCTCTGTGGCGTAGAAGTCGAGATATCTGCCCATGGTGAAGGAGGTTGAAGCTTCAAGTCTCGTTGGATGGGGGGAGGGTTCTAATACCAGTAATTAGTAATTATATTTTGTCTGTGTGACTTCTTTAAATACAAGTTTTGTGTCCATTTCCCATGCATTTTTACTTCTAAGGGTTCCAGATTGATGAAATAGATATCAGAAGCTCCTAAAGATAACAATTTCAAGTGTATGTTATTAGCATTTAACATAAAATACTCTTAGACATTAGATCCAAAGCAATACTTCCAGCCAGGCCGGGTAGCTCAGTGTGACCTGGTGGTTGCTAGTTTGATACCTGGTTGAGGCAAACTTTTCCGGTGATTTTTTTGCCTCTCACCTCCGGGGTCCCTGCTTGGTTCAGTGGTAAAGTGTGGGACTCGCAACCTGAAGGCCCCGGATTGAGCTGCACTGGATCTACTTGGCTTTCCTTGGGAGTGTCCTTGGGCAAGACACTTCAAATCCCTGGCCTGGTACTGGTAAAACCCAGGAAATACGTGAATATGTGACCTGTCACTGTGATATGACTGAAATAATGTTGAAAGCGGCGTAAATCACCATTCAATCAAGCTTCTCACCTCTGATGCATGTTACAAAGATAGTGAGTGGCTTGGAAAGAAAGTTGTATCAGTATTGGTGTGAGAAAGCCAGGAAACACATGCCTACGTGCAGTGACGACATTGATTTGACCAAAGCTGTTAAAATGGCATTACACACCAATACAAACAAACAAAAAGCGACACTTCCTGTGTGCTGTCTGAACTCAATATACATGAACCATGCTCTGTGAAAAGGG
This sequence comes from Hippopus hippopus, assembly GCA_946811185.2. Lineage (NCBI taxonomy): Eukaryota > Metazoa > Mollusca > Bivalvia > Cardiida > Cardiidae > Hippopus > Hippopus hippopus. Next base: position 26,154,020 of record OX328102.1, on the reverse strand, counting down.
AGCTTAATGCATCTGCGAAAAGCATCGACCCATGTCAGCCTGCGCAGGCTGACATGGGTCAAAACTTTTCACTATCTTTAAATTTTCTGCATGTCAAAGGACTATTCTACCTCATTATTCAGTTGATCGACAAAATGGATTTTATGGATCTGTAATTAGGTGATGACTTGCTTGGTATAATGCGTCACGGAGATGCATTAAGCCCCCTTTTGCCAGAGCATGGCTGAATGTCATGTATACTGTCCACAAACGCATTTTTAAGTATGTAGAGTCCCCATATGTATTAAAGCCCTTTATCAAAGAATTGCATGTTTTAACAGCCTTGAGGAGAATGTTGTTGAAAACATGGGAAATAGAAAGCAGGGTTGCATCTAGAGCGCGGCCTTGCGGGATTGCCGCAAATTTTTGTGATTGCCCCCCCTATTTATCAATTTTCCGCAGGCAAATCCCACAAAAATAAGTCTTATTTTCGATTAACAAAGTCTTCATCTCGTAGATCATCACTCATAAAAAGAGGATAACTCAAAAAAAGGTCTAACGAGGGCAGTAAAAACTATCAATTTTGAAAGTTAGACCTGTCATTTCACCGAAATCGTGATTCAAAGTCATTCGGCATACCTCGGGTGATCCGGTGATCAAGTGTTAGATGTAGCTACGGAATCGGGCGAGTTGTTACGAGTGGATCCCTAGTCAGTTTGTCTTCAGTGACTCCGCCCCAATTTACCATATATGGATAACATGTATTCCAAATATGGTTACGATTACTACAGAGTCCGCGAAAAAAGAATGATGTCATGAGCACGAGCTCTACAATCTGGTGATTTGCCTACGTAATTCCTGTCTGTGACGTCATTTGGTTGTCTGTTCCCCATGGCTTTTTCCAATGGAATAATCCAAAGCGATCTCAATCGCAATTTTCGGACGTTTTATTTCTGCGCTAAATAATTTTGTGGCATTTGTCGAAGACAATGCCACTATGAAATCAATAATAAATGTTCAATATTGAATTTTGAAGACCATGTATGGTATTTTGTCCAAAACCGAAGGAAGTAAACACAATTAAACTCAATTTTTCAAGACAAATGAGTTTTTCAATAGCACTCAGATATATAATTGGAAATGGCGTATTGAAATAAACTGCAAAAGGCTGTCGATCGTGGAAATACTTCTTTTTGAGTAAAAATAGCTTCACCTCTTCATAGCCTTCAATTGGTGCAATGATATGCACAAAATTTGTCTTCTGACCGCTTTGCTTCCGGGGTTGTTCGTTCCAAAACCAGTTCGTCCCTGGGCTTGTTCGTCCCCATGATTGCACGCTACTCATTTGATTGTGCATGAATATTTACAGGAAGAAAACTTTATTGTAATGTTGGGGATTAGGTCCTGACGGCCAAAGATATCTCAAAATCATAGTATTCAGGTATAAACTTAATTGAATTCAATATATTTACATGGCTTCTCTCTCTACCCATCGTGCATCCTTCCGTCAAGGGACGTTACTCCTGACTCCTCTTGAAAGATCAAAGGGAGACCACCAATACACAAATAACGCAAACTTAGGCACCAGTAATCTCCCTTTAACCAAAGAGACGTATTAATTTGCTTAGGAGGTTGATTTTCAAGTTAATATTTAAATAATATTTCTCTCTTTTTTTTTAGCTCACCTGAGCACGAAGTGCTAAGGTGAGGTATTGTGATCGGTCATTGTCCGGCGTCCATCTGTCCGTCTGTCCAAAATTCCTTTAAACATCTTCTCCTCCTAAACCGCTGGGCCAATCTTGGTGAAATTTGGCAGTGATGTTCCTTGGGTGAAGCTCTACCAAAGTTGTTCAAGAGATTGAATTCCACCCTTAACTCTGGTTGCTATGGCAACAGAAAGGGAAAAAAAAAAAAAAAAATAGCAAAATCTTTGAAAATCTTCTTCTCTGACATTAGAAGGCGTAGAGCTTTGATATTTGGTATGTAGCATCTCCTAGTGGACCTCTACCAAATTTGTTCATATGATGCCCCTGGGGTTAAAACTGGCCCCGCCCCGGGGGTCACAAGTTCGAACATAGGAACAAAGAAAGAAAACTTTAAAATTCTTCTTCTCTGAAACTGGAAGGCATGGAGCTGTGATATTTGGCATCTAGCATCTCCTAGTGGACCTCTACCAATTTTGTTCATATGATGCCCCTGGGGTTAAAACTGGCCCCGCCCCAGGGGTCACAATTTCGAACAAAGGAACAAAGAAGGAAAACTTTAAAATTCTTCTTCCCTAAAACTGGAAGGTGTGGAGCTTTGATATTTGGTATGTAGCAATTCCTAGTGGACCTCTACCAAGTTTGTTCAATGATGCCGCTGGGGTCAAAACTGGCCCTGCCCCGGGGGTCACAAGTTCGAACAAAGGAACAAAGAAGGAAAACTTTAAAATTCTTCTTTTCTAAAACTGGAAAGCATAGAGCTTCGTTATTTGGTATGTAGTGAACCTGTTCTAAGTTTGTTAGCCCACCTGAGCACAACGTGTTCAGTCAGTTAAAAATTGGGTCACCTGGGGTCATAAACTAGGTCTCAAGGTTAAATTAAACTAATACTTTGTGGGCACTCTAGAGGCCATATTTTTTGCTCAATTGACTTGAAAATTGGTCAGAATGTTTGTCTTGATGAAATATTGGGTGAGTTTGGAATTGGGTCACCTGGGGTCATGAACTAGGTCACTTGGTCAAATTTAAGAAATACCTTGTGGGCACTCTAGAGGCCACATTTACTGCTGAATTAACTTGAAAACTGTTCAGAATGTTTGTCTTGATAAATGTTTTGACGAGTTCTAAATTGGGTCACATCGGGTGATAAATTAGGTCACTAGGTCAACTTCAGGAAATTCCTTGTGGACGCTCCAGAGGCCACATTTTAAGCTCAATTGACCAGACAATTGGTCAGAAATTGAATTACGTACGTGGAGTGAATTTCGCCTATTGACTCAGGTGTGCTATCCAGGACCATCATGGCCCTCCTGTTTTCAAATTATTAATTCTACACAGTGGCTTCCTTGACAAATGCCACATCAGCGTTCTCAACGCTTTGATTAAAATGGGAGTTCAGATAGAAATACACTTTCATCCTTGAATTGTCGAGCCACATGTTACATTCTGATACGGTGGAAAATGGCGACTTTGTTGCATTATTTTCACCGAGACTGCCAAGAGGAAATCGCCAGACAGGACAAGGGAAAATTCTTAGGATGACTTTAGTGATTATGGCACTACTGTAGATCTAGCAATAATGTGGAGACTCCGGTCACAAAAAGGAAGAGGTCTGATTTTATCGAGTCCTGGAAGGCCAGTCGACCGTGGCTCGAAGTTCACTCCAAAAATATTTTATGCTTGGTGTATGGAGTAACCCTATCACAATTGGATGTAGTAATTTCCGGACGTCGGCGCTGGATAGGTATGTGACAATGCCTTCCCACAAATAAGCCGTGCATGACACACCTTAAGGTACCGATATGGAGACTTCCAAAAACGTTATTTACAGAATGACTCGCTAACTCGTGCCCTTCAGACAACATTGGCTAGATATGTCTAGATCCAAATAGAACTGTGAACTTTGTGAACATTTTTTCATCGTAGACTAAATCTATTTCTGTGATTTAAGAGCCAAACATGTCATTCGTTTAAACGGACATAAATTTCTTTTTAGTTCTTATTTAGATCTAGTAGATTGACAGTGTATATTATAATTGTAAGATTAAATATTAATATGCTAAAACAAGACTATAGTAGATCTATAGAAATTACCAAGTAATTGAAGTGTGTTACTTTCTTACGCTTGATTAGGCAGTAAATTTCCAACGATGACTTGCGTAACTAAGAATACAGAATAATCAAGTGGATATGTAATTCTTTAAAGGGTAACATATATGAAAAGTCAAAAAATTGATATAGATCTAGTATAAACAGTTTCAATGCATATAAAACAGTCTTGATATGCATCCCCCCAAATTATGTTCATTGCCCCCCAAATTCAGAAATTATGGGGGGCATTTCCCCCCCCAAATTACCAATTTCTAGATGCATCCCTGAGAAAGAAAAGGTTGGTAACAATACCCTTTGTCCAATTTTCTATCCTTTTAAAGACAAATCCTATGATTGGGGATTACCCTTCTATCAAACAATCCCATGTTTTTCATGACCCTGGAGGAAAATAGGCTTGAATAATGTGAAAAATGTGGAAAACTAGAACTCAACTTTAAGACAAATCTGATCATTTGGACATAGTATGTTGAAGATTTTGTCACATAGTAAAGAGTTGACCCTAAGGGTATTGATAAACATTTTTCTGTCAAGCAATAAATTTTGCAATTCCAATACTATTTAGGCCAGAATATCTCATAAATTTATAAACTGCACATCCTGTTTGCAGTCTTATGTTAACCTAAATGTGATGCAAAGGTGTTTTGAGGGGGTCTAAGGTTTAACCCTTTTCCATACAACCCTGACTTTTAACGACCCTGAGAAAGAAAGCTTTTGAAAAGATTGCGGGAAAAGAAGAAAAAGCCGGTTACCAGCATTGTCTTCTTTTCCAACAATGTTTTCTACTCTTCACGAAACAATTTTTTTCAGTTACATTTAGTTTGTCATCTGCAAATACAATTTAACTTCAATTTGGTCAAGTCTAAAATTTTGTCGTTTGGTAAAGCATTAAACAAAACATAAAACAGCCTGAAGTTCTCTTCTCGGACTTCAAAACAAGTATGGCTGCCATAAAATATGCCTATTTACTCATATTTTCTTTTCACCCATTTTTTTTTTCAGTTGCTATTTCTAACAAGAGGGCCATGATGGCCCTGAAGTCGCTCACCTTAGCCTTTTGACCAAACATAATCCATTTTAAATCTTTCGAGATATTATGACAAATATTCTAACAAGCTTTCATAATTATTGGACTGAAAATTTGGCCTCTAGCTTGTACACAAGCTTTTTGAAGACTCGTCCAAGATGTCATCAAGACAAACATTTTGACCAAGTTTCTTGAGCATTGAACTTAAATTGTGGCCTCTAAGAGTGTACACAAAGCTTTTGTAAGATTTGACCTAGTGACCTAGTTATTCATTTAAACTAACCCATTTACAACCTCGTTTAAGATATCATCTAGACAAACATTCTGACCAAGTTTCATGAGTACTGAACTAAAAATGTGACCACTAGAGGGTACACAAGATTTTTCAAAGATTTGACCAATGACCTAAACCGATGTGACCCATTTTCAAACTTATCCAAGATGTTGTCAAGAAAAACATTCTGACCAAGTTTCGTGAGTATTTGACTGAAAATGTAGCCTCTAGAGCGTACACAATTTTTTTAAAGATTGGTCCCAGTGACCTAGTTTTTGACCTGACGTGACCCATTTTCAAATCCCCCAAGATAACATCACAACAAACATTCTGACCAGCTTTAAAGAGTATTGGACTAAAGAAGTGGCCTCTACAGGGTACACAATGTTTAACTAGAGTTTGACCTATTGACCTAGGTTTTGACCCAACTTGACCCATTTTCAAACTTGTCCAAGATATTATCAGAGCAAACATTCTGACCTACTCTTAAGAGTAATGGGCTAAAAATGAAGTCTCCAGAGCTTACACAATGGTTTTCTAAGATTTGACCTGTTTACCAAGTTTTTCGTCCAACATGATCCATTTTCAAACTCGTCCGAGATATCAAGGCAAACATTCTGACCAACTATCAAGAGTATTGGACTGAAAAAGTGGCCTCTAGAGCGTACACAAGGTTTTTATAAGATTTGACCTAGTAACCTAGATTTTGACCCGAAAAGACCAATTTTCAATCTCATCCGAGGTATCACCAAAACTAACACTCTGACCAACTTTCAAGTCTATTGGGCTGAAAATGTGGCCTCTAGAGCGTACACAAGGTTTTTCTAAGATATGGCCTAGTGACCTAGTTTTTAATTCGACATGACCCATTTTCAAACTCATCCGAGATATAATCAAGAGAAACATTCTGACCAAGTTTCATGAGTATCTGATAGAAAATGTGGCCTCTTGAGCGTACACAAGGTTTTTCTAAGATTTGACTAGTGACCTAGTTTTTGACCCGACATGACCCATTTTTAAACTCGTCCTAATATCACCAAGGCAAACATTCTGACCTAGTTTCATGAGTATCTGACTGAAAATGGGCCTCTAGAGCGTACACAAGGTTTTTCTAAGATTTGACCCAGTGACCTAGCTTTTGACCCGACATTACCACTTTTCGAGAATGTCCGAGATATCATCAAGGCAAACATTCTGACCAAGTTTCATGAGTATCTGACTAAAAATGTGGCCTCTAGAGCGTACACAAGGTAAAAGTTGACGACGCACGACGCACGACGGACGACGCACGACGGACGCCGAACACAGCACGATCACAAAAGCTCACCTTGAGCACTTTGTGCTCAGGTGAGCTAAAAATAGTGTCAGCCTTCAAAGGAAAAAAGGCAGAGTATATTGCTCATTTCATGTTGTAAGGAAGTACCGTAACCTCCATCCCAATATTGATTCATTATATAGTAAGATTCGTTTAAGTTTCCTTTCAGTCTTTTGTTTGTTATTCTTTATAAATATTTCATGACTTTCGAAGAAATGCCAAACATTTCATAAAGCACAGTCATCTTGCAGTATTCTCTCTTGTTTGTAAATTGACATAACGTTATTAACCGCCAAAATTTTGAATAAGAATTTTTTAAGCTTTTCACATACGGTAAGATTTCATTAAGAATGTGCAAAAACTAATTTATGAAACGTGTGATGTCTCAATCAATCAAATTAAATAGATCGCATTTGAGAAACTCACTTCGGATTGTGATTTCCTCCTGCCCTCCTCCATCCGGTTTTATATTTAGTACATGGAAGTACTGGAATGGGCCTGAACGGACGTTAATGGACAAGAAGGGTCTTGATACTTCAATTATTTGATATTGGAATAGGGAAGAACATGAACGTACCCGTACAAAGGGACTTGCGCGACCTTAGGCTACAGGGAATTAACCTTAATCTTGAAGGAAAAACATTTAATATCTGAATTTGGAAACATCGGATAGCCTAAGACACGAATCTTACTGGAATAATCTAAATTAAACCCAGAACGGACCATGATAAGTGAACCTATAAAATTCAAAAAACAAAGGGAAAAACCGAGAACAGACCTAAACCTGACTAGAAACATCAAGTCCGGACAGTCGGAATCATCAGAGTAAACATCAACTGAAATGAAAATATCAGATACATCTAGTGGAGTATGGAAAAACCGGAACGGACCTGAACACACCCTAAACAGTGAGCCCATGGACTTTTTCAAACAAAGGGAAAAACGGTTAAAGACCTAAACTTATCAGAAACATCAAATATCTGACATAGGTTTCATCAGAATGAACATTTATCAGAATAAAAAAGATCCGATATTGGAGTATGGAAAAACCGTAACCGACCTTAATAATGGACCTAAAAGCGAACCCATGGACTCTCAAAACAATGGGAATACCGGAAACGGACCTAAACCTTATCAAAAATATCAATTATAGGACGTTGCTTGACTTTTCACGAAATACAAACAAACTATTATTCAACTACTGGAATGCAGATCTATAAATTGAGTTTTTGCTTTAGTTAAAGCCCCTGTAAAGTCAAAACTAGGTAATTTTCACCGTTTAAAACTCGAAAATATATTGGATAACCCATCACAACACACATATATAAGATCGGTGAAAACTCGAATGTGCAAGTTACTGCATTGGTTGCCATGATATACATGTGCGAAAATGCATGGAGAAGCCCGTCGATTTCAGGGACGCCATTGATCGAGACAACCTTCGTTATAGTTCGTGTATATTCGAACTAGGTCTTCGAGAACGTCACGTGATAACATTGCATTTCATTAGTGCTATGACGTAGTAGATAGGACTATTGTTTACAATTCCAATATTATGTCATCGGAGAGTAAGATTGCTCATTCTGAACCTGTTTTCTTATTTAGATGTAGTAAACTCTTCCTGTATTGATGATAAATGAAAAAAACGATGATCAGCCTGTGTCGTTGTTTCTGTTTAAGATGTGGATAAACTTACGTCTTTCAAGCCTAGAATGAGGACAAAACGGTCAAGTGAATGAAGGGTTTGTTTCGACGCCTTGAATGATCACGTGGTGTTTAGGTCACTATCACGTCACTGATGACATTTACGACGAAAAGTCGGCTAATCGTAAGCGATCATCGATGTAAACAAACAGATAATGCGGCCTGGTAGGATCTGTTCTAGTTTCAAAATTCTTTTTTCTGCCATTGACTGGAACTTTTGCGAACTGCACCGTTACATATCGTGAAAGTCATAATAATCGCCATATTTTTACATGGTAAAAGTGAAATTTACTTTTATTTTATAAACAGGTTTTTTATTCAGTTGGGCTTTACTGTGACTAAAATTATGGCTAACGACAAAAACTAAGAAATTTCAGAATAATGTTTGAAGTTTTATACATGTTTTCTAGTACTCTGTATAGTCTGTCTGGCCCGTGGCAAGTACTGTGCGTTTCCATTATCTTCCGCTAGATGGCACAAATACACATCTATCTGATTGGTCATTCTGGGCACAGAACCGGACTACTTTTCAAAACGGCAACCGTTACTTTGAATTTCAAAATAAAATAAACGTTTACTCGATAAAACGCTACCTGGCGCGATTCATTCAGCCATGATCAGCTAGCATGTAACCTATGCGCCGGCCATTTATTAACACGGACCCCTTCAGGCATGGGTAATAGCTTCGGTATAAGCCCTACTTTTCCCATGCATATGGGATGGGTGATGCTTCATGGCAGACAGGTCGAATCTTCTAAGAATATGACATGCGCAGACAACGGGCCATCTGCATTATTTTTTGCTAAGATATTTCCGATGTATTCGAGTGTACTTTGGACAAACTAATAAAAAGTGGTACTCGTTTTCGATCATTCTCATATTACAGTTCGTACAAAGACATTCTTCAAAGGGATATTATCGAACCTACCTTGCTCAATATTGAGATCATCGGATGATATTCTGAATTTAGTAAGCGCAAATTTATATTTAGGCTAATCCTGTAGTTCAAAGTAGTGTTCTAGTTGTAATGTATTTTGAAGTATTTTGTGTGCTTTTAACCTTGTAGAAGAGTTTAGATTGGTGAACCAAGACTGTATATAGGAGTCAAATACATGTAAACGCCGTTTTATTTCTTGTAAATTGATATTCATGTTGTTTTGGTACAACCACATGTAACCTAAACCGTTTCATCGTAAAATATCTTTAATTATGTGGGCCCAGTTACTCGCACTGTATGTACATGTATAACCATTTTTACTATCACTTAACAAATACAAGCAGACCGTTTTAACGAGGAAGAACAATACAATATCTTTATTCACTCTGCTCCTTTTACAGCAAACAAGTTTTCAAGTTTTATTTATTTCCAGCACCAGAAGGTCTTAGAACCGAGTGGCAATATACATACAGGTATTACTGGTAACAATACAGAATATATAGAAATCTATCGGCACATAATCTTACAGAATTAGAAAGCAACATGGCAATATACGAAAATCGAAAAGTGATTAAAAATGATAAATTAGTAAGTATGAAACAGTGATGCAACTGAACACTTGAACTGATACTTCCAGTCGATTTGAAGAATTTCGCATATTTGATATACATTTTCCCTTTCTCTCCGTATCGGGCTGTGTCGATCAAAGATCAGAATGTCCGTGATGTAAAGTATTAGTTGTATGGTCAGGTGGCAGGGGACTTGGAAACTTGTTCACGGCTGTCGAGACGAGTTGGCGACATGATTCGCCACAGCCGTGAACAAGTTTCCAAGTCCCCTGCCACCTGACCGTACAACTAATATTATTATACTGCAAAGTTTTACCATTCCAGCGTGTGTTAAGTGAATTTACCTGTTTTTTTTTTTACTTTCAAAAATTGAGTACGCTGACGAAGCAGAATTTCCCTTCTGAGTGCCTCAATTCAATGAAAACTGTCGTGACTGGGAACTGACGTCACTGAAACCTTGGAAAAACGTGCAGTTTGGTGGATAATCTTGATGTTAATCTTGATCGACGTCGCCATTTTGGATGTTGTGTTGAAAGTGTAGTCATGTATACGGGGCTCCCGAAAGGGAAACTGCTTTTACGTTGGTTCTGCCAGTGTACATGATATATATGTTCGGGGCATATTATCCAATTAGATCACGAGAAATTTCTTTGTAGTATAATAATCTGAACTTGATAGGGAGAGATTTCTCGATTAAAAAAAAAAACTGATAGATTCATTAATTGTTTCACATTTTTGTATTAATTATTTGCGTAAGCCTGTATATGTTTTGTCTTTTCCAGTAGTGTGACTTAATATAGCTCTGTCTTAAATCTATGAAAAAGTTCCCATTCAAGAATAAAGAGGAACTCGTCCTCTATTGTTTTGCAAAAGAAACATTTACATTTGTTTAAAGGCGTACTAACTGGCTTAGACCATCTTCCAGTTTCAATATAAAGTCGGTGAGATGACATACGTACAGAGACACTCGATATTTCATGATGTTTAATATGTCTAAATATGGCTGAAACCGAAACTCATTAAATAAAAAAAAATAAATAAATAAATACTGCCCTACTAGAATTATTTACGGTAATCGACTATTCCAGCTTTGAATAAATTGGTCTCGTATTCTCACTTTAATAATATTTAGAAAAAGTGTTTCATCCCCCACTCCTGAAATAACCATGCATCGCCAAACCCTAGCATAAACAGAGTATTTCTTAATGATTAGGTAAATGTATATGGAATACAATTTCAACGAGGCACTAAATGTATTTGAACAAACATAATGCGAGTTAGTTATATAAGAACGAGAGAGAGGGTCAAATAATTAATTTGTTGCATAGATTAGTTAATTTTAAATCGTACATGAGTTAAAAGGAATTTGTGATAGTTATAATAAAATAACACAAATTTACAAATTTACGATTTCAGACGGTCTGCAGAATTTACAAAACGTTCAAATACGCTAGCCACTTAGCTACCCGGTTGGGCTGTAATAGGTTATTTGCAAAAGACATTAAAACTCTGCAGTAGGCCTACATTTGTGACAACAAGTTGGCTTCTTTACAAAAGAAGCCAGGAGAGGTCAGCATCATTTTTTTTTTTTCAATAGTTTATTGGCTTTTAATTTCAATATATTTTGGTACATGTAAACAAACAAGTAAAAAAGCTGTCGCGTAGAAACCTCATATGCTTTACATGACGCTCATTTGACCTTCTTGTCGCGTTTTCAAGTCGAATGATCTTGTCCAGCGGTCTTCTTTCTCTTTTTTTTTAACGAAATTCTTCTTATTTTTTCTTCTGCTTAGATTTATTTGCTTAATGAAAAATTACAATTATTTGAGACGTCATTTGCAGCCATGGCAAATTAATATAACAAATATTTTCTGAAATTCGTCACATAAAAATAAACCACGTCTATTTCCTGTTTCGGTTTTTTGATTTCGCTTTATTTACAAAACCATGACGAAACAGACTGTGTATCAGTACAATTTCGCAAGAAAAATGGATTTAGACAGCAAATTCTGTGGCAGTCTGCCTTTTAAACTCACCACTGTTGCAGAGGTCTGATGACCTCTCCAATAACGTGACAAAGCCATTTATAGCTTTAGAAATTTCATGCAAACGTGTTTGCGGTGAACTTTCTTTCCGGCGATTTTTCGCCTCTCACATCTGATGCATATGAGAAAAGTAGTCAGTGGCTTTAGATAGAAAGTTTTGTGTCAGTGCTGGCGTGAGAAAGCCAGGAAACACATGAGTGTGTCACTGACCGCCATGATATGACCTAAGCTGTTAAAATGGCGTTAAACTTCAATACAAACAACCAAATCATGCTAACGTACCAAGTGTTCTATGCTTGTTCGGATATGGCCTGCAACACGCGAAAAGGGGCCTTCCGACATTTGCGTAAAGTGTCCTCTCGGATCAGCCTGAGCAGTCCGCACAGGCTAATCCGAGACGGCACTTTACGACTACATTAGATTATGTCCTACAGCAAACAGAAAATAACATAAAAATCGAAAGTGTCGTTTTTGGATTAGTTTGCCCGGACTGCGCAGGCTGATTCGGGGCGACATTTTACGCAAATGTCCGAATGTCCCTTTTCGCTTGTTGCAGGCCAAATTATATAAGCCATATTGTCCCACAGCTATGACGTCACAGTACACTAATTATTTTTTTCATCGGGAGTCAGGATATTTGTTATGCTCCTTTAATTAGATAGTTTAGTTCTATCCCCATTCTATTGAATTTAAAATGGCAACCTTGCATCCATTTTGAAATTAAATTAATTCTCTTTTATTGTTTCTCAACTAGAATAAGAAACTGTGACGGACAGAGGTTAAATATATAAGCACTGCCTTGCTGTTGAGCTAGCTTTTACAGCGATACGGTTTGGTGTATTTCTCTCCGTGATAGATAGCAACGTGCATTAGGTTAGTCCTGGATGGGTGACCAGGCTGTTGCACGTTACAAAACTTAAAAGATGACAATGTCGGCTTTTTTCCCCCTATAAATAGAAACTTTGAACTCCTCTTACACCAATGGGAGAGTTTCACGATAATTTCACAGGAATGTTCCTTGGGCAATCCTCTACCTTCGAAGGCGGTATAGGCCTATATAATTTGACTGATTCAAGGAGAAACATGTCTCACAAAGCTACATGATAAGTTAAAAAAGGTTCGACACGATCGATAAAAATCGGTTCAAAATTAGACCGTGAGACGACGAATCTTGCTGGTAGAGGGGAGCCAAAAGCTGCGTATCCGCATTTCCTCTGACAGATATATGTAATCGCTGTTTTAAAAAGCATGTCAAAGTATCTTTAAACAAGGGCAACTGGCATAATATTTATGAAAAAAATATCACTACGCTTTCCGCATGCTTTTGGACCACACCCCGTGAATATTTTACTTGGCGTGTGGCGTGCATATTACTTGCAGCACGCGCTTCAGCTATTTAGGGAGAAATTCAACAATAAGTTACAGCGTTTCAACATGTGAATATTAAGAATTTGACGTAGTTGGGATGTGAATGATTCTTGAAGTAAAATGTTATTCCTTTGAAATTCAAATATATCAGCCGGATAAACAGGACATTAGTCTAATTAAAACATGGGACAAATATGTTTTATTGAAGGTGGAATAATGTACGCTTATCCCTGGTTTTGACATTGCATTTTAATTTGTGATTTGAACCAAGCAACTATGACCAAAAAATGACAGGTAAATGTATATTTTTAGTTTTTAGTGCATTTTGTTAACGGTTTGACTTATTGCAATTAACTATCAATAGAAAACAAAGTTAAAATGGCTCTTTCACAATGCTACGAGACCGTTTTTAATCCAGTTTTCAAAAACCAAATTCTGTGCAACTAACAGAAGTTTTTAACCCACCTCTTTTTTCGACATTTCGGAGCATATTATGATAATAAATGGTCAAAATTACAAAATCATGTAAACACTCAGGGCCTTAAAACCAACATACAGCAGGAACATTGAACATCCAAGGTAATGCATATATACTGGTTGCAAAAGCAATTTGTCACTGACAAGCTATCGTTTTGTTGGATGTATTCACTATGCTTTCTTCTTGATACCCAGTCTGACGTTGAGAATGTTGCAAACGACGACTAATGAGAAAATGTATTTTTTAAACGATTTTTTCTTTTCCCACTATGCTTGCGTATCTATTCTGTAACAACTTTTCTTTAACTTTGTTTTTTATTAAATTTTCATATATGCGTAGTCAGGATTAAAATATTTATACACATAATCAGGTACGAAGTACGAAGTGTCGACCCAGGTAAGCCTGCGCAGTCAGCGTAGGCTGACCTGTACCGAAACTTCTCGCCTTTGGTCAATTTTCTTTATATCAAAGGACCAGTGTACCTCATGATTCAGTAGGTTGTTATACAAAACAGATTTTGAGAATGTATACTACTGTGATGACTTTCTTGGTATCATGCATCACGGAGATGTATTAAGCCGCCTTTTGCCAGAGCATGGCTCATATATGTATAATAATTATTGTGATTTACAACTTCGGATTTTTTTATACGCACATGCGTATTTTGCGTAGTGGGAGCTACGACCTTTTTTTATAAGGGTTCTTGGCATATCTGTATGGCCTACAATTTAATCTTAAGATCTTTTAAACTGTGTCACAGTTCACGATTTGGCGATTTAAGACAACAGTTTGTCAAAACACTGCAAAGATTTAGTATTTTTAACTCTTTACAAAACGAGAAAATTTTAGACTTGTCCAAATTGAAAGCATTTGCAGACGACAAATTAAAGTGGCTAAAATAACGGAATTTAACTTTGATGGGGTAGAAAACATGGTGGGAAAAGGAGAAAATGCTGATTACCAACATTTTCTCCTTTCCCACAATGTTTTCAGAAGGGTTCTTCCTTATGGTCATTATGTCTCCCCGCGTCAGGGTAGGGAGACATATTGTTTTTCCCCGTGCGTCCGTCTGTCTGTCCGTCACAAATCGTGTCCGCTCTATAACTCGAAAACCTTTCAGGATATTTTGATAAAACTTCACACATTTGTAAAGCACTATGAGACGAAGTGTCATGTATAAGAACCATAACTCTGACTTGTATATTTTTGGAGTTATTTCCCTTTGATTATTTTCCTTCACAAATCGTGTCCGCTCTGTAACTCGAAAAGCTTTTAAGATATTTTGATAAAACTTCACACATTTGTAAAGCACCATGAGACGAAGTGTCATGCACAAGAATCATAACTCTGGCTTGTATATTTTTCGAGTTATTTCCCTATGATTATTTTCCTTACTCTTTTTACGTACAATTTCGTGTCTGCTCTATAAATCGAAAACCGTTAGAGAAAAATGACCTTTATTTCAGTTATAAATTGCCTTGGTGACATATCAATCCTTCTGACACCAAAAAGGGGGGAGACATCTTTTTTTTTTTTGTAGAAAAACAAGTTCTAGTTAAAAGTTGGGATTGTGTGGTAAAGGGTTAAATTTGTGCTAACAAGAAGGAAAGTGTAAGGCTGTGCAAGTTTTTGGTAAAGGCATTCGAAGAGAGAAATCTTTTACAGTTGTGCAATAGTTCTGCTCTTAAACAATCTTAAAAATTGTTTCAACAACCAACATACCATAAGTCATGATGTTTTAAGGATAAAGTTGTCAAACCCACAAGGAGCAAGTTGTTTTTTGTTACATACTTTCTATTAACCAAATATATTTAGAGAACTTGGTCAGAATGTTTGTCTCAATGATATCTCGGACGACTTCGATAATGGGTCATGTCGGGTCAAAAACTAGGTCACTAGGTCAAATCTTAGAAAAACCTTGTGTACGTTCTAGAGGCCACATTTTGGGTCCGATACTCGTGAAACTTGGTCAGAACGTTTGTCTCAATAATATCTCGGACGAGTTCGATAATGGGTCATGTCGGGTCAAAAACTAGGTCACTAGGTCAAATCTTAGAAGAACCTTGTGTACGTTCTAGAGGCCACATTTTCAGTCCGATACTCGTGAAACTTGGTCAGAATGTTTGTCTCGATGATATCTCGGACGAGTTTGATAATGAGTTATGCCGGGTCAAAAACTAGGTCACTAGATCAAATCTTAGAAAAACCTTGTGTACGTTCTAGAGGCCACATTTTCTGTCCAAAACTCCTGAAAATTGGTCAAAATGTTTGTTTTGATACCTTGCACAAGATTGAAAAAGGGTCATGTCTGATCAATAACAAGGTCACTAAATCAAATCTTAGAAAAACCTTGTGTACACTCTAGAGGCCACATTTAGTTAGTCAGAAATGTTTGCTTTGATGATATCTCAGACAAGTTTGAAAATGGGTCAAGTCGGGTCAAAAACTAGGTCACTAAGTCATATCTTAGAAAAACCTTGTGTATGCTCTAGAGGCCACATTTTCAGCCCAAAACTCTTGAAAGTTGGTCAGAATGTTTGTTTTGATAATATCTTGGAAGAGTTCGAAAATGGGTCATGTCGGGTCAAAAACTATGTCATTAGGTCAAATCTTCGAAAACCTTGTGTACTTTCTAGAGACCACATTTTTTAGTGCAATACTCATGAAACTTGGTTAGAATGTTTGTCTTGATGATTTCTTGGATGAGTTTGCAATTTGGCTATTTCAGGTCAATAACTAGGTCACTGAATCAAATCTTTGAAAAACCTTTTTCAGTCAAATACTCATGAAAGTCTTGGTAGAATGTTTGTCATAATATCTCAAGAGATTGAAAATGGGTCATGTTTGGTCAAAAGACTCAAGTGAGCGACTTCAGGGCCATCATGGCCCTCTTGTTATTAAGTACTATGCATTGAAAAGCTCGTAAAACATGATGTTTAACGATTAAACTTATGAAAATGGCGGCCATTCCTGTTTTGATTTTTGGACAAATGATCCTTTTAAAATAGTTCCGTACTTAGTGACACGCGTGAAAAAGCTCTGAAGTATGTAATATGAAAGTACACTATATAAGAAAATATTGCGTACTTTCATCCAGTGTAATTACATAGGGACAATATCAAAGTAAACAATAAAGACAAGATTGTGCCACTTTGTGCAGTAGAATTATATCTACTCTGAGAATTGGTTGATTCATTGTTAAGTGTTGAACGCCGTTTTCAGCATTATTTCAGTTATAACGCAGCAGCCAATTCACCTGTCCATGCTTTCCTGGAGTTTCTTTTACCAATGTTCATCACAAAATTCTTTCCGAGCCGCCGGCTGCTTTCCCGCATAACTATCGTCGAAACAATGGTTAGCGGTGAAGAGGAATGAATCCTGTTGTAATGGCTGTGATAAATTTCAAAAACAGACAACAATAATTTAAAAAAAAAAGGCTGCACTAAATTGTCTGTCAGACTCGAAAAAGAAAAAATCGAATCAGCCTGTACCTAGAAGGACTAGAGGGGTGTCTACAACAAACGAAACATTAGTGTCAGTATCGAGTGTATCACTACAGCCATAAATCTCCGACCATAGGACTTTAGGTATCGGCAGATGACATTTAGGGGCAGGTTATTCCACTCATGGATCAAAGCCTGTTTGGCCGTATATGGCGGGGTAGGTACTGTGCGCTCTGATGCCTCTTTCCCTAAGCCTTCTGATTACTATGTGTGCTTTTGAACAGCTGTGCTCTCAAATTGTAAAATTGGTGGTTCTTGTCGGTTAGAGCTTTTGTTATGAACGAGCGTTGTGACTGGGTCTACTTTGGAGTGGCAAATGAGCAACTTCATCCTGAATTGGACACTTTATCCGGTTCGTTCAAGACTTAACGGTGGATGGGGCAAAGGGTGTAAGAACTGTATTGCGCAATCCTTAACTGCTATACCTTATAAAATTATCAAAATCATTCATTTTGAATTATTGCCTTTTCGGGTGATCTGTGAATGGTAGATATTGCACAACACGATAAACTAGACACAAAGGTAAATAATAGCCCAGCCAGGATCATTCTAATGACATGTCCTCTGGTTTCAACCGGTGCGCTGAAATTATCAGGAAAGAAGGTTTGAAAATCTTTAACTCCACTTTTAAAAGTCGGTTATCGTGAGGCAAACTATGTGTACACTCATATGTTTAAAGTTTGCCAGTTGCGCATGTGCAACACGTAAATGGGGAATTGCACACAGATACCAGTGTTAAGTGAAACGTGATAAAATGGTCAATCAACTGATATGCACAGGTAGGCCAAGCACAAGGACAGATTGTATAATTGTACCTTTTGTTTTACATGTACCAGAATTGAAATTATGTTCTAGAAACAGTTTGCGTTAGAAGTGTGGATCAGTATGTAATCTAGTCACAGATGTAAATGAAATTGAATTCCATCGGAACTAGCCTTCTTTGATAATGAACTTCTACAAAACTATGGAGTTTTTAGTGTCCGTAGACTTACAGAAACATACATTTGACGATAGTATTTACAAAGACAGTATTTTTTGACCAGGAAAAAAATAAAAGTTTTGTATTTTGTATTTCAAAATGATCAGTGCATGTCCCTATATATTTTTTATTTTGCTATGACTAACCATCCTGCACTACACCTACGTGTATGTGACAGATTTTACACGATGCAATGGGACGTAAGAGACGCATTCAATCAGGTTTGTGTCATCATGTATCAATATTTAAACCAGTTCATAGTTCTTCGAAATGAATTTGTCTTCATTTAAAATGTCGTTTTACTTAATGATGTATTGTCCGTACACTCTAATACCTAGGTGAAAAGAAAGAGTAATCTAGTTTTTATTATCCCCCACCGAAGGCAGAGGGATATAGTTTTAGCGTTGTCCGTCCGTTCTATCATCTTGCCAAAATTCAATACCATCTGACTTGGGTTGTTTTGAGTAAGATGTCCCAGGTTTTTTAATAATTGTGATAATGACGGGATAATACGTTTTTAGCTCACCCGAGCACGAAGTGCTCAAGTTGAGCTTTTGTGATCGTGCTATGTCCGTCGTGCGTCGTGCGGTGTGAGTCGTCCGTCGTGCGTCATCAACTTTTACCCTATGTACGCTCTAGAGGCCACAATTTGCGTCCGATACTGATGAAACTTTGTCAGAATGTTTGTCTTGATGATATATCGGGCAAATTTGAAAATGGGTTGTGTCAGGTAAAAAACTAGGTCACCAGGTCAAATCTTAGAATAACCTTGTGTACACTCGAGACCATATTTTCAGTCCAATTCTCTTGAAAATTTGTCAGAATGTTCGTCTTGATCATATCTCTGACAAATTTGAAAAAAAAAAAAAAAAAAGTTATGTCAGGTAAAAAACTAGGTCACTAGGTCAAATCTTAGAAAAAACCTGTGAGGTTATAGATGTCACATTTTCTTTCCGATACTCATGAAACTTGGTCAGAATGTTTGCCTTGATAATATCTGGGACGAGTTTGAAAATGGGTCAGGTCCGGTCAAAAACTAGGTCACTAGGTCAAATCTCAGAAAAACCTTGTGTATACTCTAGAGGCCAATTTTTTGGTTGAATACTTTTGGAAATTTGTCAGAATGTTTGTCTTGCTGATGTCTTAAAAAAAAAAAAAAAAAACACACACACACAAAAAAAAAAAAAAAAAAAAAATGTATACACTCTAGAGGCCTCAGTTTGGAGTGGCACTTGGTCAGAATGTTTGTCTTGATGACTTCTTGGTTGAGTATGAAAATGGGTCAGGTCGAGAGAAAAACTAGGTCACTATGTAAAATCTTAGAAAACCCCTGTGTACACTGTAGAGTCCGTATTTCAGGTCCAATTACTCATGAAAGTTGGTCAGAATGTTTGTCTTAATGATATCTTAATTGAGTTTGAAAATGGGTCACATCTGATCAAAAACTAGGTCACCAGGTCAAATCTTTAAAATAGCTTGTGTCGCTCTAGAGTCACCATTTTCTGTTCAATGCTTATGAAAATTAAGATGGGTTTTTTGATGATCAATAAGCTGAGATTGAAAATGGGTCACATGGGGTAAAAAACTAGGTTGCCATGTCAAATCTTGGAAAAACCTTGTGCACACTCTACATTTTCTGTCCAGTACTCATGAAAGGCGATCAGAATCTTTGTTTTGATAATATCTGGGAAAATGGGCTCTGTTGGGCTAAAAAGCCGGCATTGAGAGAAATTCTACAAAAAGCTGGTGTACAAGCTAGGGGCCAAATTTTCAATCCAAAAATTATGAAAACTTGTGAATGTTTTCAAATGAGTGTCATAATATCTTGAAAGAGATTGAAAGCGGGTCATCTTTGGTCAAAAGGCTCAAAGAAGCGACTTCAGGGCCATCATAGCCCTCTTGTTCTTTTGCACCCATTGAAACTTTCTAAAGACATTTGCTGCGTTGTTTTAAGTAAGTAAAAGTATTATCAACCAACAAGATTAAGATTATATAACCGTGATTTTCATCTCTCTTTCTCTCCTTCTCCGTTAAAAACTTTTAATGACAGGATCGCACAACGAATTTATTATACTGCAAAGTTTTACCATTCCAACGTGTGTTAAGCGAATTTTACCTGTTTTTTGGTTTCAAAAATTGAGTTCGCTGACGAAATAGGATTTCCCTTTTGAATGCCCCAATTCAATAAAAACTGACGTCACTGGGAACTGACGTCACTGAAGCCTTGGTAAAACGTGCTTAAAGGTGCAGTTTGGCGCATAATCTTGATGTTAATCTCGATCGACGCCGCCATTTTGGATGTTGTGTTGAAAGTGTAGTCATGTATACGGGGCTCCCGAAAGGGAAACTGCTTTTACGTTGGTTTTGCCAGTGTACATGATATATATGTTCGGGGCATTTTATCCAGTCAGATCACGAGAAATCTCTTTGCAGTATAATAAAGAATATATCATACTGTAAAGATTTACCCTTCCAACGTGTATTCAGCGAAAATTCCCTGTTTTATGGTCTCGTGAATTGAGTACGCTGACGAAATCCCTTCTGAGTGCCATAATACATCGAAAACTGACATCACTGAAAACTGATGTCCATTAAATCATGGTCAACTGTGCAGTTTGGTGCATGAAGTCACTGCGATATACAGTCGACATACATTTCTCTGAACATGGATTCAAACAACTTCAAGATAAGTAACAATATCCTTTAAAATATGATATTTTTTGGCAAAAGTAAACCACCATTAGTTGCCTCAAACGACCATTAATTTATTTTTTTACGTTACAATATATGGCTTTTGATACTTCACGATTCGATTATCATACAATGAGGAAGGGATGGCTTGTTTTAGCCCCGTGTATTTGTTTAAGAGTGACAACAAACGATAACACTTGTATCTATAATTAGTTATTTTAAAAAAGAAAATCAATCCAATTTATTCGCTTTAATGACAACCATCGTGGGAACCTAGTAATAATGTGTCTCAGTATATTTGTGTTGTGGGCGGCTCGTGTCGATCGACGCCGCCATCTTTTAATTTGCGTTCAAAGTTTGGTTAAGTATACGGGGCTTCCGACAGGTCAACTGCTTTTCCATGGATTTTGCCGGTGTACTTCAATATATGTTTGGAGCATATTATCCAATCAGACCGTGAGAAATTTCTTTGCAGTATAATAATAACAATTGTCTAGCAACAACCGCCACATAAACAAATCACATACATTTTACACACATACACACAGAAACACACATAAAACATGAACCTACAATTCGTTTGCCACATAAAACATGAACTTACAATTCATTTCCTAATGATGTTCTTGTCTTGTGTTACAGCTATTCTATTGGAACGAGACTATTGACGTCATCATCATAATCAACAACTACAACTACCTCCTGGACAAACTTGTCTTTTGGAAAACATGTGAATTACCACTCATATTTTGGTGCTCCTATTATGTATCATAGCTTTCCTCTTGGAAGAAGAGCATTTGCGACAACAAAAGCAAGGCTTGCCCTATGGGAGGGATGTTGATTACAATCCAAATCTTGGGTAAGTTGGCGATTTATGCAAAGGACTAAAAATTTTGATAAAATTTATCGTCAAACTGGGAAAAGATAGACTCTGTCTGTGGCATCAAAAAGGGGTCCTACGTGGCCCAGTGGTAAAGTGTAGGACTGGTAACCTGGAGGTCCCGGGTTGGAGCCTTACTGGAATCACTGGACTTTTCATAGAAGCGTCCTTGTGCAAGATTCTTCATAGCCCTAGCCTTGTACTGGTGAAATCTATTACAAACACGAATAACTGGGCTGTCACCGTGATTTAACTGAAATAATGTTAAAGGCGGCGTAAAATATCAATCAATCAAACCAATCAATCGATCAGTCAATTAAACAATTAATCTGTGGTATCAGAAATATACAGAGTCCTGGGATTCTACTCAGATGTCAAGGATTTTTTTATGATCACACCATTGTATGGTACCTGAGTTGAGTCAATATTCAAATTTCAAAATATCAACATATAAGAGGTTTGTCCCAGTAACTCACGGGCTAAGCTTGAAGAAGAAAAAATATATACCAATCTAGAAATTTTCCTGTTTTATGGTCTCACGAATTGAGTACACTGACGAAATCCCTTCTGAGTGACCAAGCATATCGAAAATTGACGTCACTGAAAACTGACGTCAATAAAACCATTGTCAAATGTGCAGTTTGGTGCCTGAAGTCACTGCGATATACATTCGACATATTTTTATTATCTTCCCCCAAAAAGGTCGCGGAGGATATGGTAATAGTAGCCTTCAGTCAGTCCGTCCGTCATTCCGTCTGTGTGTTCGTCCTTCCATTCCACTTTCTTGTCCGGAGCATAACTCAAAGACTATTAGAAGTGTAAACAAGGTACTTCACAAGTAGATAGATCTCATCAAGGAGAAGTGCAGTGCACAAGAACCATAACTCTTGATTGCTTAATTTAGGAGAAATTTCTTTTTTTTTTTTTTTTTTTTCTTTTTTTTTTATATAAATTCTGTCCAGAGCATAACTTGAGAACTGCATGAGATATCAACATGAAACTTCCCGGGATGATAGATGACATTGAGGAAAAGTGCAGTGTACAAGAACCATAACTTTCAGTGCCATAATTTAGGAGTTTTTGCCTTTTGTCATTTTTCATACTTAAATTTTGTTCGGAGCATAACTCGAAAACAATAGGAGATGTAAACATGATACTTCACAGCTGCGTAGATCATATTGAGGAGAGGTGCAATGCACAAGAACCATAACTTTTGGTTGCATAGTTAAGGATTTATTGACCTTTGTAATTTTTTCTTACTTTAATACTGTCCAGAGCATAACTTGAGAACTACATGAGATATAAACATGAAGCTTCACAGGTTGATAATGACAATGAGGAGAAGCGCATTGTACAAGAACCATACTGTTCAGTGCCATAATTTAGGAGTTATTGCCCTTTGTTATTTTTCATACAAAAATTTTGCCCGAAGCATAGATCGAAAATAATTAAAGGTATCAATATGAGACTTCAGATGTGGTCAGAGTTTATTGGGGAGAAGTGCAGTACCATGATTTTGGAGTTATGACCCTTCGTTAATTTTTGAGTGTCAAGGTTTCTGTGGAGCATGACTCGAGCTGTATTAACTTCACAGCTGGATAGTTGTCTCAGAGGAGGACGGCAGTACACAAGAATGATAACTCTACCTTCCATAACTTTTTATTTATTGCTCTTTGTTGTTTTTCAGATTTTTTTCTGTCTGATTTCATATGTGTTTACACTTGAAAGCTATACATGTATAAGAAAAGTGTACCTTGTTGAAGATTTTTATTGTACTCTGTATCTAGCATTGCAAGAAAAAAATCTTAAATCTAGCTGTTTTAGCCTTTAAACCAACCTACGAGGAGACAAACATCTTCATTAGAGCAAGCATTCGGCGGGCTATGGCCATGTCAACATGGCTCTTGTTTAAACATGGATTCAAACAACTTCAAGATAAGTAACTATTCCCTTTAGAATATGATATGTTGGAAAAAGTAAACCACCATTAGTTGCCTCAAACGACCATTAGTTTATTTTTTTACGTTACAGTGTATGACTTTTGATACTTCACGATTCGATTATCATACATGAGGAAGGGATGGCTTGTTTTAGCCCTGTGTATTTGTTTTAGAGTGACAACAAACGATAATATATGTAACTATAATAAGTTATTTTCAAAAACAATCCACTCTTTTCGCTTTAATGACAACCATCGTGGGAAACTAGTAATAATGTGTCTCAGTATATTTGTGTTGTGGGCGGCTCGTGTTGATCGACCGCCATCTTTTACTTTGTGTTCAAAGTTTGGTTAAGTGCACAGGGTTTCCGACAAGGAAACTGCTTTTCAATGGATTTTACCGGTGTACTTCAATATATGTTTGGAGCATATTATCCAATCAGACCGTGAGACATTTCTTTGCAGTATAATAATAACAGTTGTCTAGAACAACCGCCACATAAACAAACCAACCTTCACATGCATTTCACACACATACACACAGACACATACAGAATACATGAACCTGCAATTCCATTATCTTCCGATAGATGGCATTCTATAAATACACATCTATCTGATTTGAGCATTCTGGGTACAGAACCGGATTACTTTCAAAAACGACAACCGTTAATTTGGATTTCAAAACAAAATAAATGTTTACTCAGTACACGCTACCTGGTGCGATGCATTCAGCTATGATCAGCTAGCATGTAACCTTTGCTACGACCATTTATTAAAACAGCCCCTACAGGCTTGGGAAATAGCTTCGGTATAAATCCTACATTTCCAAAGTATTTGGGATGGGTGATGCGTCATAGCAGACAGGACGAATCTTCGAAGAATATGACATGCACAGACAACGCCTGCAATTCATATCCTGCCGAGCCCCGGTAGCTCAGTCGGTTACGTGCAGGACTTGAGAACAAGGGGTCGTGGGTTCGATCCCTGGCTCGGCCAATTTCTTTCCCAGGATTGATGATAGTCATTGCAACAGGATTCATTCCTCTCTCACCGCTGATCGTTGTTTCGATGCTGGTTTTGTGGAAAAACAGCTAGTGGCTTGGAAACAAAATTGTGCGGAGTACTGGTAATAGGGGCTCAAGGATAGGTGCACTGGCCGCCGCAATATAACTGAAATAATGTTGCAAACGGCGTTAAACACTATTCAATCAATCAATTCATGCCCTAATGATGCTCTTGTCCTGTGTTACAGCTATCCTATTGGAACGAGAGTATTGGCGTCATCATCATAATCAACAGCAAACCTACCACTACTTCCCAGAAAAAAATGTCTTTTGGAATACATGTGAACTACCACTCATATCTTGGTGCTCCTATTATGTGTTACAGCCAATCCTTTGGAAGAAGAGCATTGGTGTCAACAAAAACAAAGCTTGCCTATTGGGAGAAATATGGATTACGACTCAAATCTTGGGTAAATTGTCGATTTATGCAAAGGATTAGAAATGTACATAAAAAGATAGACTCTGTCTGTGGCATCAAAAAGGGGTCCTAGGTGGCCCAGTGGTACTTAAACTGTAGGTCTCGTAACCTGGTGGCCCCGGATTGGAAGCTAACTGGAATCACTGGACCTTTCGTTGAGGTTTCCTAGAGCAAGATACTTCAGAGCCCTAGCCTTGTACTGGTGAATTCTATGACAAACATGGATAACCGAGCTGTCACCGTGATTTAACTGAAATAATGTTAAAGGCGGCGTAAAATATCAATCAATCAAACCAGTCAATCAATCAATCGATCAGTCAATTAAACAATTAGTCTGTGGTATCAAAAGTATAGAGAGTTCTGGGGATTCTACTCCGGTGCCAAAGACTTTTGTGATCACGCCACTGTATGGTACCTGAGTTGAGTCAATATTTAAATATGAAAACATCAATATATGCAAGGTTTGTCCCAGTAACTTACGGACCGAGCTTACAGTAGAAAAATATTAATCATACAGACTTTAAACTTTCATGTTTATCACGTATACGTATTTTAAGTGTTACCAGAACTTACAGCAAAAAATTTCTAATTGAGATATCTCTGGTGACAAAATAGAATAAAACAGGTTACCCTTACCTCGGAAAAATTAATGACGCATTATGTATTTTAATTTATTATTATTTATGCACGTACTTGATTGAAAATGAATGGCTGAAGCTACTGGCAGAATTCTATGACGACTGAACGTCAGATGAAGAAATGAGCAAAGTCTATATATAATTTATCGGGACAACCCTCGAAAGTGTTTGAAAGTGTAGGCCAAAGTAAGTTTGTGTGCCTATTTTGTGCATATATGTTTATTCGTAAATGTGGATTTATTACATGAAACTGGAACTTGAGATGCCACATGAACGGACAGCACTGGTGAGTACAAATAAGCTTTTTTTTATATACAGGGATTTTCCTATCCGATTTCCGGTCAAATATTGGCCAAAATACAATTCCTAAAATGTGTTCAATCAAAATCTAAAAAATAGTACCAATATACTATAATTAGACCTTTTAGCGCCATAGGTGAAAAATAGGGACTCTTGTCAAGATCGGACAGCACAGAATGTCAAGTCTGATCTTGGATCTACACCGCAAGGTTCATCAGTCAAGGATGTCGGACAATAAAAGCTTTCTTAATTTCAGTGGATTGTATTTTCAGCCATTAGAGTTACTTATTCTAAGTTTTCAGATCGTCCCAACTTCAACTTAAATTTTGAAGAGGAGAGCCATGGAAATATTTTAATATTCTTATGAAATGCTATTTTTTCTGTCTGCAAAACTATTCTTACCGACTTTTATCACAAATGTTAGCACGCGTCGTACTGCGCATGTGTTTTTGTCATGGATAGTTAATCAAAAGCGCACCTATGTATTTTTCGCACATATGGTAATACTATTTGTGCATGGAAACAAGTAGCACTTTCTTCGGGTAATATTAGTAAAGAGAAAAAAAAGGATCTGTGAACTGTCACTGTGAAATTATTAAAATACTGTTACACACCAAACAGGCAAACAAAAGAAGGAAATTTAAAGCTGGGGAAGTACAGCTGTTTCCATTTTGAAAATTATTGCGAAAACAGGAGAAATCGCTCCTAGTGAGCAATTTCTCCTTTTCCCACTATGTCTGCTGAGCTTTTATCTTATTTTTTTCCTTGAAAAAATTAACTTCCACATTGACCTTCATCCCTATTTTCTGACGAAATAAGCATTGATAGGTGCCAATTTTATTTTTTCTTATTATTTAGAATTATAAATACTATAAGCGTTGACATTTTAAGAAAAATCTTTCTTTTAGAAAGTATGTATTTATTAAAGATTAACCCTTAATTCGGTCAAATTATCTCCCCTTTTAACTGAATAGTCTATATATGGTATGCATATGTACATTTACCATGCTCAAAACCAGCCTGTTATATATATTTTTTTATGCAAAACTAAACGGATTTTCATCAAATGATGTATATTTGTATATTCTTCGGTAATTTTCCTGTTTAATTGACTATTAAAAAAAGCGTGTTAAATCCAATATAAGCTGAATTTTTTAACTGTATATACCCTTTTCAAGGGCAAATTTCTCAGAAACGAGCGCGGTGACCCTTATCTTTTTTTTTAATGTAATCTCCTAGAGACATGAGCTTTGTATGTGCAAAGTTTTAAAAAAATCTGTCCGTTAGAAAAATTTGTGACACACGTCGTTAAAATGATATAAAATCTGCTATCAGGGAAGCTAATTACAGTTTATTTTTACATTTAAGTTCACAATGGCGCCAAAGCAAGCCGTATCAATTGACTAATGATAATAAAACAAATGTGCTTAGAAAATCAAAACGTGGACAATAACGCTGCCCTAGCATAGCTAACCTCAGAAATGTAAATACTAGTTTTCTTGGTGTGTTCGACAACATATTAAGTGTGAAAATTCAAATCCACTGATAAAGTCCTTTGAACCTATCAGGCTATTGAAAAATATCATTGAACTCATTTCCCCTAACTAAACTGAGGAAAACTGCTTTTTTTTTTTTTTTCTTGGTGTTCTCAACAACGTTATGTAGAAAACGGGGGATTTAATTTTAAGTTTGCATTTCATGTTTTATGCAATAGCTACCAGTTGTTTCTGGAAAAAGTAGTCTCTCTGGTTGATTTAAGTGTTTCTTACGCTGGTCTGTAGTTATGTTTCAGAATGTCTGTGCTAAAGACACATGTGGTTGCAGGTGGAATTCATGGTGATATCTAGCTAACCCTTGTCAAATCTCAATGTCCATGTAGGGTCCTTCCTGTGCTATGAATTCAATCTGTACACAGTGCTTGATGTAAAGAGAACAAGTATATCTACATGAAATAGCCAGACGGTAAATCTTCATTATCATTGATGAAAAATGCAGTAAGTTCTCTGTAATTATACTCTACTATCCATAATTTTTCTTTTATTAAAATCTCTATTTTTTCGCTACCTTTTCAAAAATTTAACTCTTCCTTTCCCTACTTTTTCGCAGAAGGGCACTTGAGAGCCTGGAATAGGTCTTTCATCCTTACCTCTCTGCGTTTAGAACATCTTATGTATGCTATGCGACTCTTCTTAGACATGTTGAGGATTGGAAACAAATCTTAGACAACAAACAGCATGTTTGGGTAATTTCAATGGATCTTTCCAAAGTCTTTGACTGCTTTCTGATTACTATATTCTTTTGAAATAGAAGCTTATGGCCTTTCTCCAGATGGCTGTAAGCTTATGTCAAATTACTTGTATAAAAGGTCACAAAGAGTAAAAAGGTTGTAGCTACAATAGCGAATGGGAAGAAATTTTAAAGGGTGTCCCTCAAGTCTCCATTCTTGGGCCTCTACTCTTCAACACTTTTCTTAATGATATTTTTTATTCAGTTGAAAAATCCACTCTTTATAATAACGCAGATGATAACACCCTCTTATACCAACATCATGGTTTTTGCGATTTTTAGAAATACCCTTGAAAGCGAGAGTGAAACTCTAATTCACAGGTTTGAATATAATCAATTGCAGGCAAATCCAGACAACTTTTTTATCGATTATTAAATAATTAACATATGAAAGCCTCATGAATAAAGTAAATGTCACTACATTACACCTCATTAGAGTCAGAACAATAGCCTCAGAAACATTCCAATGTATTCACCTGCTTTTTCTCGAATATTTCCAATCACTGCTATCTCTCAAAATCTCAAACTCCAATTACAATTTCAGGTACTCTAATACGCTGGAGATTCCACAAGTTGTGACAAAAAGGTATGGCAAAAACACATCTAGGTTTGAGGCCGCCATAGTGTGGAACAGCCTGCCAGAAGATACGCACAAGATTGACCAGTATAAAAATTTTTCCAGGCTGATCTGCAGCTGTAGAGGCCCTAAATGAAGATGTGCTAAGTGTCATGGTTAACCCTTGCCAAAACAATCTTTTTCTTTACCATCATTGAATGAAAAATAGGACTTCTGAGACATTGGCGGGAGAGAGAGAGAAGGCTGGAAATCAGCAATTTCTCCATCTGCTACAATGTGTTTTTCACTAAAGTTTTGTCAGTTGTTTGTTCGGTAGGGTTTTGTGTTGTGTTGTAATTGTATGAACCCCCACTATTTTTACCCGCTTATCATTGGATAGTCGCTTCTGTAGTTTTTTTTTATTTGTGCATAAACGTATCTACTTTAGTTGCTTTGTTCTTCGATTTTTTTATTCATTAATTATTATTATTATTTTTATTATTATTATCATTAATTATATGAATATTGGGTGCAGTGTAGAGAAGGGAGATGTCGATTGTAACAGCCTTTACAGATTTGCTTTAATATTTTTCTAAGTTTGTCGGCAAAAAGCTATCACCTAATGTTTATCAGTTCATTTTGTCCGACGTTAAATAAAACTTCATGTATCTTGAATCTTGTATCTTGTCAGGAGGTTCGAGTCCTGACCTGTCATTAGTTTCATTCAAAGACTTGCCCAATGTCGATGTCTTTTTTATCTTGATAGGGTTCGAACCTGAGCAACCACTATCTTTTAACCCCTTTCTTTTCATTTTGGTTCTTTTGCACTGCCTAATTCTTAAATATCTAATACATACGTAAACATTTTTCTTTCACAAAAATTGTATGGAAATTTTTATTTTCTATTTTATCGAATTTATCAGTTACCATAATTTTTACCCCCTTGCATAAAGCCTGCCATGCTCAATCTAGATAGATGTCCCATAATCGACATAATACTGTGTGTGCCAGAGATAACATGCTTCAACCCCTTAAAGAAAAAAACAATAATACGTTAACCAGTCTCCAAAATTAATTGTGATGAGAACCCAATGATTTGTGGCATTTAGACATATGCTGAAGAAAGAAATCTGGATTTGAGTTCACTATGTCACATCAATCAATTCATGTATACGCAGATAGTGACACTTATTTTGTTGTTCTGATTTTCAGACATTTCCATGAGGAGAGAATGAGTTTTAAATTGTCTTCCTCCCAAAAAGAATATCAAGAAAAACACAATTATTAAGTGCCTTTTGTGAAGCTTATGTTTTTACATCAGCGTTGTTACCATTTATTGGTGGGTCAGCATTAAAATTGATTTGCATTGGTCAAAAAGCGAAAAAAAAAAAAAGGCGGTCGACTGTCTTGATATTGGTCATTCAAAGATGGCATGTGAACAAGACGTCAAAGTTTTGGGGATAATTTTATTACCAACTAAATTTTGATTCGCAGATCACGCTCTTATGTGAAAAAAACCTGCAGGCAACTAAAAGGTTTTCAGGGCTTAAGCAAGTTCTTTAATAAAAATTGCAGAATCATTATTTTTAAAACCTTCATTCGGTAAAATTTCTTACCTCACATTTTGCTCTTCTGCACTGAAAAAAAAAAAAAAAGCAAAACAAAACAAAACAAAAAAAAAAAAAAAACACTGAAAAACTTGAAAGAAATTCATTTTAGAGCACTATGCATTGTTTTGAACGATTATTTCTCAACATATGAGAGCTTTATGAATAAAGTAAATGTCATTACATTACACCTCACTAGGGTCAGAACAATAGCCTCAGAAACATTCAAATGTATTCATTTGCTTTTTTCGAATATTTTTAATCACTGGTTACTTTCTAAATCTCAAACTCCAATTACAATTTCAGGTACTCTAATACGCTGGAGATACCACAAGTCGGGACAAAAAAAGGTATGTCAAAAACAAATTTAGGTTTGAGGCCGCCAGAGTGTGGAACAGCCTGCCAGAAGATACGCACAAGATTGACAGGTATTAAGGTTTACCTAGGCTTATCTGCAGCTGTAAAGGCCCCAAATGTAGATGTGCCATGCGCTTTATTGAGGAAGATGGCCTAAATTGACATAATGTTGTATGTGACCATGATGACATGATTCAACCCCTTAAACGAGAAAACAATAATACGGTAACACGGCTCCAAATTCAATTGTGATGAGAACCCAATGATATATGGCATTTAGGCACATGCAAAAAAGAGAAATCTGGATTCAAGCCAACTTTGTCGCATCGGTCGATTTGTGCACATACGAATTATGACACTTATTTTGCTGATCCAATTTGAAGGCAATTCCATGAGGAGAGACTTTGTTTTAGTGTGTTTTCTTCCAAAAAAGAAAAGAATACCAAGAAAAACACCATTATTAAGTGCCCTTTGTCAAGCATATGTTTTGTTGTCTGCACGGATACAACATTTGGGTGGATCGGCCAGCATTGAAACCGATTTCAAATATTGGTCTCTGTACAGTGGTTGTGCGCAATCTAGGGGTTAAACCATATCATTGCAGGTGCAAGAGATTTTTACATAAATTGCGACATTCTGTC
Organism: Hippopus hippopus; assembly: GCA_946811185.2. Lineage (NCBI taxonomy): Eukaryota > Metazoa > Mollusca > Bivalvia > Cardiida > Cardiidae > Hippopus > Hippopus hippopus. Next base: position 26,122,650 of record OX328102.1, on the reverse strand, counting down.
GGCTCCAGCCTGACAGTCGTATTCTTCGATTATTCGAAAAGGGCATGTGACAGATTCTTTTTGTCTTTCAGCATTATTAGGCAACTCTAATTGACAAGTCCTTTGAACCTATGAGGCTATCCATAAAGCAAGTTTGAACCCACTTTCCCTGCCTGCACTGAGCAGAACTGCCTCTTGTCTTTTTTTTTTTTACTTTTTCCACACTGTCAAAAGTATTGTTAAAAAAAAAAGACCACCAGTAAAAACTCAAAATGATTTTGGATACTTTTTATATATATATATATGTTCAATAACCTTAGGAAGAGTAACATAGACTTGAATTTTTGCTTTGCTTATTTTATGCAACAGTTATCCATTGCTTATGGGCAAAGTAGTCTCTTTGCTTGATTTAAACAGGCCATGATTCTTGGTGACTTTTACATAGACAGTTGATGGGCTCAACCTATCCAATCTTTTTTCAGTGTGAAGCACAGAAGCTAAGCTGAAAAAGAAAGGAATTTGGTATCAAAACGGGTGACTGAGGTGGGTGGGGTCAGGAGGTTCGAGACCTGACCTTCTGTCACTCATTTCATTCAAAGACTCGTCCAATGTCGATGTCTTTTGGCATGTATCGATCGTGCATGCATGCCAGTCTCCAAAGAATGACATATCAGCTCTCAAATTGTACTTGAAAATTCATAGCGAAAAAAATTTCTGTCTAGTTTCGGACCATGCTGTGTAATAAGGTCACATACAGAAAACAGTTCCTCCAAAAAATGACACAGTTTCGCTCACTTACTCAAGAAATTATCAAACAATCATGAAAAACGCGTTCTACACCCGTCATTTCATCTGTTCTTAAAAAACAGTGTAGCAGAAGTGCTTGATATCAAATTTTCAATAGAAATGCATAAATTTTCCAAATGGCTCTACTTTTGACTACTGCTTCAATGTTTTGGAAGGGAAGAGGGGGGTATATATAAATAGATTAATTTTCCAGGTCATAATCAACTGCCTGGCTAGCTCAGTGAGTTAGATGTCTGGTACCATGATTTTTTTTTTAATTTGGTCATTCTGGTGAACAGGTTTCCAGCCTGCATGAGCAACCACTATCTTTTTCTCGTTTCTTTTCATTTTTTTTTACACTGCCTAATTTTTAGATATCAAATACATATGTAAACTTTTTTCCAAGTTGGTCATCCTGGTGGGCAGTTTCCAACTTGCATGAGCAACCACAATCTTTTTCTCTTATCTTTTCTTTTTTTTTTTTCTGTCACACTCCGTAATTCTTAGATATCTAATGCATAATTATGTAAACATTTATGTTCACAAAAACTGGATGGAAATTTTTGCTTCTCTCTTTTTATCTACTATTATCAGTTAGCATAGTTTTCACCCCCATGCATACAGCTTGCCATGTGCTTGATTGAGGAAGATGGCCCGAATTGACATAATGCTGTATGTGCCCGTGATGACATGATTCAACCCCTTAAACGAGAAAACAATAATACGCTAACACGGCTCCAAATCCAATTGTGATGAGAACCCAATGATATATGGCATTTAGGCACATGCGAAAAAGAGAAATCTGGATTCAAGCCAACTTTGTCGCATCGGTCGATTTGTGCATATGCGAATTATGACACTTATTCTGCTGATCCGATCTGAAGGCAATTCCATGTGGAGAGACTTTGTTTTAGTGTGTTTTCTTCCAAAAAAGAAAATAATACCAAGAAAAACACCATTATTAAGAGCGAATTTGTCAAGCATATGTTTTGTCGTCTGCGCAGGTGCAACATTTGGGTGGATCGGCCAGCATTGAAACCGATTTCAAATATTGGTCTCTGTAGAGAGGTTGTGCGCAATCTAGGGGTTAAACCATATCATTGCGGGTGCAAGAGATTTTTACATAAATTGCGACATACTGTCGGCTCCAGCCTGACAGTCGTATTCTTTGATTATTCGAAAAGGGCATGTGACAGACCTTTTTTGTCTTTCAGCATTATTAGGCAACTCTAATTGACAAGTCCTTTGAACCTATGAGGCTATCCAAAAAGCAAGTTTGAACCCACTTTCCCTGCCTGCACTGAGCAGAACTGCCTCTTGTCTTTTTATTTTTACTTTTACCACACTGTCAAAAGTATTGTTAAAAAAAAAAGACCACCAGTAAAAACTCAAAATGATTTTGGATAGTATTTTATATATATATGTGCAATAACCTTAGGAAGAGTAACATAGACTTGAATTTTTGCTTTGCTTATTTTATGCAACAGTTATCCATTGCTTATGGGCAAAGTAGTCTCTCTGCTTGATTTAAACAGGCCGTGATTCTTGGTGACTTTTACATAGACAATTGATGGGCTCAACCTATCCAATCTTTTTTCAGTGTGAAGCACAGAAGCTAAGCTGAAAAAGAAAGGAATTTGGTATCAAAACGGGTGACTGAGGTGGGTGGGGTCAGGAGGTTCGAGACCTGACCTTCTGTCACTCGTTTCATTCAAAGACTCGTCCAATGTCGATGTCTTTTGGCATGTATCGATCGTGCATGCATGCCAGTCTCCAAAGAATGACATATCAGCTCTCAAATTGTACTTGAAAATTCATAGCGAAAAAAATGTCTGTCTAGTTTCGGACCATGCTGTGTAATAAGGTCACATACAGAAAACAGTTCCTCCAAAACATGACACAGTTTCGCTCACTTACTCAAGAAATTATCAAACAATCATGAAAAACGCGTTCTACACCCGTCATTTCATCTGTTCTTAAAAAACAGTGTAGCAGAAGTGCTTGATATCAAATTTTCAATATAAGTGTATTAAGTTTCCAAATGGCTCTACTTTTGACTACTGCTTCAATGTTTTGGAAGGGAAGAGGGGGGGTATATATAAATAGATTAATTTTCCAGGTCATAATCAACTGCCTGGCTAGCTCAGTGAGTTAGATGGCTGGTACCATGATTTTTTTTTTAAATTTGGTCATTCTGGTGAACAGGTTTCCAGCCTGCATTAGCAACCACTATCTTTTTCTCGTTTCTTTTCATTTTTTTTTACACTGCCTAATTTTTAGATATCAAATACATATGTAAACTTTTTTCCAAGTTGGTCATCCTGGTGGGCAGTTTCCAACTTGCATGAGCAACCACAATCTTTTTCTCTTATCTTTTCTTTTTTTTTTCTGTCACACTCCCTAATTCTTAGATATCTAATACATAATTATGTAAACATTTATGTTCACAAAAACTGGATGGAAATTTTTCCTTCTCTCTTTTTATCTACTTTTATCAGTTAGCATAGTTTTCACCCCCATGCATACAGCTTGCCATGTGGTTGATTGAGGAAGATGGCCCGAATTGACATAATGCTGTATGTGCCCATGATGACATGATTCAACCCCTTAAACGAGAAAACAATAATACGCTAACACGGCTCCAAATCCAATTGTGATGAGAACCCAATGATATATGGCATTTAGGCACATGCAAAAAAGAGAAATCTGGATTCAAGCCAACTTTGTCGCATCGGTCGATTTGTGCATATGCGAATTATGACACTTATTTTGCTGATCCGATCTGAAGGCAATTCCATGAGGAGAGACTTTGTTTTAGTGTGTTTTCTTCCAAAAAAGAAAAGAATACCAAGAAAAACACCATTATTAAGTGCCCTTTGTCAAGCATATGTTTTGTTGTCTGCGCAGGTGCAACATTTGGGTGGATCGGCCAGCATTGAAACCGATTTCAAATATTGTTCCCTGTACAGTGGTTGTGCGCAATCTAGGGGTTAAACCATATCATTGCGCGTGCAAGAGATTTTTACATAAATTGCGACATACTGTCGGCTCCAGCCTGACAGTTGTATTCTTCGATTATTCGAAAAGGGCATGTGACAGACTCTTTTTGTCTTTCAGCATTATTAGGCAACTCTAATTGACAAGTCCTTTGAACCTATGAGGCTATCCAAAAAGCAAGTTTGAACCCACTTTCCCTGCCTGCACTGAGCAGAACTGCCTCTTGTCTTTTTTTTTTTTTACTTTTTCCACACTGTCAAAAGTATTGTTAAAAATAAAAGACCACCAGTAAAAACTCAAAATGATTTTGGATAGTTTTTTATATATTTATGTTCAATAACCTTAGGAAGAGTAACATGCACTTGAATTTTTGCTTTGCTTATTTTATGCAACAGTTATCCATTGCTTATGGGCAAAGTTGTCTCTCTGCTTGATTTAAACAGGCCGTGATTCTTAGTGACTTTTACATAGACAATTGATGGGCTCAACCTATCCAATCTTTTTTCAGTGTGAAGCACAGAAGCTAAGCTGAAAAAGAAAGGAATTTGGTATCAAAACGGGTGACTGAGGTGGGTGGGGTCAGGAGGTTCGAGACCTGACCTTCTGTCACTCGTTTTATTCAAAGACATGTCTTTTGGCATGTATCGATCGTGCATGCATGCCAGTCTCCAAAGAATGACATATCAGCTCTCAAATTGCACTTGAAAATTCATAGCGAAAAAAATGTCTGTCTAGTTTCGGACCATGCTGTGTAATAAGGTCACATACAGAAAACAGTTCCTCCAAAACATGACACAGTTTTCCTCACTTACTCAAGAAATTTTCATACAATCATCAAAAACGCGTTCTACACCTGTCATTTCATCTGTTCTTAAAAAACAGTGTAGCAGAAGTGCTTGATATCAAATTTTCAATATAAGTGTATTAATTTTCCAAATGGCTCTACTTTTGACTACTGCTACAATATTTTGGAAGGGAAGAGGGGGGTATATATAAATAGATTAATTTTCCAGGTCATAATCAACTGCCTGGCTAGCTCAGTGAGTTAGATGTCTGGTACCATGATTTTTTTTTTTAATTTGGTCATTCTGGTGAACAGGTTTCCAGCCTGCATGAGCAACCACTATCTTTTTCTCGTTTCTTTTCATTTTTTTTTTACACTGCCTAATTTTTAGATATCAAAGGCATATGTAAACTTTTTTCCAAGTTGGTCATCCTGGTGGGCAGTTTCCAACTTGCATGAGCAACCACAATCTTTTTCTCTTCTCTTTTCTTTTTTTTTTCTGTCACACTCCCTAATTCTTAGATATCTAATACATAATTATGTAAATATTTATGTTTACAAAAACTGGATGGAAACTTTTCCTTCTCTCTTTTTATCTACTTTTATCAGTTAGCATAGTTTTCACCCCCATGCATACAGCTTGCCATGTGGTTGATTGAGGAAGATGGCCCGAATTGACATAATGCTGTATGTGCCCGTGATGACATGATTCAACCCCTTAAACGAGAAAACATTAATACGATAACACGGCTCCAAATCCAATTGTGATGAGAACCCAATGATATATGGCATTTAGGCATATGCGAAAAAGAGAAATCTGGATTCAAGCCAACTTTGTTGCATCGGTCGATTTGTGCATATGCGAATTATGACACTTATTTTGCTGATCCGATTTGAAGGCAATTCCATGAGAAGATACTTTGTTTTAGTGTGTTTTCTTCCAAAAAAGAAAAGAATACCAAGAAAAACACCATTATTAAGTGCCCTTTGTCAAGCATATGTTTTGTTGTCTGCGCAGGTACAACATTTGGGTGGATCGGCCAGCATTGAAACCGATTTCAAATATTGTTCCCTGTAGAGTGGTTGTGCGCAATCTAGGGGTTAAACCATATCATTGCGGGTGCAAGAGATTTTTACATAAATTGCGACATTCTGTCGGCTCCAGCCTGACAGTCGTATTCTTCGATTATTCGAAAAGGGCATGTGACAGACCCTTTTTGTCTTTCAGCATCATTAGGCAACTCTAATTAACAAGTCCTCTGAGCCTATGAGGCTATCCCAAAAGCAAGTTTGAACCCACTTTCCCTGCCTGCACTGAGCAGAACTGCCTCTTGTCTTTTTTTTTTTTACTTTTTCCACACTGTCAAAAGTATTGTTAAAAAAAAAAGACCACCAGTAAAAACTCAAAATGATTTTGGATAGTTTTTATATATATATATATATATGTTCAATAACCTTAGGAAGAGTAACATAGACTTGAATTTTTGCTTTGCTTATTTTATGCAACAGTTATCCATTGCTTATGGGCAAAGTAGTCTCTTTGCTTGATTTAAACAGGCCATGATTCTTGGTGACTTTTACATAGACAGTTGATGGGCTCAACCTATCCAATCTTTTTTCAGTGTGAAGCACAGAAGCTAAGCTGAAAAAGAAAGGAATTTGGTATCAAAACGGGTGACTGAGGTGGGTGGGGTCAGGAGGTTCGAGACCTGACCTTCTGTCACTCGTTTCATTCAAAGACTCGTCCAATGTCGATGTCTTTTGGCATGTATCGATCGTGCATGCATGCCAGTCTCCAAAGAATGACATATCAGCTCTCAAATTGCACTTGAAAATTCATAGCGAAAAAAATTTCTGTCTAGTTTCGGACCATGCTGTGTAATAAGGTCACATACAGAAAACAGTTCCTCCAAAACATGACACAGTTTCGCTCACTTACTCAAGAAATTATCAAACAATCATGAAAAACGCGTTCTACACCCGTCATTTCATCTGTTCTTAAAAAACAGTGTAGCAGAAGTGCTTGATATCAAATTTTCAATATAAGTGTATTAATTTTCCAAATGGCTCTACTTTTGACTACTGCTTCAATGTTTTGGAAGGGAAGAGGGGGGTATATATAAATAGATTAATTTTCCAGGTCATAATCAACTGCCTGGCTAGCTCAGTGAGTTAGATGTCTGGTACCATGATTTTTTTTTTTAATTTGGTCATTCTGGTGAACAGGTTTCCAGCCTGCATGAGCAACCACTATCTTTTTCTTGTTTCTTTTCATTTTTTTTACACTGCCTAATTTTTAGATATCAAATACATATGTAAACTTTTTTCCAAGTTGGTCATCCTGGTGGGCAGTTTCCAACTTGCATGAGCAACCACAATCTTTTTCTCTTATCTTTTCTTTTTTTTTTCTGTCACACTCCCTAATTGTTAGATATGTAAGACATAATTATGTAAACATTTATGTTCACAAAAACTGGATGGAAATTTTTCCTTCTCTCTTTTTATCTACTTTTATCAGTTAGCATAGTTTTCACCCCCATGCATAAAGCTTGCCATGCGCTTTATTGAGGAAGATGGCCTAAATTGACATAATGTTGTATGTGACCATGATGACATGATTCATCCCCTTAAACGAGAAAACAATAATACGCTAACACGGCTGCAAATTCAATTGTGATGAGAACCCAATGATATATGGCATTTAGGCACATGCAAAAAAGAGAAATCTGGATTCAAGCCAACTTTGTCGCATCGGTCGATTTGTGCATATGCGAATTATGACACTTATTTTGCTGATCCGATTTGAAGGCAATTCCATGAGGAGAGACTTTGTTTTAGTGTGATTTCTTCCAAAAAAGAAAAGAATACCAAGAAAAACACCATTATTAAGAGCCCTTTGTCAAGCTTATGTTTTGTCATCTGCGCAGGTATCACATTTGGGTGGATCGGCCAGCATTGAAACCGATTTCAAATATTGGTCTCTGTAGAGTGGTTGTGCTCAATCTAGGGGTTAAACCATATCATTGCGGGTGCATGCATGCAAGTCTCCAAAGAATGACATATCAGCTCTCAAATTGCACTTGAAAATTCATAGCGAAAAAATTTTCTCTCTAGTTTCGGACCATGCTGTGTAATAAGGTCACATACAGAAAACAGTTCCTCCAAAAAATGACACAGTTTCGCTCACTTACTCAAGAAATTATCAGACAATCATGAAAAACCCGTTCTACACCCGTCATTTCATCTGTTCTTAAAAAACAGTGTAGCAGAAGTGCTTGATATCAAATTTTCAATATAAGTGTATTAATTTTCCAAATGGCTCTACTTTTGACTACTGCTTCAATGTTTTGGAAGGGAAGAGGGGGGGTATATATAAATAGATTAATTTTCCAGGTCATAATCAACTGCCTGGCTAGCTCAGTGAGTTAGATGGCTGGTACCATGATTTTTTTTTTTAATTTGGTCATTCTGGTGAACAGGTTTCCAGCCTGCATGAGCAACCACTATCTTTTTTTCGTTTCTTTTCATTTTTTTTTTACACTGCCTAATTTTTAGATATCAAATACATATGTAAACTTTTTTTCCAAGTTGGTCATCCTGGTGGGCAGCTTCCAACTTGCATGAGCAACCACAATCTTTTTCTCTTATATTTTCTTTTTTTTTTCTGTCACTCTCCCTAATTCTTAGATATCTAATACATAATTATGTAAACATTTATGTTCACAAAAACTGGATGGAAATTTTTCCTTCTCTCTTTTTATCTACTTTTATCAGTTACCATAGTTTTCACCCCCATGCATACAGCTTGCCTTGTGCTTGATTGAGGAAGATGGCCCGAATTGACATAATGCTGTATGTGCCCGTGATGACATGATTCAACCCCTTAAATGAGAAAACAATAATACGCTAACACGGCTCCAAATCCAATTGTGATGAGAACCCAATGATTTATGGCATTTAGGCACATGCGAAAAAGAGAAATCTGGATTCAAGCCAACTTTGTCGCATCGGTCGATTTGTGCATATGCGAATTATGACACTTATTTTGCTGATCCGATCTGAAGGCAATTCCATGAGGAGAGACTTTGTTTTAGTGTGTTTTCTTCCAAAAAAGAAAAGAATACCAAGAAAAACACCATTATTAAGTGCCCTTTGTCAAGCATATGTTTTGTCGTCTGCGCAGGTGCAACATTTGGGTGGATCGGCCAGCATTGAAACCGATTTCAAATATTGGTCTCTGTACAGTGGTTGTGCGCAATCTAGGGGTTAAACCATATCATTGCGCGTGCAAGAGATTTTTACATAAATTGCGACATTCTGTCGGCTCCAGCCTGACAGTCGTATTCTTCGGTTATTCGAAAAGGGCATGTGACAGACCCTTTTTGTCTTTCAGCATTATTAGGCAACTCTAATTGACAAGTCCTTTGAACCTATGAGGCTATCCCAAAAGCAAGTTTGAACCCACTTTCCCTGCCTGCACTGAGCAGAACTGCCTCTTGTCTTTTTTTCTTTTTACTTTTTCCACACTGTCAAAAGTATTGTTAAAAAAAAAAAGACCACCAGTAAAAACTCAAAATGATTTTGGATAGTATTTTATATATATATGTTCAATAACCTTAGGAAGAGTAACATAGACTTGAATTTTTGCTTTGCTTATTTTATGCAACAGTTATCCATTGCTTATGGGCAAAGTAGTCTCTCTGCTTGATTTAAACAGGCCATGATTCTTGGTGACTTTTACATAGACAATTGATGGGCTTAACCTATCCAATCTTTTTTCAGTGTGAAGCACAGAAGCTAAGCTGAAAAAGAAAGGAATTTCGTATCAAAACGGGTGACTCAGGTGGGTGGGGTCAGGAGGTTCGAGACCTGACCTTCTGTCACTCGTTTCATTCAAAGACTCGTCCAATGTCGATGTCTTTTGGCATGTATCGATCGTGCATGCATGCCAGTCTCCAAAGAATGACATATCAGCTCTCAAATTGCACTTGAAAATTCATAGCGAAAAAATGTTCTGTCTAGTTTCGGACCATGCTGTGTAATAAGGTCACATACAGAAAACAGTTCCTCCAAAAAATGACACAGTTTCGCTCACTTACTCAAGAAATTATCAAACAATCATGAAAAACGCGTTCTACACCCGTCATTTCATCTGTTCTTAAAAAACAGTGTAGCAGAAGTGCTTGATATCAAATTTTCAATATAAGTGTATTAATTTTCCAAACGGCTCTACTTTTGACTACTGCTTCAATGTTTTGGAAGGGAAGAGGGGGGGGTATATATAAATAGATTAATTTTCCAGGTCATAATCAACTGCCTGGCTAGCTCAGTGAGTTAGATGGCTGGTACCATGATTTTTTTTTTTTTAATTTGGTCATTCTGGTGAACAGGTTTCCAGCCTGCATGAGCAACCACTATCTTTTTCTCGTTTCTTTTCATTTTTTTTTTACACTGCCTAATTTTTAGATATCAAATACATATGTAAACTTTTTTTCCAAGTTGGTCATCCTGGTGGGCAGCTTCCAACTTGCATGAGCAACCACAATCTTTTTCTCTTATATTTTCTTTTTTTTTTCTGTCACACTCCCTAATTCTTAGATATCTAATACATAATTATGTAAACATTTATGTTCACAAAAACTGGATGGAAATTTTTTCTTCTCTTTTTTTATCTACTTTTATCAGTTAGCATAGTTTTCACCCCCATGCATACAGCTTGCCTTGTGCTTGATTGAGGAAGATGGCCCGAATTGACATAATGCTGTATGTGCCCGTGATGACATGATTCAACCCCTTAAACGAGAAAACAATAATACGCTAACACGGCTCCAAATCCAATTGTGATGAGAACCCAATGATATATGGCATTTAGGCACATGCGAAAAAGAGAAATCTGGATTCAAGCCAACTTTGTCGCATCGGTCAATTTGTGCATATGCGAATTATGACACTTATTTTGCTGATCCGATCTGAAGGCAATTCCATGAGGAGAGACTTTGTTTTAGTGTGTTTTCTTCCAAAAAAGAAAAGAATACCAAGAAAAACACCATTATTAAGTGCCCTTTGTCAAGCATATGTTTTGTCGTCTGCGCAGGTGCAACATTTGGGTGGATCGGCCAGCATTGAAACCGATTTCAAATATTGGTCTCTGTACAGTGGTTGTGCGCAATCTAGGGGTTAAACCATATCATTGCAGGTGCAAGAGATTTTTACATAAATTGCGACATTCTGTCGGCTCCAGCCTGACAGTCGTATTCTTCGGTTATTCGAAAAGGGCATGTGACAGACCCTTTTTGTCTTTCAGCATTATTAGGCAACTCTAATTGACAAGTCCTTTGAACCTATGAGGCTATCCCAAAAGCAAGTTTGAACCCACTTTCCCTGCCTGCACTGAGCAGAACTGCCTCTTGTCTTTTTTTTTTTTACTTTTTCCACACTGTCAAAAGTATTGTTAAAAAAAAAAAGAAAACCAGTAAAAACTCAAAATGATTTTGGATAGTATTTTATATATATATGTTCAATAACCTTAGGAAGAGTAACATAGACTTGAATTTTTGCTTTGCTTATTTTATGCAACAGTTATCCATTGCTTATGGGCAAAGTAGTCTCTCTGCTTGATTTAAACAGGCCATGATTCTTGGTGACTTTTACATAGACAATTGATGGGCTTAACCTATCCAATCTTTTTTCAGTGTGAAGCACAGAAGCTAAGCTGAAAAAGAAAGGAATTTCGTATCAAAACGGGTGACTGAGGTGGGTGGGGTCAGGAGGTTCGAGACCTGACCTTCTGTCACTCGTTTCATTCAAAGACTCGTCCAATGTCGATGTCTTTTGGCATGTATCGATCGTGCATGCATGCCAGTCTCCAAAGAATGACATATCAGCTCTCAAATTGCACTTGAAAATTCATAGCGAAAAAATTTTCTCTCTAGTTTCGGACCGTGCTGTGTAATAAGGTCACATACAGAAAACAGTTCCTCCAAAAAATGACACAGTTTCGCTCACTTACTCAAGAAATTATCAAACAATCATGAAAAACGCGTTCTACACCCGTCATTTCATCTGTTCTTAAAAAACAGTGTAGCAGAAGTGCTTGATATCAAATTTTCAATATAAGTGTATTAATTTTCCAAATGGCTCTACTTTTGACTACTGCTTCAATGTTTTGGAAGGGAAGAGGGGGGGTATATATAAATAGATTAATTTTCCAGGTCATAATCAACTGCCTGGCTAGCTCAGTGAGTTAGATGGCTGGTACCATGATTTTTTTTTTTAAATTTGGTCATTCTGGTGAACAGGTTTCCAGCCTGCATGAGCAACCACTATCTTTTTTTCGTTTCTTTTCATTTTTTTTTTACACTGCCTAATTTTTAGATATCAAATACATATGTAAACTTTTTTTCCAAGTTGGTCATCCTGGTGGGCAGCTTCCAACTTGCATGAGCAACCACAATCTTTTTCTCTTATATTTTCTTTTTTTTTTCTGTCACTCTCCCTAATTCTTAGATATCTAATACATAATTATGTAAACATTTATGTTCACAAAAACTGGATGGAAATTTTTCCTTCTCTCTTTTTATCTACTTTTATCAGTTAGCATAGTTTTCACCCCCATGCATACAGCTTGCCTTGTGCTTGATTGAGGAAGATGGCCCGAATTGACATAATGCTGTATGTGCCCGTGATGACATGATTCAACCCCTTAAACGAGAAAACAATAATACGCTAACACGGCTCCAAATCCAATTGTGATGAGAACCCAATGATATATGGCATTTAGGCACATGCGAAAAAGAGAAATCTGGATTCAAGCCAACTTTGTCGCATCGGTCGATTTGTGCATATGCGAATTATGACACTTATTTTGCTGATCCGATCTGAAGGCAATTCCATGAGGAGAGACTTTGTTTTAGTGTGTTTTCTTCCAAAAAAGAAAAGAATACCAAGAAAAACACCATTATTAAGTGCCCTTTGTCAAGCATATGTTTTGTCGTCTGCGCAGGTGCAACATTTGGGTGGATCGGCCAGCATTGAAACCGATTTCAAATATTGGTCTCTGTACAGTGGTTGTGCGCAATCTAGGGGTTAAACCATATCATTGCGGGTGCAAGAGATTTTTACATAAATTGCGACATTCTGTCGGCTCCAGCCTGACAGTCGTATTCTTCGGTTATTCGAAAAGGGCATGTGACAGACCCTTTTTGTCTTTCAGCATTATTAGGCAACTCTAATTGACAAGTCCTTTGAACCTATGAGGCTATCCCAAAAGCAAGTTTGAACCCACTTTCCCTGCCTGCACTGAGCAGAACTGCCTCTTGTCTTTTTTTTTTTTACTTTTTCCACACTGTCAAAAGTATTGTTAAAAAAAAAAAGACCACCAGTAAAAACTCAAAATGATTTTGGATAGTATTTTATATATATATGTTCAATAACCTTAGGAAGAGTAACATAGACTTGAATTTTTGCTTTGCTTATTTTATGCAACAGTTATCCATTGCTTATGGGCAAAGTAGTCTCTCTGCTTGATTTAAACAGGCCATGATTCTTGGTGACTTTTACATAGACAATTGATGGGCTTAACCTATCCAATCTTTTTTCAGTGTGAAGCACAGAAGCTAAGCTGAAAAAGAAAGGAATTTCGTATCAAAATGGGTGACTCAGGTGGGTGGGGTCAGGAGGTTCGAGACCTGACCTTCTGTCACTCGTTTCATTCAAAGACTCGTCCAATGTCGATGTCTTTTGGCATGTATCGATCGTGCATGCATGCCAGTCTCCAAAGAATGACATATCAGCTCTCAAATTGCACTTGAAAATTCATAGCGAAAAAATGTTCTGTCTAGTTTCGGACCATGCTGTGTAATAAGGTCACATACAGAAAACAGTTCCTCCAAAAAATGACACAGTTTCGCTCACTTACTCAAGAAATTATCAAACAATCATGAAAAACGCGTTCTACACCCGTCATTTCATCTGTTCTTAAAAAACAGTGTAGCAGAAGTGCTTGATATCAAATTTTCAATATAAGTGTATTAATTTTCCAAATGGCTCTACTTTTGACTACTGCTTCAATGTTTTGGAAGGGAAGAGGGGGGGTATATATAAATAGATTAATTTTCCAGGTCATAATCAACTGCCTGGCTAGCTCAGTGAGTTAGATGGCTGGTACCATGATTTTTTTTTTTAATTTGGTCATTCTGGTGAACAGGTTTCCAGCCTGCATGAGCAACCACTATCTTTTTCTCGTTTCTTTTCATTTTTTTTTTACACTGCCTAATTTTTAGATATCAAATACATATGTAAACTTTTTTTCCAAGTTGGTCATCCTGGTGGGCAGCTTCCAACTTGCATGAGCAACCACAATCTTTTTCTCTTATATTTTCTTTTTTTTTTCTGTCACACTCCCTAATTCTTAGATATCTAATACATAATTATGTAAACATTTATGTTCACAAAAACTGGATGGAAATTTTTCCTTCTCTCTTTTTATCTACTTTTATCAGTTAGCATAGTTTTCACCCCCATGCATACAGCTTGCCTTGTGCTTGATTGAGGAAGATGGCCCGAATTGACATAATGCTGTATGTGCCCGTGATGACATGATTCAACCCCTTAAACGAGAAATCAATAATACGCTAACACGGCTCCAAATCCAATTGTGATGAGAACCCAATGATATATGGCATTTAGGCACATGCAAAAAAGAGAAATCTGGATTCAAGCCAACTTTGTCGCATCGGTCGATTTGTGCATATGCGAATTATGACACTTATTTTGCTGATCCGATCTGAAGGCAATTCCATGAGGAGAGACTTTGTTTTAGTGTGTTTTCTTCCAAAAAAGAAAAGAATACCAAGAAAAACACCATTATTAAGTGCCCTTTGTCAAGCATATGTTTTGTCGTCTGCGCAGGTGCAACATTTGGGTGGATCGGCCAGCATTGAAACCGATTTCAAATATTGGTCTCTGTACAGTGGTTGTGCGCAATCTAGGGGTTAAACCATATCATTGCGGGTGCAAGAGATTTTTACATAAATTGCGACATTCTGTCGGCTCCAGCCTGACAGTCGTATTCTTCGGTTATTCGAAAAGGGCATGTGACAGACCCTTTTTGTCTTTCAGCATTATTAGGTAACTCTAATTGACAAGTCCTTTGAACCTATGAGGCTATCCCAAAAGCAAGTTTGAACCCACTTTCCCTGCCTGCACTGAGCAGAACTGCCTCTTGTCTTTTTTTTTTTTACTTTTTCCACACTGTCAAAAGTATTGTTAAAAAAAAAAAGACCACCAGTAAAAACTCAAAATGATTTTGGATAGTATTTTATATATATATGTTCAATAACCTTAGGAAGAGTAAAATAGACTTGAATTTTTGCTTTGCTTATTTTATGCAACAGTTATCCATTGCTTATGGGCAAAGTAGTCTCTCTGCCTGATTTAAACAGGCCATGATTCTTTGTGACTTTTACATAGATAATTGATGGGCTTAACCTATCCAATCTTTTTTCAGTGTGAAGCACAGAAGCTAAGCTGAAAAAGAAAGGAATTTCGTATCAAAACGGGTGACTCAGGTGGGTGGGGTCAGGAGGTTCGAGACCTGACCTTCTGTCACTCGTTTCATTCAAAGACTCGTCCAATGTCGATGTCTTTTGGCATGTATCGATCGTGCATGCATGCCAGTCTCCAAAGAATGACATATCAGCTCTCAAATTGCACTTGAAAATTCATAGCGAAAACATTTTCTGTCTAGTTTCGGACCATGCTGTGTAATAAGGTCACATACAGAAAACAGTTCCTTCAAAAAATGACAGTTTCGCTCACTTACTCAAGAAATTATCAAACAATCATGAAAAACGCGTTCTACACCCGTCATTTCATCTGTTCTTAAAAAACAGTGTAGCAGAAGTGCTTGATATCAAATTTTCAATATAAGTGTATTAATTTTCCAAATGGCTCTACTTTTGACTACTGCTTCAATGTTTTGGAAGGGAAGAGGGGGGGGTATATATAAATAGATTAATTTTCCAGGTCATAATCAACTGCCTGGCTAGCTCAGTGAGTTAGATGGCTGGTACCATGATTTTTTTTTTTAATTTGGTCATTCTGGTGAACAGGTTTCCAGCCTGCATGAGCAACCACTATCTTTTTCTCGTTTCTTTTCATTTTTTTTTACACTGCCTAATTTTTAGATATCAAATACATATGTAAACTTTTTTTCCAAGTTGGTCATCCTGGTGGGCAGCTTCCAACTTGCATGAGCAACCACAATCTTTTTCTCTTATATTTTCTTTTTTTTTTCTGTCACACTCCCTAATTCTTAGATATCTAATACATAATTATGTAAACATTTATGTTCACAAAAACTGGATGGAAATTTTTCCTTCTCTCTTTTTATCTACTTTTATCAGTTACCATAGTTTTCACCCCCATGCATACAGCTTGCCTTGTGCTTGATTGAGGAAGATGGCCCGAATTGACATAATGCTGTATGTGCCCGTGATGACATGATTCAACCCCTTAAACGAGAAAACAATAATACGCTAACACGGCTCCAAATCCAATTGTGATGAGAACCCAATGATATATGGTATTTAGGCACATGCGAAAAAGAGAAATCTGGATTCAAGCCAACTTTGTCGCATCGATCAATTTGTGCATATGCGAATTATGACACTTATTTTGCTGATCCAATCTGAAGGCAATTCCATGAGGAGAGACTTTGTTTTAGTGTGTTTTCTTCCAAAAAAGAAAAGAATACAAAGAAAAACACCATTATTAAGTGCCCTTTGTCAAGCATATGTTTTGTCGTCTGCGCAGGTGCAACATTTGGGTGGATCGGCCAGCATTGAAACCGATTTCAAATATTGGTCTCTGTACAGTGGTTGTGCGCAATCTAGGGGTTAAACCATATCATTGCGGGTGCAAGAGATTTTTACATAAATTGCGACATTCTGTTGGCTCCAGCCTGACAGTCGTATTCTTCGGTTATTCGAAAAGGGCATGTGACAGACCCTTTTTGTCTTTCAGCATTATTAGGCAACTCTAATTGACAAGTCCTTTGAACCTATGAGGCTATCCCAAAAACAAGTTTGAACCCACTTTCCCTGCCTGCACTGAGCAGAACTGCCTCTTGTCTTTTTTTTTTTACTTTTTCCACACTGTCAAAAGTATTGTTAAAAAAAAAAAGACCACCAGTAAAAACTCAAAATGATTTTGGATAGTATTTTATATATATATGTTCAATAACCTTAGGAAGAGTAACATAGACTTGAATTTTTGCTTTGCTTATTTTATGCAACAGTTATCCATTGCTTATGGGCAAAGTAGTCTCTCTGCTTGATTTAAACAGGCCATGATTCTTGGTGACTTTTACATAGACAATTGATGGGCTTAACCTATCCAATCTTTTTTCAGTGTGAAGCACAGAAGCTAAGCTGAAAAAGAAAGGAATTTCGTATCAAAACGGGTGACTCAGGTGGGTGGGGTCAGGAGGTTCGAGACCTGACCTTCTGTCACTCGTTTCATTCAAAGACTCGTCCAATGTCGATGTCTTTTGGCATGTATCGATCGTGCATGCATGCCAGTCTCCAAAGAATGACATATCAGCTCTCAAATTGCACTTGAAAATTCATAGCGAAAACATTTTCTGTCTAGTTTCGGACCATGCTGTGTAATAAGGTCACATACAGAAAACAGTTCCTCCAAAAAATTACAGTTTCGCTCACTTACTCAAGAAATTATCAAACAATCATCAAAAACGCGTTCTACACCCGTCATTTCATCTGTTCTTAAAAAACAGTGTAGCAGAAGTGCTTGATATCAAATTTTCAATATAAGTGTATTAATTTTCCAAATGGCTCTACTTTTGACTACTGCTTCAATGTTTTGGAAGGGAAGAGGGGGGGTATATATAAATAGATTAATTTTCCAGGTCATAATCAACTGCCTGGCTAGCTCAGTGAGTTAGATGGCTGGTACCATGATTTTTTTTTTTAATTTGGTCATTCTGGTGAACAGGTTTCCAGCCTACATGAGCAACCACTATCTTTTTCTCGGTTCTTTTCATATTTTTTTTACACTGCCTAATTTTTAGATATCAAATACATATGTAAACTTTTTTTCCAAGTTGGTCATCCTGGTGGGCAGCTTCCAACTTGCATGAGCAACCACAATCTTTTTCTCTTACATTTTCTTTTTTTTTTTCTGTCACACTCCCTAATTCTTAGATATCTAATACATAATTATGTAAACATTTATGTTCACAAAAACTAGATGGAAATTTTTCCTTCTCTCTTTTTATCTACTTTTATCAGTTACCATAGTTTTCACCCCCATGCATACAGCTTGCCTTGTGCTTGATTGAGGAAGATGGCCCGAATTGACATAATGCTGTATGTGCCCATGATGACATGATTCAACCCCTTAAACGAGAAAACAATAATACGCTAACACGGCTCCAAATCCAATTGTGATGAGAACCCAATGATATATGGCATTTAGGCACATGCGAAAAAGAGAAATCTGGATTCAAGCCAACTTTGTCGCATCGGTCGATTTGTGCATATGCGAATTATGACACTTATTTTGCTGATCCGATCTGAAGGCAATTCCATGAGGAGAGACTTTGTTTTAGTGTGTTTTCTTCCAAAAAAGAAAAGAATACCAAGAAAAACACCATTATTAAGTGCCCTTTGTCAAGCATATGTTTTGTCGTCTGCGCAGGTGCAACATTTGGGTGGATCGGCCAGCATTGAAACCGATTTCAAATATTGGTCTCTGTACAGTGGTTGTGCGCAATCTAGGGGTTAAACCATATCATTGCGGGTGCAAGAGATTTTTACATAAATTGCGACATTCTGTCGGCTCCAGCCTGACAGTCGTATTCTTCGGTTATTCGAAAAGGGCATGTGACAGACCCTTTTTGTCTTTCAGCATTATTAGGCAACTCTAATTGACTAGTCCTTTGAACCTATGAGGCTATCCCAAAAGCAAGTTTGAACCCACTTTCCCTGCCTGCACTGAGTAGAACTGCCTCTTGTCTTTTTTTTTTTTACTTTTTCCACACTGTCAAAAGTATTGTTAAAAAAAAAAAGACCACCAGTAAAAACTCAAAATGATTTTGGATAGTATTTTATATATATATGTTCAATAACCTTAGGAAGAGTAACATAGACTTGAATTTTTGCTTTGCTTATTTTATGCAACAGTTATCCATTGCTTATGGGCAAAGTAGTCTCTCTGCTTGATTTAAACAGGCCATGATTCTTGGTTACTTTTACATAGACAATTGATGGGCTTAACCTATCCAATCTTTTTTCAGTGTGAAGCACAGAAGCTAAGCTGAAAAAGAAAGGAATTTCGTATCAAAACGGGTGACTCAGGTGGGTGGGGTCAGGAGGTTCGAGACCTGACCTTCTGTCACTCGTTTCATTCAAAGACTCGTCCATTGTCGATGTCTTTTGGCATGTATCGATCGTGCATGCATGCCAGTCTCCAAAGAATGACATATCAGCTCTCAAATTGCACTTGAAAATTCATAGCGAAAAAATTTTCTGTCTAGTTTCGGACCATGCTGTGTAATAAGGTCACATACAGAAAACAGTTCCTCCAAAAAATGACACAGTTTCGCTCACTTACTCAAGAAATTATCAAACAATCATGAAAAACGCGTTCTACACCCGTCATTTCATCTGTTCTTAAAAAACAGTGTAGCAGAAGTGCTTGATATCAAATTTTCAATATAAGTGTATTAATTTTCCAAATGGCTCTACTTTTGACTACTGCTTCAATGTTTTGGAAGGGAAGAGGGGGGGTATATATAAATAGATTAATTTTCCAGGTCATAATCAACTGCCTGGCTAGCTCAGTGAGTTAGATGGCTGGTACCATGATTTTTTTTTTTAATTTGGTCATTCTGGTGAACAGGTTTCCAGCCTGCATGAGCAACCACTATCTTTTTCTCGTTTCTTTTCATTTTTTTTTTACACTGCCTAATTTTTAGATATCAAATACATATGTAAACTTTTTTTCCAAGTTGGTCATCCTGGTGGGCAGCTTCCAACTTGCATGAGCAACCACAATCTTTTTCTCTTATATTTTCTTTTTTTTTTCTGTCACACTCCCTAATTCTTAGATATCTAATACATAATTATGTAAACATTTATGTTCACAAAAACTAGATGGAAATTTTTCCTTCTCTCTTTTTATCTACTTTTATCAGTTAGCATAGTTTTCACCCCCATGCATACAGCTTGCCTTGTGCTTGATTGAGGAAGATGGCCCGAATTGACATAATGCTGTATGTGCCCGTGATGACATGATTCAACCCCTTAAACGAGAAAACAATAATACGCTAACACGGCTCCAAATCCAATTGTGATGAGAACCCAATGATATATGGCATTTAGGCACATGCAAAAAAGAGAAATCTGGATTCAAGCCAACTTTGTCGCATCGGTCGATTTGTGCATATGCGAATTATGACACTTATTTTGCTGATCCGATCTGAAGGCAATTCCATGAGGAGAGACTTTGTTTTAGTGTGTTTTCTTCCAAAAAAGAAAAGAATACAAAGAAAAACACCATTATTAAGTGCCCTTTGTCAAGCATATGTTTTGTCGTCTGCGCAGGTGCAACATTTGGGTGGATCGGCCAGCATTGAAACCGATTTCAAATATTGGTCTCTGTACAGTGGTTGTGCGCAATCTAGGGGTTAAACCATATCATTGCGGGTGCAAGAGATTTTTACATAAATTGCGACATTCTGTTGGCTCCAGCCTGACAGTCGTATTCTTCGGTTATTCGAAAAGGGCATGTGACAGACCCTTTTTGTCTTTCAGCATTATTAGGCAACTCTAATTGACAAGTCCTTTGAACCTATGAGGCTATCCCAAAAGCAAGTTTGAACCCACTTTCCCTGCCTGCAAAGAGCAGAACTGCCTCTTGTCTTTTTTCTTTTTTGACTTTTTCCACACTGTCAAAAGTATTGTTAAAAAAAAAAAGACCACCAGTAAAAACTCAAAATGATTTTGGATAGTATTTTATATATATATGTTCAATAACCTTAGGAAGAGTAACATAGACTTGAATTTTTGCTTTGCTTATTTTATGCAACAGTTATCCATTGCTTATGGGCAAAGTAGTCTCTCTGCTTGATTTAAACAGGCCATGATTCTTGGTGACTTTTACATAGACAATTGATGGGCTTAACCTATCCAATCTTTTTTCAGTGTGAAGCACAGAAGCTAAGCTGAAAAAGAAAGGAATTTCGTATCAAAACGGGTGACTCAGGTGGGTGGGGTCAGGAGGTTCGAGACCTGACCTTCTGTCACTCGTTTCATTCAAAGACTCGTCCAATGTCGATGTCTTTTGGCATGTATCGATCGTGCATGCATGCCAGTCTCCAAAGAATGACATATCAGCTCTCAAATTGCACTTGAAAATTCATAGCGAAAACATTTTCTGTCTAGTTTCGGACCATGCTGTGTAATAAGGTCACATACAGAAAACAGTTCCTCCAAAAAATGACAGTTTCGCTCACTTACTCAAGAAATTATCAAACAATCATGAAAAACGCGTTCTACACCCGTCATTTCATCTGTTCTTAAAAAACAGTGTAGCAGAAGTGCTTGATATCAAATTTTCAATATAAGTGTATTAATTTTCCAAATGGCTCTACTTTTGACTACTGCTTCAATGTTTTGGAAGGGAAGAGGGGGGGTATATATAAATAGATTAATTTTCCAGGTCATAATCAACTGCCTGGCTAGCTCAGTGAGTTAGATGGCTGGTACCATGATTTTTTTTTTTTTAATTTGGTCATTCTGGTGAACAGGTTTCCAGCCTGCATGAGCAACCACTATCTTTTTCTCGTTTCTTTTCATTTTTTTTTTTACACTGCCTAATTTTTAGATATCAAATACATATGTAAACTTTTTTTCCAAGTTGGTCATCCTGGTGGGCAGCTTCCAACTTGCATGAGCAACCACAATCTTTTTCTCTTATATTTTCTTTTTTTTTCTGTCACACTCCCTACTTCTTAGATATCTAATACATAATTATGTAAACATTTATGTTCACAAAAGCTGGATGGAAATTTTTCCTTCTCTCTTTTTATCTACTTTTATCAGTTAGCATAGTTTTCACCCCCATGCATACAGCTTGCCTTGTGCTTGATTGAGGAAGATGGCCCGAATTGACATAATGCTGTATGTGCCCGTGATGACATGATTCAACCCCTTAAACGAGAAAACAATAATACGCTAACACGGCTCCAAATCCAATTGTGATGAGAACCCAATGATATATGGCATTTAGGCACATGCGAAAAAGAGAAATCTGGATTCAAGCGAACTTTGTCGCATCGGTCAATTTGTGCATATGCGAATTATGACACTTATTTTGCTGATCCGATCTGAAGGCAATTCCATGAGGAGAGACTTTGTTTTAGTGTGTTTTCTTCCAAAAAAGAAAAGAATACCAAGAAAAACACCATTATTAAGTGCCCTTTGTCAAGCATATGTTTTGTCGTCTGCGCAGGTGCAACATTTGGGTGGATCGGCCAGCATTGAAACCGATTTCAAATATTGGTCTCTGTACAGTGGTTGTGCGCAATCTAGGGGTTAAACCATATCATTGCGGGTGCAAGAGATTTTTACATAAATTGCGACATTCTGTCGGCTCCAGCCTGACAGTCGTATTCTTCGGTTATTCGAAAAGGGCATGTGACAGACCCTTTTTGTCTTTCAGCATTATTAGGCAACTCTAATTGACAAGTCCTTTGAACCTATGAGGCTATCCCAAAAGCAAGTTTGAACCCACTTTCCCTGCCTGCACTGAGCAGAACTGCCTCTTGTCTTTTTTTTTTTACTTTTTCCACACTGTCAAAAGTATTGTTAAAAAAAAAAGACCACCTGTAAAACCTCAAAATGATTTTGGATAGTATTTTATATATATATGTTCAATAACCTTAGGAAGAGTAACATAGACTTGAATTTTTGCTTTGCTTATTTTATGCAACAGTTATCCATTGCTTTTGGGCAAAGTAGTCTCTCTGCTTGATTTAAACAGGCCATGATTCTTGGTGACTTTTACATAGACAATTGATGGGCTTAACCTATCCAATCTTTTTTCAGTGTGAAGCACAGAAGCTAAGCTGAAAAAGAAAGGAATTTCGTATCAAAACGGGTGACTCAGGTGGGTGGGGTCAGGAGGTTCGAGACCTGACCTTCTGTCACTCGTTTCATTCAAAGACTCGTCCAATGTCGATGTCTTTTGGCATGTATCGATCGTGCATGCATGCCAGTCTCCAAAGAATGACATATCAGCTCTCAAATTGCACTTGAAAATTCATAGCGAAAAAATTTTCTCTCTAGTTTCGGACCGTGCTGTGTAATAAGGTCACATACAGAAAACAGTTCCTCCAAAAAATGACACAGTTTCGCTCACTTACTCAAGAAATTATCAAACAATCATGAAAAACGCGTTCTACACCCGTCATTTCATCTGTTCTTAAAAAACAGTGTAGCAGAAGTGCTTGATATCAAATTTTCAATATAAGTGTATTAATTTTCCAAATGGCTCTACTTTTGACTACTGCTTCAATGTTTTGGAAGGGAAGAGGGGGGGTATATATAAATAGATTAATTTTCCAGGTCATAATCAACTGCCTGGCTAGCTCAGTGAGTTAGATGGCTGGTACCATGATTTTTTTTTTAATTTGGTCATTCTGGTGAACAGGTTTCCAGCCTACATGAGCAACCACTATCTTTTTCTCGTTTCTTTTCATTTTTTTTTTTACACTGCCTAATTTTTAGATATCAAATACATATGTAAACTTTTTTTCCAAGTTGGTCATCCTGGTGGGCAGCTTCCAACTTGCATGAGCAACCACAATCTTTTTCTCTTATATTTTCTTTTTTTTTTCTGTCACACTCCCTAATTCTTAGATATCTAATACATAATTATGTAAACATTTATGTTCACAAAAACTGGATGGAAATTTTTCCTTCTCTCTTTTTATCTACTTTTATCAGTTACCATAGTTTTCACCCCCATGCATACAGCTTGCCTTGTGCTTGATTGAGGAAGATGGCCCGAATTGACATAATGCTGTATGTGCCCGTGATGACATGATTCAACCCCTTAAACGAGAAAACAATAATACGCTAACACGGCTCCAAATCCAATTGTGATGAGAACCCAATGATATATGGCATTTAGGCACATGCGAAAAAGAGAAATCTGGATTCAAGTGAACTTTGTCGCATCGGTCGATTTGTGCATATGCGAATTATGACACTTATTTTGCTGATCCGATCTGAAGGCAATTCCATGAGGAGAGACTTTGTTTTAGTGTGTTTTCTTCCAAAAAAGAAAAGAATACCAAGAAAAACACCATTATTAAGAGCCAATTTGTCAAGCATATGTTTTGTCATCTGCGCAGGTGCAACATTTGGGTGGATCGGCCAGCATTGAAACCGATTTCAAATATTGGTCTCTGTACAGTGGTTGTGCGCAATCTAGGGGTTAAACCATATCATTGCGGGTGCAAGAGATTTTTACATAAATTGCGACATTCTGTCGGCTCCAGCCTGACAGTCGTATTCTTCGGTTATTCGAAAAGGGCATGTGACAGACCCTTTTTGTCTTTCAGCATTATTAGGCAACTCTAATTGACAAGTCCTTTGAACCTATGAGGCTATCCCAAAAGCAAGTTTGAACCCACTTTCCCTGCCTGCACTGAGCAGAACTGCCTCTTGTCTTTTTTCTTTTTTGACTTTTTCCACACTGTCAAAAGTATTGTTAAAAAAAAAAAGACCACCAGTAAAAACTCAAAATGATTTTGGATAGTATTTTATATATATATGTTCAATAACCTTAGGAAGAGTAACATAGACTTGAATTTTTGCTTTGCTTATTTTATGCAACAGTTATCCATTGCTTATGGGCAAAGTAGTCTCTCTGCTTGATTTAAACAGGCCATGATTCTTGGTGACTTTTACATAGACAATTGATGGGCTTAACCTATCCAATCTTTTTTCAGTGTGAAGCACAGAAGCTAAGCTGAAAAAGAAAGGAATTTCGTATCAAAACGGGTGACTCAGGTGGGTGGGGTCAGGAGGTTCGAGACCTGACCTTCTGTCACTCGTTTCATTCAAAGACTCGTCCAATGTCGATGTCTTTTGGCATGTATCGATCGTGCATGCATGCCAGTCTCCAAAGAATGACATATCAGCTCTCAAATTGCACTTGAAAATTCATAGCGAAAAAATTTTCTGTCTAGTTTCGGACCATGCTGTGTAATAAGGTCACATACAGAAAACAGTTCCTCCAAAAAATGACACAGTTTCGCTCACTTACTCAAGAAATTATCAAACAATCATGAAAAACGCGTTCTACACCCGTCATTTCATCTGTTCTTAAAAAACAGTGTAGCAGAAGTGCTTGATATCAAATTTTCAATATAAGTGTATTAATTTTCCAAATGGCTCTACTTTTGACTACTGCTTCAATGTTTTGGAAGGGAAGAGGGGGGGTATATATAAATAGATTAATTTTCCAGGTCATAATCAACTGCCTGGCTAGCTCAGTGAGTTAGATGGCTGGTACCATGATTTTTTTTTTTTAATTTGGTCATTCTGGTGAACAGGTTTCCAGCCTGCATGAGCAACCACTATCTTTTTCTCGTTTCTTTTCATTTTTTTTTTACACTGCCTAATTTTTAGATATCAAATACATATGTAAACTTTTTTTCCAAGTTGGTCATCCTGGTGGGCAGCTTCCAACTTGCATGAGCAACCACAATCTTTTTCTCTTATATTTTCTTTTTTTTTTCTGTCACACTCCCTAATTCTTAGATATCTAATACATAATTATGTAAACATTTATGTTCACAAAAACTAGATGTAAATTTTTCCTTCTCTCTTTTTATCTACTTTTATCAGTTAGCATAGTTTTCACCCCCATGCATACAGCTTGCCTTGTGCTTGATTGAGGAAGATGGCCCAAATTGACATAATGCTGTATGTGCCCGTGATGACATGATTCAACCCCTTAAACGAGAAAACAATAATACGCTAACACGGCTCCAAATCCAATTGTGATGAGAACCCAATGATATATGGCATTTAGGCACATGCGAAAAAGAGAAATCTGGATTCAAGCCAACTTTGTCGCATCGGTCGATTTGTGCATAGGCGAATTATGACACTTATTTTGCTGATCCGATCTGAAGGCAATTCCATGAGGAGAGACTTTGTTTTAGTGTGTTTTCTTCCAAAAACGAAAAGAATACCAAGAAAAACACCATTATTAAGTGCCCTTTGTCAAGCATATGTTTTGTCATCTGCGCAGGTGCAACATTTGGGTGGATCGGCCAGCATTGAAACCGATTTCAAATATTGGTCTCTGTACAGTGGTTGTGCGCAATCTAGGGGTTAAACCATATCATTGCGGGTGCAAGAGATTTTTACATAAATTGCGACATTCTTTCGGCTCCAGCCTGACAGTCGTATTCTTCGGTTATTCGAAAAGGGCATGTGACAGACCCTTTTTGTCTTTCAGCATTATTAGGCAACTCTAATTGACAAGTCCTTTGAACCTATGAGGCTATCCCAAAAGCAAGTTTGAACCCACTTTCCCTGCCTGCACTGAGCAGAACTGCCTCTTGTCTTTTTTTTTTTTTGACTTTTTCCACACTGTCAAAAGTATTGTTAAAAAAAAAAAGACCACCAGTAAAAACTCAAAATGATTTTGGATAGTATTTTATATATATATGTTCAATAACCTTAGGAAGAGTAACATAGACTTGAATTTTTGCTTTGCTTATTTTATGCAACAGTTATCCATTGCTTATGGGCAAAGTAGTCTCTCTGCTTGATTTAAACAGGCCATGATTCTTGGTGACTTTTACATAGACAATTGATGGGCTTAACCTATCCAATCTTTTTTCAGTGTGAAGCACAGAAGCTAAGCTGAAAAAGAAAGGAATTTCGTATCAAAACGGGTGACTCAGGTGGGTGGGGTCAGGAGGTTCGAGACCTGAACTTCTGTCACTCGTTTCATTCAAAGACTCGTCCAATGTCGATGTCTTTTGGCATGTATCGATCGTGCATGCATGCCAGTCTCCAAAGAATGACATATCAGCTCTCAAATTGCACTTGAAAATTCATAGCGAAAAAATTTTCTGTCTAGTTTCGGACCATGCTGTGTAATAAGGTCACATACAGAAAACAGTTCCTCCAAAAAATGACACAGCTTCGCTCACTTACTCAAGAAATTATCAAACAATCATGAAAAACGCGTTCTACACCCGTCATTTCATCTGTTCTTAAAAAACAGTGTAGCAGAAGTGCTTGATATCAAATTTTCAATATAAGTGTATTAATTTTCCAAATGGCTCTACTTTTGACTACTGCTTCAATGTTTTGGAAGGGAAGAGGGGGGGTATATATAAATAGATTAATTTTCCAGGTCATAATCAACTGCCTGGCTAGCTCAGTGAGTTAGATGGCTGGTACCATGATTTTTTTTTTTAATTTGGTCATTCTGGTGAACAGGTTTCCAGCCTGCATGAGCAACCACTATCTTTTTCTCGTTTCTTTTCATTTTTTTTTACACTGCCTAATTTTTAGATATCAAATACATATGTAAACTTTTTTTCCAAGTTGGTCATCCTGGTGGGCAGCTTCCAACTTGCATGAGCAACCACAATCTTTTTCTCTTATATTTTCTTTTTTTTTTCTGTCACACTCCCTAATTCTTAGATATCTAATACATAATTATGTGAACATTTATGTTCACAAAAACTGGATGGAAATTTTTCCTTCTCTCTTTTTATCTACTTTTATCAGTTAGCATAGTTTTCACCCCCATGCATACAGCTTGCCTTGTGCTTGATTGAGGAAGATGGCCCGAATTGACATAATGCTGTATGTGCCCGTGATGACATGATTCAACCCCTTAAACGAGAAATCAATAATACGCTAACACGGCTCCAAATCCAATTGTGATGAGAACCCAATGATATATGGCATTTAGGCACATGCGAAAAAGAGAAATCTGGATTCAAGCCAACTTTGTTGCATCGGTCGATTTGTGCATATGCGAATTATGACACTTATTTTGCTGATCCGATCTGAAGGCAATTCCATGAGGAGAGACTTTGTTTTAGTGTGTTTTCTTCCAAAAAAGAAAAGAATACCAAGAAAAACACCATTATTAAGTGCCCTTTGTCAAGCATATCTTTTGTCGTCTGCGCAGGTGCAACATTTGGGTGGATCGGCCAGCATTGAAACCGATTTCAAATATTGGTCTCTGTACAGTGGTTGTGCGCAATCTAGGGGTTAAACCATATCATTGCGGGTGCAAGAGATTTTTACATAAATTGCGACATTCTGTCGGCTCCAGCCTGACAGTCGTATTCTTCGATTATTCGAAAAGGGCATGTGACAGACCCTTTTTGTCTTTCAGCATTGTTAGGCAACTCTAATTGACAATTCCTTTGAACCTATGAGGCTATCCCAAAAGCAAGTTTGAACCCACTTTCCCTGCCTGCACTGAGCAGAACTGCCTCTTGTCTTTTTTTTTTTACTTTTTCCACACTGTCAAAAGTATTGTTAAAAAAAAAAAAAGACCACCAGTAAAAACTCAAAATGATTTTGGATAGTATTTTATATATATATGTTCAATAACCTTAGGAAGACTAACATACACTTGAATTTTTGCTTTGCTTATTTTATGCAACAGTTATCCATTGCTTATGGGCAAAGTAGTCTCTCTGCTTGATTTAAACAGGCCATGATTCTTGGTGACTTTTACATAGACAATTGATGGGCTTAACCTATCCAATCTTTTTTCAGTGTGAAGCACAGAAGCTAAGCTGAAAAAGAAAGGAATTTCGTATCAAAACGGGTGACTCAAGTGGGTGGGGTCAGGAGGTTCGAGACCTGACCTTCTGTCACTCGTTTCATTCAAAGACTCGTCCAGTGTCGATGTCTTTTGGCATGTATCGATCGTGCATGCATGCCAGTCTCCAAAGAATGACATATCAGCTCTCAAATTGCACTTGAAAATTCATAGCGAAAAAATGTTCTGTCTAGTTTCGGACCATGCTGTGTAATAAGGTCACATACAGAAAACAGTTCCTCCAAAAAATGACACAGTTTCGCTCACTTACTCAAGAAATTATCAAACAATCATGAAAAACGCGTTCTACACCCGTCATTTCATCTGTTCTTAAAAAACAGTGTAGCAGAAGTGCTTGATATCAAATTTTCAATATAAGTGTATTAATTTTCCAAATGGCTCTACTTTTGACTACTGCTTCAATGTTTTGGAAGGGAAGAGGGGGGGTATATATAAATAGATTAATTTTCCAGGTCATAATCAACTGCCTGGCTAGCTCAGTGAGTTAGATGGCTGGTACCATGATTTTTTTTTTTAATTTGGTCATTCTGGTGAACAGGTTTCCAGCCTGCATGAGCAACCACTATCTTTTTCTCGGTTCTTTTCATATTTTTTTTACACTGCCTAATTTTTAGATATCAAATACATATGTAAACTTGTTTTCCAAGTTGGTCATCCTGGTGGGCAGCTTCCAACTTGCATGAGCAACCACAATCTTTTTCTCTTATATTTTCTTTTTTTTTTCTGTCACACTCCCTAATTCTTAGATATCTAATACATAATTATGTAAACATTTATGTTCACAAAAACTAGATGGAAATTTTTCCTTCTCTCTTTTTATCTACTTTTATCAGTTAGCATAGTTTTCACCCCCATGCATACAGCTTGCCTTGTGCTTGATTGAGGAAGATGGCCCGAATTGACATAATGCTGTATGTGCCCGTGATGACATGATTCAACCCCTTAAACGAGAAAACAATAATACGCTAACACGGCTCCAAATCCAATTGTGATGAGAACCCAATGATATATGGCATTTAGGCACATGCGAAAAAGAGAAATCTGGATTCAAGCCAACTTTGTCGCATCGGTCGATTTGTGCATATGCGAATTATGACACTTATTTTGCTGATCCGATCTGAAGGCAATTCCATGAGGAGAGATTTTGTTTTAGTGTGTTTTCTTCCAAAAAAGAAAAGAATACCAAGAAAAACACCATTATTAAGTGCCCTTTGTCAAGCATATGTTTTGTTGTCTGCGCAGGTGCAACATTTGGGTGGATCGGCCAGCATTGAAATCGATTTCAAATATTGGTCTCTGTACAGTGGTTGTGCGCAATCTAGGGGTTAAACCATATCATTGCGGGTGCAAGAGATTTTTACATAAATTGCGACATTCTGTCGGCTCCAGCCTGACAGTCGTATTCTTCGATTATTCGAAAAGGGCATGTGACAGACCCTTTTTGTCTTTCAGCATTGTTAGGCAACTCTAATTGACAAGTCCTTTGAACCTATGAGGCTATCCCAAAAGCAAGTTTGAACCCACTTTCCCTGCCTGCACTGAGCAGAACTGCCTCTTGTCTTTTTTCTTTTTTGACTTTTTCCACACTGTCAAAAGTATTGTTAAAAAAAAAAAGACCACCAGTAAAAACTCAAAATGATTTTGGATAGTATTTTATATATATATGTTCAATAACCTTAGGAAGAGTAACATAGACTTGAATTTTTGCTTTGCTTATTTTATGCAACAGTTATCCATTGCTTATGGGCAAAGTAGTCTCTCTGCTTGATTTAAACAGGCCATGATTCTTGGTGACTTTTACATAGACAATTGATGGGCTTAACCTATCCAATCTTTTTTCAGTGTGAAGCACAGAAGCTAAGCTGAAAAAGAAAGGAATTTCGTATCAAAACGGGTGACTGAGGTGGGTGGGGTCAGGAGGTTCGAGACCTGACCTTCTGTCACTCGTTTCATTCAAAGACTCGTCCAATGTCGATGTCTTTTGGCATGTATCGATCGTGCATGCATGCCAGTCTCCAAAGAATGACATATCAGCTCTCAAATTGCACTTGAAAATTCATAGCGAAAAAATTTTCTGTCTAGTTTCGGACCATGCTGTGTAATAAGGTCACATACAGAAAACAGTTCCTCCAAAAAATGACACAGTTTCGCTCACTTACTCAAGAAATTATCAAACAATCATGAAAAACGCGTTCTACACCCGTCATTTCATCTGTTCTTAAAAAACAGTGTAGCAGAAGTGCTTGATATCAAATTTTCAATATAAGTGTATTAATTTTCCAAATGGCTCTACTTTTGACTACTGCTTCAATGTTTTGGAAGGGAAGAGGGGGGGTATATATAAATAGATTAATTTTCCAGGTCATAATCAACTGCCTGGCTAGCTCAGTGAGTTAGATGGCTGGTACCATGATTTTTTTTTTTAATTTGGTCATTCTGGTGAACAGGTTTCCAGCCTGCATGAGCAACCACTATCTTTTTCTCGTTTCTTTTCATTTTTTTTTACACTGCCTAATTTTTAGATATCAAATACATATGTAAACTTTTTTTCCAAGTTGGTCATCCTGGTGGGCAGCTTCCAACTTGCATGAGCAACCACAATCTTTTTCTCTTATATTTTCTTTTTTTTTTCTGTCACACTCCCTAATTCTTAGATATCTAATACATAATTATGTAAACATTTATGTTCACAAAAACTGGATGGAAATTTTTCCTTCTCTCTTTTTATCTACTTTTATCAGTTACCATAGTTTTCACCCCCATGCATACAGCTTGCCTTGTGCTTGATTGAGGAAGATGGCCCGAATTGACATAATGCTGTATGTGCCCGTGATGACATGATTCAACCCCTTAAACGAGAAAACAATAATACGCTAACACGGCTCCAAATCCAATTGTGATGAGAACCCAATGATATATGGCATTTAGGCACATGCGAAAAAGAGAAATCTGGATTCAAGCCAACTTTGTCGCATCGGTCGATTTGTGCATATGCGAATTATGACACTTATTTTGCTGATCCGATCTGAAGGCAATTCCATGAGGAGAGACTTTGTTTTAGTGTGTTTTCTTCCAAAAAAGAAAAGAATACCAAGAAAAACACCATTATTAAGTGCCCTTTGTCAAGCATATGTTTTGTCGTCTGCGCAGGTGCAACATTTGGGTGGATCGGCCAGCATTGAAACCGATTTCAAATATTGGTCTCTGTACAGTGGTTGTGCGCAATCTAGGGGTTAAACCATATCATTGCGGGTGCAAGAGATTTTTACATAAATTGCGACATTCTGTCGGCTCCAGCCTGACAGTCGTATTCTTCGATTATTCGAAAAGGGCATGTGACAGACCCTTTTTGTCTTTCAGCATTATTAGGCAACTCTAATTGACAAGTCCTTTGAACCTATGAGGCTATCCCAAAAGCAAGTTTGAACCCACTTTCCCTGCCTTCACTGAGCAGAACTGCCTCTTGTCTTTTTTTTTTTTTACTTTTTCCACACTGTCAAAAGTATTGTTAAAAAAAAAAAGACCACCAGTAAAAACTCAAAATGATTTTGGATAGTATTTTATATATATATGTTCAATAACCTTAGGAAGAGTAACATAGACTTAAATTTTTGCTTTGCTTATTTTATGCAACAGTTATCCATTGCTTATGGGCAAAGTAGTCTCTCTGCTTGATTTAAACAGGCCATGATTCTTGGTGACTTTTACATAGACAATTG
This sequence comes from Hippopus hippopus, assembly GCA_946811185.2. Lineage (NCBI taxonomy): Eukaryota > Metazoa > Mollusca > Bivalvia > Cardiida > Cardiidae > Hippopus > Hippopus hippopus. The sequence continues at coordinate 26,090,460 of OX328102.1, read as the reverse complement.
ATGGGCTTAACCTATCCAATCTTTTTTCAGTGTGAAGCACAGAAGCTAAGCTGAAAAAGAAAGGAATTTCGTATCAAAACGGGTGACTGAGGTGGGTGGGGTCAGGAGGTTCGAGACCTGACCTTCTGTCACTCGTTTCATTCAAAGACTCGTCCAATGTCGATGTCTTTTGGCATGTATCGATCGTGCATGCATGCCAGTCTACAAAGAATGACATATCAGCTCTCAAATTGCACTTGAAAATTCATAGCGAAAAAATCTTCTGTCTAGTTTCGGACCATGCTGTGTAATAAGGTCACATACAGAAAACAGTTCCTCCAAAAAATGACACAGTTTCGCTCACTTACTCAAGAAATTATCAAACAATCATGAAAAACGCGTTCTACACCCGTCATTTCATCTGTTCTTAAAAAACAGTGTAGCAGAAGTGCTTGATATCAAATTTTCAATATAAGTGTATTAATTTTCCAAATGGCTCTACTTTTGACTACTGCTTCAATGTTTTGGAAGGGAAGAGGGGGGGTATATATAAATAGATTAATTTTCCAGGTCATAATCAACTGCCTGGCTAGCTCAGTGAGTTAGATGGCTGGTACCATAATTTTTTTTTTAATTTGGTCATTCTGGTGAAGAGGTTTCCAGCCTGCATGAGCAACCACTATCTTTTTCTCGTTTCTTTTCATTTTTTTTTTACACTGCCTAATTTTTAGATATCAAATACATATGTAAACTTTTTTTCCAAGTTGGTCATCCTGGTGGGCAGCTTCCAACTTGCATGAGCAACCACAATCTTTTTCTCTTATATTTTCTTTTTTTTTTCTGTCACACTCCCTAATTCTTAGATATCTAATACATAATTATGTAAACATTTATGTTCACAAAAACTGGATGGAAATTTTTCCTTCTCTCTTTTTATCTACTTTTATCAGTTACCATAGTTTTCACCCCCATGCATACAGCTTGCCTTGTGCTTGATTGAGGAAGATGGCCCGAATTGACATAATGCTGTATGTGCCCGTGATGACATGATTCAACCCCTTAAACGAGAAAACAATAATACGCTAACACGGCTCCAAATCCAATTGTGATGAGAACCCAATGATATATGGCATTTAGGCACATGCGAAAAAGAGAAATCTGGATTCAAGCCAACTTTGTCGCATCGGTCGATTTGTGCATATGCGAATTATGACACTTATTTTGCTGATCCGATCTGAAGGCAATTCCATGAGGAGAGACTTTGTTTTAGTGTGTTTTCTTCCAAAAAAGAAAAGAATACCAAGAAAAACACCATTATTAAGTGCCCTTTGTCAAGCATATGTTTTGTCATCTGTGCAGGTGCAACATTTGGGTGGATCGGCCAGCATTGAAACCGATTTCAAATATTGGTCTCTGTACAGTGGTTGTGCGCAATCTAGGGGTTAAACCATATCATTGCGGGTGCAAGAGATTTTTACATAAATTGCGACATTCTGTCGGCTCCAGCCTGACAGTCGTATTCTTCGGTTATTCGAAAAGGGCATGTGACAGACCCTTTTTGTCTTTCAGCATTATTAGGCAACTCTAATTGACAAGTCCTTTGAACCTATGAGGCTATCCCAAAAGCAAGTTTGAACCCACTTTCCCTGCCTGCACTGAGCAGAACTGCCTCTTGTCTTTTTTTGTTTTACTTTTTCCACACTGTCAAAAGTATTGTTAAAAAAAAAAAGACCACCAGTAAAAACTCAAAATGATTTTGGATAGTATTTTATATATATATGTTCAATAACCTTAGGAAGAGTAACATAGACTTGAATTTTTGCTTTGCTTATTTTATGCAACAGTTATCCATTGCTTATGGGCAAAGTAGTCTCTCTGCTTGATTTAAACAGGCCATGATTCTTGGTGACTTTTACATAGACAATTGATGGGCTTAACTTATCCAATCTTTTTTCAGTGTGAAGCACAGAAGCTAAGCTGAAAAAGAAAGGAATTTCGTATCAAAACGGGTGACTCAGGTGGGTGGGGTCAGGAGGTTCGAGACCTGACCTTCTGTCACTCGTTTCATTCAAAGACTCGTCCAATGTCGATGTCTTTTGGCATGTATCGATCGTGCATGCATGCCAGTCTCCAAAGAATGACATATCAGCTCTCAAATTGCACTTGAAAATTCATAGCGAAAAAATTTTCTGTCTAGTTTCGGACCATGCTGTGTAATAAGGTCACATACAGAAAACAGTTCCTCCAAAAAATGACACAGTTTCGCTCACTTACTCAAGAAATTATCAAACAATCATGAAAAACGCGTTCTACACCCGTCATTTGATCTGTTCTTAAAAAACAGTGTAGCAGAAGTGCTTGATATCAAATTTTCAATATAAGTGTATTAATTTTCCAAATGGCTCTACTTTTGACTACTGCTTCAATGTTTTGGAAGGGAAGAGGGGGGGTATATATAAATAGATTAATTTTCCAGGTCATAATCAACTGCCTGGCTAGCTCAGTGAGTTAGATGGCTGGTACCATGATTTTTTTTTTTAATTTGGTCATTCTGGTGAACAGGTTTCCAGCCTGCATGAGCAACCACTATCTTTTTCTCGTTTCTTTTCAATTTTTTTTTTACACTATCTAATTTTTAGATATCAAATACATATGTAAACTTTTTTTCCAAGTTGGTCATCCTGGTGGGCAGCTTCCAACTTGCATGAGCAACCACAATCTTTTTCTCTTATATTTTCTTTTTTTTTTCTGTCACACTCCCTAATTCTTAGATATCTAATACATAATTATGTAAACATTTATGTTCACAAAAACTGGATGGAAATTTTTCCTTCTCTCTTTTTATCTACTTTTATCAGTTAGCATAGTTTTCACCCCCATGCATACAGCTTGCCTTGTGCTTGATTGAGGAAGATGGCCCGAATTGACATAATGCTGTATGTGCCCGTGATGACATGATTCAACCCCTTAAACGAGAAAACAATAATACGCTAACACGGCTCCAAATCCAATTGTGATGAGAACCCAATGATATATGGCATTTAGGCACATGCGAAAAAGAGAAATCTGGATTCAAGCCAACTTTGTCGCATCGGTCGATTTGTGCATATGCGAATTATGACACTTATTTTGCTGATCCGATCTGAAGGCAATTCCATGAGGAGAGACTTTGTTTTAGTGTGTTTTCTTCCAAAAAAGAAAAGAATACCAAGAAAAACACCATTATTAAGTGCCCTTTGTCAAGCATATGTTTTGTCGTCTGCGCAGGTGCAACATTTGGGTGGATCGGCCAGCATTGAAACCGATTTCAAATATTGGTCTCTGTACAGTGGTTGTGCGCAATCTAGGGGTTAAACCATATCATTGCGGGTGCAAGAGATTTTTACATAAATTGCGACATTCTGTCGGCTCCAGCCTGACAGTCGTATTCTTCGGTTATTCGAAAAGGGCATGTGACAGACCCTTTTTGTCTTTCAGCATTATTAGGCAACTCTAATTGACAAGTCCTTTGAACCTATGAGGCTATCCCAAAAGCAAGTTTGAACCCACTTTCCCTGCCTGCACTGAGCAGAACTGCCTCTTGTCTTTTTTTTTTTTACTTTTTCCACACTGTCAAAAGTATTGTTAAAAAAAAAAGACCACCAGTAAAAACTCAAAATGATTTTGGATAGTATTTTATATATATATGTTCAATAACCTTAGGAAGAGTAACATAGACTTGAATTTTTGCTTTGCTTATTTTATGCAACAGTTATCCATTGCTTATGGGCAAAGTAGTCTCTCTGCTTGATTTAAATAGGCCATGATTCTTGGTTACTTTTACATAGACAATTGATGGGCTTAACCTATCCAATCTTTTTTCAGTGTGAAGCACAGAAGCTAAGCTGAAAAAGAAAGGAATTTCGTATCAAAACGGGTGACTCAGGTGGGTGGGGTCAGGAGGTTCGAGACCTGACCTTCTGTCACTCGTTTCATTCAAAGACTCGTCCAATGTCGATGTCTTTTGGCATGTATCGATCGTGCATGCATGCCAGTCTCCAAAGAATGACATATCAGCTCTCAAATTGCACTTGAAAATTCATAGCGAAAAAATTTTCTGTCTAGTTTCGGACCATGCTGTGTAATAAGGTCACATACAGAAAACAGTTCCTCCAAAAAATGACACAGTTTCGCTCACTTACTCAAGAAATTATCAAACAATCATGAAAAACGCGTTCTACACCCGTCATTTCATCTGTTCTTAAAAAACAGTGTAGCAGAAGTGCTTGATATCAAATTTTCAATATAAGTGTATTAATTTTCCAAATGGCTCTACTTTTGACTACTGCTTCAATGTTTTGGAAGGGAAGAGGGGGGGTATATATAAATAGATTAATTTTCCAGGTCATAATCAACTGCCTGGCTAGCTCAGTGAGTTAGATGGCTGGTACGATGATTTTTTTTTTAATTTGGTCATTCTGGTGAACAGGTTTCCAGCCTGCATGAGCAACCACTATCTTTTTCTCGTTTCTTTTCATTTTTTTTTTACACTGCCTAATTTTTAGATATCAAATACATATGTAAACTTTTTTTCCAAGTTGGTCATCCTGGTGGGCAGCTTCCAACTTGCATGAGCAACCACAATCTTTTTCTCTTATATTTTCTTTTTTTTTTCTGTCACACTCCCTAATTCTTAGATATCTAATACATAATTATGTAAACATTTATGTTCACAAAAACTGGATGGAAATTTTTCCTTCTCTCTTTTTATCTACTTTTATCAGTTACCATAGTTTTCACCCCCATGCATACAGCTTGAATGTGCTTGATTGAGGAAGATGGCCCGAATTGACATAATGCTGTATGTGCCCGTGATGACATGATTCAACCCCTTAAACGAGAAAACAATAATACGCTAACACGGCTCCAAATCCAATTGTGATGAGAACCCAATGATATATGGCATTTAGGCACACACGAAAAAGAGAAATCTGGATTCAAGCCAACTTTGTCGCATCGGTCGATTTGTGCATATGCGAATTATGACACTTATTTTGCTGATCCGATCTGAAGGCAATTCCATGAGGAGAGACTTTGTTTTAGTGTGTTTTCTTCCAAAAAAGAAAAGAATACCAAGAAAAACACCATTATTAAGTGCCCTTTGTCAAGCATATGTTTTGTCGTCTGCGCAGGTGCAACATTTGGGTGGATCGGCCAGCATTGAAACCGATTTCAAATATTGGTCTCTGTACAGTGGTTGTGCGCAATCTAGGGGTTAAACCATATCATTGCGGGTGCAAGAGATTTTTACATAAATTGCGACATTCTGTCGGCTCCAGCCTGACAGTCGTATTCTTCGGTTATTCGAAAAGGGTATGTGACAGACCCTTTTTGTCTTTCAGCATTATTAGGCAACTCTAATTGACAAGTCCTTTGAACCTATGAGGCTATCCCAAAAGCAAGTTTGAACCCACTTTCCCTGCCTGCACTGAGCAGAACTGCCTCTTTTCTTTTTTTTTTTTACTTTTTCCACACTGTCAAAAGTATTGTTAAAAAAAAAAAGACCACCAGTAAAAACTCAAAATGATTTTGGATAATATTTTATATATATATGTTCAATAACCTTAGGAAGAGTAACATAGACTTGAATTTTTGCTTTGCTTATTTTATGCAACAGTTATCCATTGCTTATGGGCAAAGTAGTCTCTCTGCTTGATTTAAAGAGGCCATGATTCTTGGTGACTTTTACATAGACAATTGATGGGCTTAACCTATCCAATCTTTTTTCAGTGTGAAGCACAGAAGCTAAGCTGAAAAAGAAAGGAATTTCGTATCAAAACGGGTGACTCAGGTGGGTGGGGTCAGGAGGTTCGAGACCTGACCTTCTGTCACTCGTTTCATTCAAAGACTCGTCCAATGTCGATGTCTTTTGGCATGTATCGATCGTGCATGCATGCCAGTCTCCAAAGAATGACATATCAGCTCTCAAATTGCACTTGAAAATTCATAGCGAAAAAATTTTCTGTCTAGTTTCGGACCATGCTGTGTAATAAGGTCACATACAGAAAACAGTTCCTCCAAAAAATGACACAGTTTCGCTCACTTACTCAAGAAATTATCAAACAATCATGAAAAACGCGTTCTACACCCGTCATTTCATCTGTTCTTAAAAAACAGTGTAGCAGAAGTGCTTGATATCAAATTTTCAATATAAGTGTATTAATTTTCCAAATGGCTCTACTTTTGACTACTGCTTCAATGTTTTGGAAGGGAAGAGGGGGGGTATATATAAATAGATTAATTTTCCAGGTCATAATCAACTGCCTGGCTAGCTCAGTGAGTTAGATGGCTGGTACCATGATTTTTTTTTTTAATTTGGTCATTCTGGTGAAGAGGTTTCCAGCCTGCATGAGCAACCACTATCTTTTTCTCGTTTCTGTTCATTTTTTTTTACACTGCCTAATTTTTAGATATCAAATACATATGTAAACTTTTTTTCCAAGTTGGTCATCCTGGTGGGCAGCTTCCAACTTGCATGAGCAACCACAATCTTTTTCTCTTATATTTTCTTTTTTTTTTCTGTCACACTCCCTAATTCTTAGATATCTAATACATAATTATGTAAACATTTATGTTCACAAAAACTGGATGGAAATTTTTCCTTCTCTCTTTTTATCTACTTTTATCAGTTACCATAGTTTTCACCCCCATGCATACAGCTTGCCTTGTGCTTGATTGAGGAAGATGGCCCGAATTGACATAATGCTGTATGTGCCCGTGATGACATGATTCAACCCCTTAAACGAGAAAACAATAATAGGCTAACACGGCTCCAAATCCAATTGTGATGAGAACCCAATGATATATGGCATTTAGGCACATGCGAAAAAGAGAAATCTGGATTCAAGCCAACTTTGTCGCATCGGTCAATTTGTGCATATGCGAATTATGACACTTATTTTGCTGATCCGATCTGAAGGCAATTCCATGAGGAGAGACTTTGTTTTAGTGTGTTTTCTTCCAAAAAAGAAAAGAATACCAAGAAAAACACCATTATTAAGTGCCCTTTGTCAAGCACATGTTTTGTCGTCTGCGCAGGTGCAACATTTGAGTGGATCGGCCAGCATTGAAACCGATTTCAAATATTGGTCTCTGTACAGTGGTTGTGCGCAATCTAGGGGTTAAACCATATCATTGCGGGTGCAAGAGATTTTTACATAAATTGCGACATTCTGTCGGCTCCAGCCTGACAGTCGTATTCTTCGGTTATTCGAAAAGGGCATGTGACAGACCCTTTTTGTCTTTCAGCATTATTAGGCAACTCTAATTGACAAGTCCTTTGAACCTATGAGGCTATCCCAAAAGCAAGTTTGAACCCACTTTCCCTGCCTGCACTGAGCAGAACTGCCTCTTTTCTTTTTTTTTTTTACTTTTTCCACACTGTCAAAAGTATTGTTAAAAAAAAAAAGACCACCAGTAAAAACTCAAAATGATTTTGGATAGTATTTTATATATATATGTTCAATAACCTTAGGAAGAGTAACATAGACTTGAATTTTTGCTTTGCTTATTTTATGCAACAGTTATCCATTGCTTATGGGCAAAGTAGTCTCTCTGCTTGATTTAAAGAGGCCATGATTCTTGGTGACTTTTACATAGACAATTGATGGGCTTAACCTATCCAATCTTTTTTCAGTGTGAAGCACAGAAGCTAAGCTGAAAAAGAAAGGAATTTCGTATCAAAACGGGTGACTCAGGTGGGTGGGGTCAGGAGGTTCGAGACCTGACCTTCTGTCACTCGTTTCATTCAAAGACTCGTCCAATGTCGATGTCTTTTGGCATGTATCGATCGTGCATGCATGCCAGTCTCCAAAGAATGACATATCAGCTCTCAAATTGCACTTGAAAATTCATAGCGAAAAAATTTTCTGTCTAGTTTCGGACCATGCTGTGTAATAAGGTCACATACAGAAAACAGTTCCTCCAAAAAATGACACAGTTTCGCTCACTTACTCAAGAAATTATCAAACAATCATGAAAAACGCGTTCTACACCCGTCATTTCATCTGTTCTTAAAAAACAGTGTAGCAGAAGTGCTTGATATCAAATTTTCAATATAAGTGTATTAATTTTCCAAATGGCTCTACTTTTGACTACTGCTTCAATGTTTTGGAAGGGAAGAGGGGGGGTATATATAAATAGATTAATTTTCCAGGTCATAATCAACTGCCTGGCTAGCTCAGTGAGTTAGATGGCTGGTACCATGATTTTTTTTTTTAATTTGGTCATTCTGGTGAAGAGGTTTCCAGCCTGCATGAGCAACCACTATCTTTTTCTCGTTTCTGTTCATTTTTTTTTACACTGCCTAATTTTTAGATATCAAATACATATGTAAACTTTTTTTCCAAGTTGGTCATCCTGGTGGGCAGCTTCCAACTTGCATGAGCAACCACAATCTTTTTCTCTTATATTTTCTTTTTTTTTTCTGTCACACTCCCTAATTCTTAGATATCTAATACATAATTATGTAAACATTTATGTTCACAAAAACTGGATGGAAATTTTTCCTTCTCTCTTTTTATCTACTTTTATCAGTTACCATAGTTTTCACCCCCATGCATACAGCTTGCCTTGTGCTTGATTGAGGAAGATGGCCCGAATTGACATAATGCTGTATGTGCCCGTGATGACATGATTCAACCCCTTAAACGAGAAAACAATAATAGGCTAACACGGCTCCAAATCCAATTGTGATGAGAACCCAATGATATATGGCATTTAGGCACATGCGAAAAAGAGAAATCTGGATTCAAGCCAACTTTGTCGCATCGGTCAATTTGTGCATATGCGAATTATGACACTTATTTTGCTGATCCGATCTGAAGGCAATTCCATGAGGAGAGACTTTGTTTTAGTGTGTTTTCTTCCAAAAAAGAAAAGAATACCAAGAAAAACACCATTATTAAGTGCCCTTTGTCAAGCACATGTTTTGTCGTCTGCGCAGGTGCAACATTTGAGTGGATCGGCCAGCATTGAAACCGATTTCAAATATTGGTCTCTGTACAGTGGTTGTGCGCAATCTAGGGGTTAAACCATATCATTGCGGGTGCAAGAGATTTTTACATAAATTGCGACATTCTGTCGGCTCCAGCCTGACAGTCGTATTCTTCGGTTATTCGAAAAGGGCATGTGACAGACCCTTTTTGTCTTTCAGCATTATTAGGCAACTCTAATTGACAAGTCCTTTGAACCTATGAGGCTATCCCAAAAGCAAGTTTGAACCCACTTTCCCTGCCTGCACTGAGCAGAACTGCCTCTTGTCTTTTTTTTTTTTACTTTTTCCACACTGTCAAAAGTATTGTTAAAAAAAAAAAGACCACCAGTAAAAACTCAAAATGATTTTGGATAGTATTTTATATATATATGTTCAATAACCTTAGGAAGAGTAACATAGACTTGAATTTTTGCTTTGCTTATTTTATGCAACAGTTATCCATTGCTTATGGGCAAAGTAGTCTCTCTGCTTGATTTAAACAGGCCATGATTCTTGGTGACTTTTACATAGACAATTGATGGGCTTAACCTATCCAATCTTTTTTCAGTGTGAAGCACAGAAGCTAAGCTGAAAAAGAAAGGAATTTCGTATCAAAACGGGTGACTCAGGTGGGTGGGGTCAGGAGGTTCGAGACCTGACCTTCTGTCACTCGTTTCATTCAAAGACTCGTCCAATGTCGATGTCTTTTGGCATGTATCGATCGTGCATGCATGCCAGTCTCCAAAGAATGACATATCAGCTCTCAAATTGCACTTGAAAATTCATAGCGAAAAAATTTTCTGTCTAGTTTCGGACCATGCTGTGTAATAAGGTCACATACAGAAAACAGTTCCTCCAAAAAATGACACAGTTTCGCTCACTTACTCAAGAAATTATCAAACAATCCTCAAAAACGCGTTCTACACCCGTCATTTCATCTGTTCTTAAAAAACAGTGTAGCAGAAGTGCTTGATATCAAATTTTCAATATAAGTGTATTAATTTTCCAAATGGCTCTACTTTTGACTACTGCTTCAATGTTTTGGAAGGGAAGAGGGGGGGTATATATAAATAGATTAATTTTCCAGGTCATAATCAACTGCCTGGCTAGCTCAGTGAGTTAGATGGCTGGTACCATGATTTTTTTTTTTAATTTGGTCATTCTGGTGAACAGGTTTCCAGCCTGCATGAGCAACCACTATCTTTTTCTCGTTTCTTTTCATTTTTTTTTTACACTGCCTAATTTTTAGATATCAAATACATATGTAAACTTTTTTTCCAAGTTGGTCATCCTGGTGGGCAGCTTCCAACTTGCATGAGCAACCACAATCTTTTTCTCTTATATTTTCTTTTTTTTTTCTGTCACACTCCCTAATTCTTAGATATCTAATACATAATTATGTAAACATTTATGTTCACAAAAACTGGATGGAAATTTTTCCTTCTCTCTTTTTATCTACTTTTATCAGTTAGCATAGTTTTCACCCCCATGCATACAGCTTGCCTTGTGCTTGATTGAGGAAGATGGCCCGAATTGACATAATGCTGTATGTGCCCGTGATGACATGATTCAACCCCTTAAACGAGAAAACAATAATACGCTAACACGGCTCCAAATCCAATTGTGATGAGAACCCAATGATATATGGCATTTAGGCACATGCGAAAAACAGAAATCTGGATTCAAGCCAACTTTGTCGCATCGGTCAATTTGTGCATATGCGAATTATGACACTTATTTTGCTGATTCGATCTGAAGGCAATTCCATGAGGAGAGACTTTGTTTTAGTGTGTTTTCTTCCAAAAAAGAAAAGAATACCAAGAAAAACACCATTATTAAGTGCCCTTTGTCAAGCATATGTTTTGTCATCTGCGCAGGTGCAACATTTGGGTGGATCGGCCAGCATTGAAACCGATTTCAAATATTGGTCTCTGTACAGTGGTTGTGCGCAATCTAGGGGTTAAACCATATCATTGCGGGTGCAAGAGATTTTTACATAAATTGCGACATTCTGTCGGCTCCAGCCTGACAGTCGTATTCTTCGGTTATTCGAAAAGGGCATGTGACAGACCCTTTTTGTCTTTCAGCATTATTAGGCAACTCTAATTGACAAGTCCTTTGAACCTATGAGGCTATCCCAAAAGCAAGTTTGAACCCACTTTCCCTGCCTGCACTGAGCAGAACTGACTCTTGTCTTTTTTTTTTTTTTACTTTTTCCACACTGTCAAAAGTATTGTTAAAAAAAAAAAGACCACCAGTAAAAACTCAAAATGATTTTGGATAGTATTTTATATATATATGTTCAATAACCTTAGGAAGAGTAACATACACTTGAATTTTTGCTTTGCTTATTTTATGCAACAGTTATCCATTTCTTATGGGCAAAGTAGTCTCTCTGCTTGATTTAAACAGGCCATGATTCTTGGTGACTTTTACATAGACAATTGATGGGCTTAACCTATCCAATCTTTTTTCAGTGTGAAGCACAGAAGCTAAGCTGAAAAAGAAAGGAATTTCGTATCAAAACGGGTGACTCAGGTGGGTGGGGTCAGGAGGTTCGAGACCTGACCTTCTGTCACTCGTTTCATTCAAAGACTCGTCCAATGTCGATGTCTTTTGGCATGTATCGATCGTGCATGCATGCCAGTCTCCAAAGATGAACATATCAGCTCTCAAATTGCACTTGAAAATTGATAGCGAAAAAATTTTCTGTCTAGTTTCGGACCATGCTGTGTAATAAGGTCACATACAGAAAACAGTTCCTCCAAAAAATGACACAGTTTCGCTCACTTACTCAAGAAATTATCAAACAATCATGAAAAACGCGTTCTACACCCGTCATTTCATCTGTTCTTAAAAAACAGTGTAGCAGAAGTGCTTGATATCAAATTTTCAATATAAGTGTATTAATTTTCCAAATGGCTCTACTTTTGACTACTGCTTCAATGTTTTGGAAGGGAAGAGGGGGGGTATATATAAATAGATTAATTTTCCAGGTCATAATCAACTGCCTGGCTAGCTCAGTGAGTTAGATGGCTGGTACCATGATTTTTTTTTTTTTAATTTGGTCATTCTGGTGAACAGGTTTCCAGCCTGCATGAGCAACCACTATCTTTTTCTCGTTTCTTTTCATTTTTTTTTTACACTGCCTAATTTTTAGATATCAAATACATATGTAAACTTTTTTTCCAAGTTGGTCATCCTGGTGGGCAGCTTCCAACTTGCATGAGCAACCACAATCTTTTTCTCTTATATTTTCTTTTTTTTTTCTGTCACACTCCCTAATTCTTAGATATCTAATACATAATTATGTAAACATTTATGTTCACAAAAACTGGATGGAAATTTTTCCTTCTCTCTTTTTATCTACTTTTATCAGTTACCATAGTTTTCACCCCCATGCATACAGCTTGCCTTGTGCTTGATTGAGGAAGATGGCCCGAATTGACATAATGCTGTATGTGCCCGTGATGACATGATTCAACCCCTTAAACGAGAAAACAATAATAGGCTAACACGGCTCCAAATCCAATTGTGATGAGAACCCAATGATATATGGCATTTAGGCACATGCGAAAAAGAGAAATCTGGATTCAAGCCAACTTTGTCGCATCGGTCAATTTGTGCATATGCGAATTATGACACTTATTTTGCTGATCCGATCTGAAGGCAATTCCATGAGGAGAGACTTTGTTTTAGTGTGTTTTCTTCCAAAAAAGAAAAGAATACCAAGAAAAACACCATTATTAAGTGCCCTTTGTCAAGCACATGTTTTGTCGTCTGCGCAGGTGCAACATTTGGGTGGATCGGCCAGCATTGAAACCGATTTCAAATATTGGTCTCTGTACAGTGGTTGTGCGCAATCTAGGGGTTAAACCATATCATTGCGGGTGCAAGAGATTTTTACATAAATTGCGACATTCTGTCGGCTCCAGCCTGACAGTCGTATTCTTCGGTTATTCGAAAAGGGCATGTGACAGACCCTTTTTGTCTTTCAGCATTATTAGGCAACTCTAATTGACAAGTCCTTTGAACCTATGAGGCTATCCCAAAAGCAAGTTTGAACCCACTTTCCCTGCCTGCACTGAGCAGAACTACCTCTTGTCTTTTTTTTTTTTTTACTTTTTCCACACTGTCAAAAGTATTGTTAAAAAAAAAAAGACCACCAGTAAAAACTCAAAATGATTTTGGATAGTATTTTATATATATATGTTCAATAACCTTAGGAAGAGTAACATACACTTGAATTTTTGCTTTGCTTATTTTATGCAACAGTTATCCATTTCTTATGGGCAAAGTAGTCTCTCTGCTTGATTTAAACAGGCCATGATTCTTGGTGACTTTTACATAGACAATTGATGGGCTTAACCTATCCAATCTTTTTTCAGTGTGAAGCACAGAAGCTAAGCTGAAAAAGAAAGGAATTTCGTATCAAAACGGGTGACTGAGGTGGGTGGGGTCAGGAGGTTCGAGACCTGACCTTCTGTCACTCGTTTCATTCAAAGACTCGTCCAATGTCCATGTCTTTTGGCATGTATCGATCGTGCATGCATGCCAGTCTCCAAAGATGAACATATCAGCTCTCAAATTGCACTTGAAAATTCATAGCGAAAAAATTTTCTGTCTATTTTCGGACCATGCTGTGTAATAAGGTCACATACAGAAAACAGTTCCTCCAAAAAATGACACAGTTTCGCTCACTTACTCAAGAAATTATCAAACAATCATCAAAAACGCGTTCTACACCCGTCATTTCATCTGTTCTTAAAAAACAGTGTAGCAGAAGTGCTTGATATCAAATTTTCAATATAAGTGTATTAATTTTCCAAATGGCTCTACTTTTGACTACTGCTTCAATGTTTTGGAAGGGAAGAGGGGGGGTATATATAAATAGATTAATTTTCCAGGTCATAATCAACTGCCTGGCTAGCTCAGTGAGTTAGATGGCTGGTACCATGATTTTTTTTTTTTAATTTGGTCATTCTGGTGAACAGGTTTCCAGCCTGCATGAGCAACCACTATCTTTTTCTCGTTTCTTTTCATTTTTTTTTTACACTGCCTAATTTTTAGATATCAAATACATATGTAAACTTTTTTTCCAAGTTGGTCATCCTGGTGGGCAGCTTCCAACTTGCATGAGCAACCACAATCTTTTTCTCTTATATTTTCTTTTTTTTTTCTGTCACACTCCCTAATTCTTAGATATCTAATACATAATTATGTAAACATTTATGTTCACAAAAACTGGATGGAAATTTTTCCTTCTCTCTTTTTATCTACTTTTATCAGTTACCATAGTTTTCACCCCCATGCATACAGCTTGCCTTGTGCTTGATTGAGGAAGATGGCCCGAATTGACATAATGCTGTATGTGCCCGTGATGACATGATTCAACCCCTTAAACGAGAAAACAATAATAGGCTAACACGGCTCCAAATCCAATTGTGATGAGAACCCAATGATATATGGCATTTAGGCACATGCGAAAAAGAGAAATCTGGATTCAAGCCAACTTTGTCGCATCGGTCAATTTGTGCATATGCGAATTATGACACTTATTTTGCTGATCCGATCTGAAGGCAATTCCATGAGGAGAGACTTTGTTTTAGTGTGTTTTCTTCCAAAAAAGAAAAGAATACCAAGAAAAACACCATTATTAAGTGCCCTTTGTCAAGCACATGTTTTGTCGTCTGCGCAGGTGCAACATTTGAGTGGATCGGCCAGCATTGAAACCGATTTCAAATATTGGTCTCTGTACAGTGGTTGTGCGCAATCTAGGGGTTAAACCATATCATTGCGGGTGCAAGAGATTTTTACATAAATTGCGACATTCTGTCGGCTCCAGCCTGACAGTCGTATTCTTCGGTTATTCGAAAAGGGCATGTGACAGACCCTTTTTGTCTTTCAGCATTATTAGGCAACTCTAATTGACAAGTCCTTTGAACCTATGAGGCTATCCCAAAAGCAAGTTTGAACCCACTTTCCCTGCCTGCACTGAGCAGAACTGCCTCTTGTCTTTTTTTTTTTTACTTTTTCCACACTGTCAAAAGTATTGTTAAAAAAAAAAAGACCACCAGTAAAAACTCAAAATGATTTTGGATAGTATTTTATATATATATGTTCAATAACCTTAGGAAGAGTAACATAGACTTGAATTTTTGCTTTGCTTATTTTATGCAACAGTTATCCATTGCTTATGGGCAAAGTAGTCTCTCTGCTTGATTTAAACAGGCCATGATTCTTGGTGACTTTTACATAGACAATTGATGGGCTTAACCTATCCAATCTTTTTTCAGTGTGAAGCACAGAAGCTAAGCTGAAAAAGAAAGGAATTTCGTATCAAAACGGGTGACTCAGGTGGGTGGGGTCAGGAGGTTCGAGACCTGACCTTCTGTCACTCGTTTCATTCAAAGACTCGTCCAATGTCGATGTCTTTTGGCATGTATCGATCGTGCATGCATGCCAGTCTCCAAAGAATGACATATCAGCTCTCAAATTGCACTTGAAAATTCATAGCGAAAAAATTTTCTGTCTAGTTTCGGACCATGCTGTGTAATAAGGTCACATACAGAAAACAGTTCCTCCAAAAAATGACACAGTTTCGCTCACTTACTCAAGAAATTATCAAACAATCCTCAAAAACGCGTTCTACACCCGTCATTTCATCTGTTCTTAAAAAACAGTGTAGCAGAAGTGCTTGATATCAAATTTTCAATATAAGTGTATTAATTTTCCAAATGGCTCTACTTTTGACTACTGCTTCAATGTTTTGGAAGGGAAGAGGGGGGGTATATATAAATAGATTAATTTTCCAGGTCATAATCAACTGCCTGGCTAGCTCAGTGAGTTAGATGGCTGGTACCATGATTTTTTTTTTTAATTTGGTCATTCTGGTGAACAGGTTTCCAGCCTGCATGAGCAACCACTATCTTTTTCTCGTTTCTTTTCATTTTTTTTTTACACTGCCTAATTTTTAGATATCAAATACATATGTAAACTTTTTTTCCAAGTTGGTCATCCTGGTGGGCAGCTTCCAACTTGCATGAGCAACCACAATCTTTTTCTCTTATATTTTCTTTTTTTTTTCTGTCACACTCCCTAATTCTTAGATATCTAATACATAATTATGTAAACATTTATGTTCACAAAAACTGGATGGAAATTTTTCCTTCTCTCTTTTTATCTACTTTTATCAGTTAGCATAGTTTTCACCCCCATGCATACAGCTTGCCTTGTGCTTGATTGAGGAAGATGGCCCGAATTGACATAATGCTGTATGTGCCCGTGATGACATGATTCAACCCCTTAAACGAGAAAACAATAATACGCTAACACGGCTCCAAATCCAATTGTGATGAGAACCCAATGATATATGGCATTTAGGCACATGCGAAAAACAGAAATCTGGATTCAAGCCAACTTTGTCGCATCGGTCAATTTGTGCATATGCGAATTATGACACTTATTTTGCTGATTCGATCTGAAGGCAATTCCATGAGGAGAGACTTTGTTTTAGTGTGTTTTCTTCCAAAAAAGAAAAGAATACCAAGAAAAACACCATTATTAAGTGCCCTTTGTCAAGCATATGTTTTGTCATCTGCGCAGGTGCAACATTTGGGTGGATCGGCCAGCATTGAAACCGATTTCAAATATTGGTCTCTGTACAGTGGTTGTGCGCAATCTAGGGGTTAAACCATATCATTGCGGGTGCAAGAGATTTTTACATAAATTGCGACATTCTGTCGGCTCCAGCCTGACAGTCGTATTCTTCGGTTATTCGAAAAGGGCATGTGACAGACCCTTTTTGTCTTTCAGCATTATTAGGCAACTCTAATTGACAAGTCCTTTGAACCTATGAGGCTATCCCAAAAGCAAGTTTGAACCCACTTTCCCTGCCTGCACTGAGCAGAACTGACTCTTGTCTTTTTTTTTTTTTTACTTTTTCCACACTGTCAAAAGTATTGTTAAAAAAAAAAAGACCACCAGTAAAAACTCAAAATGATTTTGGATAGTATTTTATATATATATGTTCAATAACCTTAGGAAGAGTAACATACACTTGAATTTTTGCTTTGCTTATTTTATGCAACAGTTATCCATTTCTTATGGGCAAAGTAGTCTCTCTGCTTGATTTAAACAGGCCATGATTCTTGGTGACTTTTACATAGACAATTGATGGGCTTAACCTATCCAATCTTTTTTCAGTGTGAAGCACAGAAGCTAAGCTGAAAAAGAAAGGAATTTCGTATCAAAACGGGTGACTGAGGTGGGTGGGGTCAGGAGGTTCGAGACCTGACCTTCTGTCACTCGTTTCATTCAAAGACTCGTCCAATGTCGATGTCTTTTGGCATGTATCGATCGTGCATGCATGCCAGTCTCCAAAGATGAACATATCAGCTCTCAAATTGCACTTGAAAATTCATAGCGAAAAAATTTTCTGTCTAGTTTCGGACCATGCTGTGTAATAAGGTCACATACAGAAAACAGTTCCTCCAAAAAATGACACAGTTTCGCTCACTTACTCAAGAAATTATCAAACAATCATGAAAAACGCGTTCTACACCCGTCATTTCATCTGTTCTTAAAAAACAGTGTAGCAGAAGTGCTTGATATCAAATTTTCAATATAAGTGTATTAATTTTCCAAATGGCTCTACTTTTGACTACTGCTTCAATGTTTTGGAAGGGAAGAGGGGGGGTATATATAAATAGATTAATTTTCCAGGTCATAATCAACTGCCTGGCTAGCTCAGTGAGTTAGATGGCTGGTACCATGATTTTTTTTTTTTAATTTGGTCATTCTGGTGAACAGGTTTCCAGCCTGCATGAGCAACCACTATCTTTTTCTCGTTTCTTTTCATTTTTTTTTTACACTGCCTAATTTTTAGATATCAAATACATATGTAAACTTTTTTTCCAAGTTGGTCATCCTGGTGGGCAGCTTCCAACTTGCATGAGCAACCACAATCTTTTTCTCTTATATTTTCTTTTTTTTTTCTGTCACACTCCCTAATTCTTAGATATCTAATACATAATTATGTAAACATTTATGTTCACAAAAACTGGATGGAAATTTTTCCTTCTCTCTTTTTATCTACTTTTATCAGTTACCATAGTTTTCACCCCCATGCATACAGCTTGCCTTGTGCTTGATTGAGGAAGATGGCCCGAATTGACATAATGCTGTATGTGCCCGTGATGACATGATTCAACCCCTTAAACGAGAAAACAATAATAGGCTAACACGGCTCCAAATCCAATTGTGATGAGAACCCAATGATATATGGCATTTAGGCACATGCGAAAAAGAGAAATCTGGATTCAAGCCAACTTTGTCGCATCGGTCAATTTGTGCATATGCGAATTATGACACTTATTTTGCTGATCCGATCTGAAGGCAATTCCATGAGGAGAGACTTTGTTTTAGTGTGTTTTCTTCCAAAAAAGAAAAGAATACCAAGAAAAACACCATTATTAAGTGCCCTTTGTCAAGCACATGTTTTGTCGTCTGCGCAGGTGCAACATTTGGGTGGATCGGCCAGCATTGAAACCGATTTCAAATATTGGTCTCTGTACAGTGGTTGTGCGCAATCTAGGGGTTAAACCATATCATTGCGGGTGCAAGAGATTTTTACATAAATTGCGACATTCTGTCGGCTCCAGCCTGACAGTCGTATTCTTCGGTTATTCGAAAAGGGCATGTGACAGACCCTTTTTGTCTTTCAGCATTATTAGGCAACTCTAATTGACAAGTCCTTTGAACCTATGAGGCTATCCCAAAAGCAAGTTTGAACCCACTTTCCCTGCCTGCACTGAGCAGAACTACCTCTTGTCTTTTTTTTTTTTTTACTTTTTCCACACTGTCAAAAGTATTGTTAAAAAAAAAAAGACCACCAGTAAAAACTCAAAATGATTTTGGATAGTATTTTATATATATATGTTCAATAACCTTAGGAAGAGTAACATACACTTGAATTTTTGCTTTGCTTATTTTATGCAACAGTTATCCATTTCTTATGGGCAAAGTAGTCTCTCTGCTTGATTTAAACAGGCCATGATTCTTGGTGACTTTTACATAGACAATTGATGGGCTTAACCTATCCAATCTTTTTTCAGTGTGAAGCACAGAAGCTAAGCTGAAAAAGAAAGGAATTTCGTATCAAAACGGGTGACTGAGGTGGGTGGGGTCAGGAGGTTCGAGACCTGACCTTCTGTCACTCGTTTCATTCAAAGACTCGTCCAATGTCCATGTCTTTTGGCATGTATCGATCGTGCATGCATGCCAGTCTCCAAAGATGAACATATCAGCTCTCAAATTGCACTTGAAAATTCATAGCGAAAAAATTTTCTGTCTAGTTTCGGACCATGCTGTGTAATAAGGTCACATACAGAAAACAGTTCCTCCAAAAAATGACACAGTTTCGCTCACTTACTCAAGAAATTATCAAACAATCATCAAAAACGCGTTCTACACCCGTCATTTCATCTGTTCTTAAAAAACAGTGTAGCAGAAGTGCTTGATATCAAATTTTCAATATAAGTGTATTAATTTTCCAAATGGCTCTACTTTTGACTACTGCTTCAATGTTTTGGAAGGGAAGAGGGGGGGTATATATAAATAGATTAATTTTCCAGGTCATAATCAACTGCCTGGCTAGCTCAGTGAGTTAGATGGCTGGTACCATGATTTTTTTTTTTTAATTTGGTCATTCTGGTGAACAGGTTTCCAGCCTGCATGAGCAACCACTATCTTTTTCTCGTTTCTTTTCATTTTTTTTTTACACTGCCTAATTTTTAGATATCAAATACATATGTAAACTTTTTTTCCAAGTTGGTCATCCTGGTGGGCAGCTTCCAACTTGCATGAGCAACCACAATCTTTTTCTCTTATATTTTCTTTTTTTTTTCTGTCACACTCCCTAATTCTTAGATATCTAATACATAATTATGTAAACATTTATGTTCACAAAAACTGGATGGAAATTTTTCCTTCTCTCTTTTTATCTACTTTTATCAGTTACCATAGTTTTCACCCCCATGCATACAGCTTGCCTTGTGCTTGATTGAGGAAGATGGCCCGAATTGACATAATGCTGTATGTGCCCGTGATGACATGATTCAACCCCTTAAACGAGAAAACAATAATAGGCTAACACGGCTCCAAATCCAATTGTGATGAGAACCCAATGATATATGGCATTTAGGCACATGCGAAAAAGAGAAATCTGGATTCAAGCCAACTTTGTCGCATCGGTCAATTTGTGCATATGCGAATTATGACACTTATTTTGCTGATCCGATCTGAAGGCAATTCCATGAGGAGAGACTTTGTTTTAGTGTGTTTTCTTCCAAAAAAGAAAAGAATACCAAGAAAAACACCATTATTAAGTGCCCTTTGTCAAGCACATGTTTTGTCGTCTGCGCAGGTGCAACATTTGAGTGGATCGGCCAGCATTGAAACCGATTTCAAATATTGGTCTCTGTACAGTGGTTGTGCGCAATCTAGGGGTTAAACCATATCATTGCGGGTGCAAGAGATTTTTACATAAATTGCGACATTCTGTCGGCTCCAGCCTGACAGTCGTATTCTTCGGTTATTCGAAAAGGGCATGTGACAGACCCTTTTTGTCTTTCAGCATTATTAGGCAACTCTAATTGACAAGTCCTTTGAACCTATGAGGCTATCCCAAAAGCAAGTTTGAACCCACTTTCCCTGCCTGCACTGAGCAGAACTGCCTCTTGTCTTTTTTTTTTTTACTTTTTCCACACTGTCAAAAGTATTGTTAAAAAAAAAAAGACCACCAGTAAAAACTCAAAATGATTTTGGATAGTATTTTATATATATATGTTCAATAACCTTAGGAAGAGTAACATAGACTTGAATTTTTGCTTTGCTTATTTTATGCAACAGTTATCCATTGCTTATGGGCAAAGTAGTCTCTCTGCTTGATTTAAACAGGCCATGATTCTTGGTGACTTTTACATAGACAATTGATGGGCTTAACCTATCCAATCTTTTTTCAGTGTGAAGCACAGAAGCTAAGCTGAAAAAGAAAGGAATTTCGTATCAAAACGGGTGACTCAGGTGGGTGGGGTCAGGAGGTTCGAGACCTGACCTTCTGTCACTCGTTTCATTCAAAGACTCGTCCAATGTCGATGTCTTTTGGCATGTATCGATCGTGCATGCATGCCAGTCTCCAAAGAATGACATATCAGCTCTCAAATTGCACTTGAAAATTCATAGCGAAAAAATTTTCTGTCTAGTTTCGGACCATGCTGTGTAATAAGGTCACATACAGAAAACAGTTCCTCCAAAAAATGACACAGTTTCGCTCACTTACTCAAGAAATTATCAAACAATCCTCAAAAACGCGTTCTACACCCGTCATTTCATCTGTTCTTAAAAAACAGTGTAGCAGAAGTGCTTGATATCAAATTTTCAATATAAGTGTATTAATTTTCCAAATGGCTCTACTTTTGACTACTGCTTCAATGTTTTGGAAGGGAAGAGGGGGGGTATATATAAATAGATTAATTTTCCAGGTCATAATCAACTGCCTGGCTAGCTCAGTGAGTTAGATGGCTGGTACCATGATTTTTTTTTTTAATTTGGTCATTCTGGTGAACAGGTTTCCAGCCTGCATGAGCAACCACTATCTTTTTCTCGTTTCTTTTCATTTTTTTTTTACACTGCCTAATTTTTAGATATCAAATACATATGTAAACTTTTTTTCCAAGTTGGTCATCCTGGTGGGCAGCTTCCAACTTGCATGAGCAACCACAATCTTTTTCTCTTATATTTTCTTTTTTTTTTCTGTCACACTCCCTAATTCTTAGATATCTAATACATAATTATGTAAACATTTATGTTCACAAAAACTGGATGGAAATTTTTCCTTCTCTCTTTTTATCTACTTTTATCAGTTACCATAGTTTTCACCCCCATGCATACAGCTTGCCTTGTGCTTGATTGAGGAAGATGGCCCGAATTGACATAATGCTGTATGTGCCCGTGATGACATGATTCAACCCCTTAAACGAGAAAACAATAATACGCTAACACGGCTCCAAATCCAATTGTGATGAGAACCCAATGATATATGGCATTTAGGCACATGCGAAAAACAGAAATCTGGATTCAAGCCAACTTTGTCGCATCGGTCAATTTGTGCATATGCGAATTATGACACTTATTTTGCTGATTCGATCTGAAGGCAATTCCATGAGGAGAGACTTTGTTTTAGTGTGTTTTCTTCCAAAAAAGAAAAGAATACCAAGAAAAACACCATTATTAAGTGCCCTTTGTCAAGCATATGTTTTGTCATCTGCGCAGGTGCAACATTTGGGTGGATCGGCCAGCATTGAAACCGATTTCAAATATTGGTCTCTGTACAGTGGTTGTGCGCAATCTAGGGGTTAAACCATATCATTGCGGGTGCAAGAGATTTTTACATAAATTGCGACATTCTGTCGGCTCCAGCCTGACAGTCGTATTCTTCGGTTATTCGAAAAGGGCATGTGACAGACCCTTTTTGTCTTTCAGCATTATTAGGCAACTCTAATTGACAAGTCCTTTGAACCTATGAGGCTATCCCAAAAGCAAGTTTGAACCCACTTTCCCTGCCTGCACTGAGCAGAACTACCTCTTGTCTTTTTTTTTTTTTTACTTTTTCCACACTGTCAAAAGTATTGTTAAAAAAAAAAAGACCACCAGTAAAAACTCAAAATGATTTTGGATAGTATTTTATATATATATGTTCAATAACCTTAGGAAGAGTAACATACACTTGAATTTTTGCTTTGCTTATTTTATGCAACAGTTATCCATTTCTTATGGGCAAAGTAGTCTCTCTGCTTGATTTAAACAGGCCATGATTCTTGGTGACTTTTACATAGACAATTGATGGGCTTAACCTATCCAATCTTTTTTCAGTGTGAAGCACAGAAGCTAAGCTGAAAAAGAAAGGAATTTCGTATCAAAACGGGTGACTCAGGTGGGTGGGGTCAGGAGGTTCGAGACCTGACCTTCTGTCACTCGTTTCATTCAAAGACTCGTCCAATGTCGATGTCTTTTGGCATGTATCGATCGTGCATGCATGCCAGTCTCCAAAGATGAACATATCAGCTCTCAAATTGCACTTGAAAATTCATAGCGAAAAAATTTTCTGTCTAGTTTCGGACCATGCTGTGTAATAAGGTCACATACAGAAAACAGTTCCTCCAAAAAATGACACAGTTTCGCTCACTTACTCAAGAAATTATCAAACAATCATGAAAAACGCGTTCTACACCCGTCATTTCATCTGTTCTTAAAAAACAGTGTAGCAGAAGTGCTTGATATCAAATTTTCAATATAAGTGTATTAATTTTCCAAATGGCTCTACTTTTGACTACTGCTTCAATGTTTTGGAAGGGAAGAGGGGGGGTATATATAAATAGATTAATTTTCCAGGTCATAATCAACTGCCTGGCTAGCTCAGTGAGTTAGATGGCTGGTACCATGATTTTTTTTTTTTAATTTGGTCATTCTGGTGAACAGGTTTCCAGCCTGCATGAGCAACCACTATCTTTTTCTCGTTTCTTTTCATTTTTTTTTTACACTGCCTAATTTTTAGATATCAAATACATATGTAAACTTTTTTTCCAAGTTGGTCATCCTGGTGGGCAGCTTCCAACTTGCATGAGCAACCACAATCTTTTTCTCTTATATTTTCTTTTTTTTTTCTGTCACACTCCCTAATTCTTAGATATCTAATACATAATTATGTAAACATTTATGTTCACAAAAACTGGATGGAAATTTTTCCTTCTCTCTTTTTATCTACTTTTATCAGTTACCATAGTTTTCACCCCCATGCATACAGCTTGCCTTGTGCTTGATTGAGGAAGATGGCCCGAATTGACATAATGCTGTATGTGCCCGTGATGACATGATTCAACCCCTTAAACGAGAAAACAATAATAGGCTAACACGGCTCCAAATCCAATTGTGATGAGAACCCAATGATATATGGCATTTAGGCACATGCGAAAAAGAGAAATCTGGATTCAAGCCAACTTTGTCGCATCGGTCAATTTGTGCATATGCGAATTATGACACTTATTTTGCTGATCCGATCTGAAGGCAATTCCATGAGGAGAGACTTTGTTTTAGTGTGTTTTCTTCCAAAAAAGAAAAGAATACCAAGAAAAACACCATTATTAAGTGCCCTTTGTCAAGCACATGTTTTGTCGTCTGCGCAGGTGCAACATTTGGGTGGATCGGCCAGCATTGAAACCGATTTCAAATATTGGTCTCTGTACAGTGGTTGTGCGCAATCTAGGGGTTAAACCATATCATTGCGGGTGCAAGAGATTTTTACATAAATTGTGACATTCTGTCGGCTCCAGCCTGACAGTCGTATTCTTCGGTTATTCGAAAAGGGCATGTGACAGACCCTTTTTGTCTTTCAGCATTATTAGGCAACTCTAATTGACAAGTCCTTTGAACCTATGAGGCTATCCCAAAAGCAAGTTTGAACCCACTTTCCCTGCCTGCACTGAGCAGAACTGCCTCTTGTCTTTTTTTTTTTTTACTTTTTCCACACTGTCAAAAGTATTGTTAAAAAAAAAAAGACCACCAGTAAAAACTCAAAATGATTTTGGATAGTATTTTATATATATATGTTCAATAACCTTAGGAAGAGTAACATAGACTTGAATTTTTGCTTTGCTTATTTTATGCAACAGTTATCCATTGCTTATGGGCAAAGTAGTCTCTCTGCTTGATTTAAACAGGCCATGATTCTTGGTGACTTTTACATAGACAATTGATGGGCTTAACCTATCCAATCTTTTTTCAGTGTGAAGCACAGAAGCTAAGCTGAAAAAGAAAGGAATTTCGTATCAAAACGGGTGACTCAGGTGGGTGGGGTCAGGAGGTTCGAGACCTGACCTTCTGTCACTCGTTTCATTCAAAGACTCGTCCAATGTCGATGTCTTTTGGCATGTATCGATCGTGCATGCATGCCAGTCTCCAAAGAATGACATATCAGCTCTCAAATTGCACTTGAAAATTCATAGCGAAAAAATTTTCTGTCTAGTTTCGGACCATGCTGTGTAATAAGGTCACATACAGAAAACAGTTCCTCCAAAAAATGACACAGTTTCGCTCACTTACTCAAGAAATTATCAAACAATCATGAAAAACGCGTTCTACACCCGTCATTTCATCTGTTCTTAAAAAACAGTGTAGCAGAAGTGCTTGATATCAAATTTTCAATATAAGTGTATTAATTTTCCAAATGGCTCTACTGTTGACTACTGCTTCAATGTTTTGGAAGGGAAGAGGGGGGGGTATATATAAATAGATTAATTTTCCAGGTCATAATCAACTGCCTGGCTAGCTCAGTGAGTTAGATGGCTGGTACCATGATTTTTTTTTTTAATTTGGTCATTCTGGTGAACAGGTTTCCAGCCTGCATGAGCAACCACTATCTTTTTCTCGTTTCTTTTCATTTTTTTTTTACACTGCCTAATTTTTAGATATCAAATACATATGTAAACTTTTTTTCCAAGTTGGTCATCCTGGTGGGCAGCTTCCAACTTGCATGAGCAACCACAATCTTTTTCTCTTATATTTTCTTTTTTTTTTCTGTCACACTCCCTAATTCTTAGATATCTAATACATAATTATGTAAACATTTATGTTCACAAAAACTGGATGGAAATTTTTCCTTCTCTCTTTTTATCTACTTTTATCAGTTACCATAGTTTTCACCCCCATGCATACAGCTTGCCTTGTGCTTGATTGAGGAAGATGGCCCGAATTGACATAATGCTGTATGTGCCCGTGATGACATGATTCAACCCCTTAAACGAGAAAACAATAATACGCTAACACGGCTCCAAATCCAATTGTGATGAGAACCCAATGATATATGGCATTTAGGCACATGCGAAAAAGAGAAATCTGGATTCAAGCCAACTTTGTCGCATCGGTCAATTTGTGCATATGCGAATTATGACACTTATTTTGCTGATCCGATCTGAAGGCAATTCCATGAGGAGAGACTTTGTTTTAGTGTGTTTTCTTCCAAAAAAGAAAAGAATACCAAGAAAAACACCATTATTAAGTGCTCTTTGTCAAGCATATGTTTTGTCGTCTGCGCAGGTGCAACATTTGGGTGGATCGGCCAGCATTGAAACCGATTTCAAATATTGGTTTCTGTACAGTGGTTGTGCGCAATCTAGGGGTTAAACCATATCATTGCGGGTGCAAGAGATTTTTACATAAATTGCGACATTCTGTCGGCTCCAGCCTGACAGTCGTATTCTTCGGTTATTCGAAAAGGGCATGTGACAGACCCTTTTTGTCTTTCAGCATTATTAGGCAACTCTAATTGACAAGTCCTTTGAACCTATGAGGCTATCCCAAAAGCAAGTTTGAACCCACTTTCCCTGCCTGCACTGAGCAGAACTGCCTCTTGTCTTTTTTTTTTTGTACTTTTTCCACACTGTCAAAAGTATTGTTAAAAAAAAAAAGACCACCAGTAAAAACTCAAAATGATTTTGGATAGTATTTTATATATATATGTTCAATAACCTTAGGAAGAGTAACATAGACTTGAATTTTTGCTTTGCTTATTTTATGCAACAGTTATCCATTTCTTATGGGCAAAGTAGTCTCTCTGCTTGATTTAAACAGGCCATGATTCTTGGTGACTTTTACATAGACAATTGATGGGCTTAACCTATCCAATCTTTTTTCAGTGTGAAGCACAGAAGCTAAGCTGAAAAAGAAAGGAATTTCGTATCAAAACGGGTGACTCAGGTGGGTGGGGTCAGGAGGTTCGAGACCTGACCTTCTGTCACTCGTTTCATTCAAAGACTCGTCCAATGTCGATGTCTTTTGGCATGTATCGATCGTGCATGCATGCCAGTCTCCAAAGAATGACATATCAGCTCTCAAATTGCACTTGAAAATTCATAGCGAAAAAATTTTCTGTCTAGTTTCGGACCATGCTGTGTAATAAGGTCACATACAGAAAACAGTTCCTCCAAAAAATGACACAGTTTCGCTCACTTACTCAAGAAATTATCAAACAATCATCAAAAACGCGTTCTACACCCGTCATTTCATCTGTTCTTAAAAAACAGTGTAGCAGAAGTGCTTGATATCAAATTTTCAATATAAGTGTATTAATTTTCCAAATGGCTCTACTGTTGACTACTGCTTCAATGTTTTGGAAGGGAAGAGGGGGGGTATATATAAATAGATTAATTTTCCAGGTCATAATCAACTGCCTGGCTAGCTCAGTGAGTTAGATGGCTGGTACCATGATTTTCTTTTTAATTTGGTCATTCTGGTGAACAGGTTTCCAGCCTGCATGAGCAACCACTATCTTTTTCTCGTTTCTTTTCATTTTTTTTTTACACTGCCTAATTTTTAGATATCAAATACATATGTAAACTTTTTTTCCAAGTTGGTCATCCTGGTGGGCAGCTTCCAACTTGCATGAGCAACCACAATCTTTTTCTCTTATATTTTCTTTTTTTTTTCTGTCACACTCCCTAATTCTTAGATATCTAATACATAATTATGTAAACATTTATGTTCACAAAAACTGGATGGAAATTTTTCCTTCTCTCTTTTTATCTACTTTTATCAGTTAGCATAGTTTTCACCCCCATGCATACAGCTTGCCTTGTGCTTGATTGAGGAAGATGGCCCGAATTGACATAATGCTGTATGTGCCCGTGATGACATGATTCAACCCCTTAAACGAGAAAACAATAATACGCTAACACGGCTCCAAATCCAATTGTGATGAGAACCCAATGATATATGGCATTTAGGCACATGCGAAAAAGAGAAATCTGGATTCAAGCCAACTTTGTCGCATCGGTCAATTTGTGCATATGCGAATTATGACACTTATTTTGCTGATCCGATCTGAAGGCAATTCCATGAGGAGAGACTTTGTTTTAGTGTGTTTTCTTCCAAAAAAGAAAAGAATACCAAGAAAAACACCATTATTAAGTGCCCTTTGTCAAGCACATGTTTTGTCGTCTGCGCAGGTGCAACATTTGGGTGGATCGGCCAGCATTGAAACCGATTTCAAATATTGGTCTCTGTACAGTGGTTGTGCGCAATCTAGGGGTTAAACCATATCATTGCGGGTGCAAGAGATTTTTACATAAATTGCGACATTCTGTCGGCTCCAGCCTGACAGTCGTATTCTTCGGTTATTCGAAAAGGGCATGTGACAGACCCTTTTTGTCTTTCAGCATTATTAGGCAACTCTAATTGACAAGTCCTTTGAACCTATGAGGCTATCCCAAAAGCAAGTTTGAACCCACTTTCCCTGCCTGCACTGAGCAGAACTGCCTCTTGTCTTTTTTTTTTTTAACTTTTTCCACACTGTCAAAAGTATTGTTAAAAAAAAAAAGACCACCAGTAAAAACTCAAAATGATTTTGGATAGTATTTTATATATATATGTTCAATAACCTTAGGAAGAGTAACATACATTTGAATTTTTGCTTTGCTTATTTTATGCAACAGTTATCCATTGCTTATGGGCAAAGTAGTCTCTCTGCTTGATTTAAAGAGGCCATGATTCTTGGTGACTTTTACATAGACAATTGATGGGCTTAACCTATCCAATCTTTTTTCAGTGTGAAGCACAGAAGCTAAGCTGAAAAAGAAAGGAATTTCGTATCAAAACGGGTGACTCAGGTGGATGGGGTCAGGAGGTTCGAGACCTGACCTTCTGTCACTCGTTTCATTCAAAGACTCGTCCAATGTCGATGTCTTTTGGCATGTATCGATCGTGCATGCATGCCAGTCTCCAAAGAATGACATATCAGCTCTCAAATTGCACTTGAAAATTCATAGCGAAAAAATTTTCTGTCTAGTTTCGGACCATGCTGTGTAATAAGGTCACATACAGAAAACAGTTCCTCCAAAAAATGACACAGTTTCGCTCACTTACTCAAGAAATTATCAAACAATCATCAAAAACGCGTTCTACACCCGTCATTTCATCTGTTCTTAAAAAACAGTGTAGCAGAAGTGCTTGATATCAAATTTTCAATATAAGTGTATTAATTTTCCAAATGGCTCTACTTTTGACTACTGCTTCAATGTTTTGGAAGGGAAGAGGAGGGGTATATATAAATAGATTAATTTTCCAGGTCATAATCAACTGCCTGGCTAGCTCAGTGAGTTAGATGGCTGGTACCATGATTTTTTTTTTTAATTTGGTCATTCTGGTGAACAGGTTTCCAGCCTGCATGAGCAACCACTATCTTTTTCTCGTTTCTTTTCATTTTTTTTTACACTGCCTAATTTTTAGATATCAAATACATATGTAAACTTTTTTTCCAAGTTGGTCATCCTGGTGGGCAGCTTCCAACTTGCATGAGCAACCACAATCTTTTTCTCTTATATTTTCTTTTTTTTTTCTGTCACACTCCCTAATTCTTAGATATCTAATACATAATTATGTAAACATTTATGTTCACAAAAACTGGATGGAAATTTTTCCTTCTCTCTTTTTATCTACTTTTATCAGTTACCATAGTTTTCACCCCCATGCATACAGCTTGCCTTGTGCTTGATTGAGGAAGATGGCCTGAATTGACATAATGCTGTATGTGCCCGTGATGACATGATTCAACCCCTTAAACGAGAAAACAATAATACGCTAACACGGCTCCAAATCCAATTGTGATGAGAACCCAATGATATATGGCATTTAGGCACATGCGAAAAAGAGAAATCTGGATTCAAGCCAACTTTGTCGCATCGGTCGATTTGTGCATATGCGAATTATGACACTTATTTTGCTGATCCAATCTGAAGGCAATTCCATGAGGAGAGACTTTGTTTTAGTGTGTTTTCTTCCAAAAAAGAAAAGAATACCAAGAAAAACACCATTATTAAGTGCCCTTTGTCAAGCATATGTTTTGTCATCTGCGCAGGTGCAACATTTGGGTGGATCGGCCAGCATTGAAACCGATTTCAAATATTGGTCTCTGTACAGTGGTTGTGCGCAATCTAGGGGTTAAACCATATCATTGTGGGTGCAAGAGATTTTTACATAAATTGCGACATTCTGTCGGCTCCAGCCTTACAGTCGTATTCTTCGGTTATTCGAAAAGGGCATGTGACAGACCCTTTTTGTCTTTCAGCATTATTAGGCAACTCTAATTGACAAGTCCTTTGAACCTATGAGGCTATCCCAAAAGCAAGTTTGAACCCACTTTCCCTGCCTGCACTGAGCAGAACTGCCTCTTGTCTTTTTTTTTTTGACTTTTTCCACACTGTCAAAAGTATTGTTAAAAAAAAAAGACCACCAGTAAAAACTCAAAATGATTTTGGATAGTATTTTATATATATATGTTCAATAACCTTAGGAAGAGTAACATAGACTTGAATTTTTGCTTTGCTTATTTTATGCAACAGTTATCCATTGCTTATGGGCAAAGTAGTCTCTCTGCTTGATTTAAACAGGCCATGATTCTTGGTGACTTTTACATAGACAATTGATGGGCTTAACCTATCCAATCTTTTTTCAGTGTGAAGCACAGAAGCTAAGCTGAAAAAGAAAGGAATTTCGTATCAAAACGGGTGACTCAGGTGGGTGGGGTCAAGAGGTTCGAGACCTGACCTTCTGTCACTCGTTTCATTCAAAGACTCGTCCAATGTCGATGTCTTTTGGCATGTATCGATCGTGCATGCATGCCAGTCTCCAAAGAATGACATATCAGCTCTCAAATTGCACTTGAAAATTCATAGCGAAAAAATTTTCTGTCTAGTTTCGGACCATGCTGTGTAATAAGGTCACATACAGAAAACAGTTCCTCCAAAAAATGACACAGTTTCGCTCACTTACTCAAGAAATTATCAAACAATCATGAAAAACGCGTTCTACACCCGTCATTTCATCTGTTCTTAAAAAACAGTGTAGCAGAAGTGCTTGATATCAAATTTTCAATATAAGTGTATTAATTTTCCAAATGGCTCTACTTTTGACTACTGCTTCAATGTTTTGGAAGGGAAGAGGGGGGGTATATATAAATAGATTAATTTTCCAGGTCATAATCAACTGCCTGGCTAGCTCAGTGAGTTAGATGGCTGGTACCATGATTTTTTTTTTTAATTTGGTCATTCTGGTGAAGAGGTTTCCAGCCTGCATGAGCAACCACTATCTTTTTCTCGTTTCTTTTCATTTTTTTTTTACACTGCCTAAATTTTAGATATCAAATACATATGTAAACTTTTTTTCCAAGTTGGTCATCCTGGTGGGCAGCTTCCAACTTGCATGAGCAACCACAATCTTTTTCTCTTATATTTTCTTTTTTTTTTCTGTCACACTCCCTAATTCTTAGATATCTAATACATAATTATGTAAACATTTATGTTCACAAAAACTGGATGGAAATTTTTCCTTCTCTCTTTTTATCTACTTTTATCAGTTACCATAGTTTTCACCCCCATGCATACAGCTTGCCTTGTGCTTGATTGAGGAAGATGGCCCGAATTGACATAATGCTGTATGTGCCCGTGATGACATGATTCAACCCCTTAAACGAGAAAACAATAATACGCTAACACGGCTCCAAATCCAATTGTGATGAGAACCCAATGATATATGGCATTTAGGCACATGCGAAAAAGAGAAATCTGGATTCAAGTCAACTTTGTCGCATCGGTCAATTTGTGCATATGCGAATTATGACACTTATTTTGCTGATCCGATCTGAAGGCAATTCCATGAGGAGAGACTTTGTTTTAGTGTGTTTTCTTCCAAAAAAGAAAAGAATACCAAGAAAAACACCATTATTAAGTGCCCTTTGTCAAGCATATGTTTTGTCGTCTGCGCAGGTGCAACATTTGGGTGGATCGGCCAGCATTGAAACCGATTTCAAATATTGGTCTCTGTACAGTGGTTGTGCGCAATCTAGGGGTTAAACCATATCATTGCGGGTGCAAGAGATTTTTACATAAATTGCGACATTCTGTCGGCTCCAGCCTGACAGTCGTATTCTTCGGTTATTCGAAAAGGGCATGTGACAGACTCTTTTTGTCTTTCAGCATTATTAGGCAACTCTAATTGACAAGTCCTTTGAACCTATGAGGCTATCCCAAAAGCAAGTTTGAACCCACTTTCCCTGCCTGCACTGAGCAGAACTGCCTCTTGTCTTTTTCTTTTTTTACTTTTTCCACACTGTCAAAAGTATTGTTAAAAAAAAAAAGACCACCAGTAAAAACTCAAAATGATTTTGGATAGTATTTTATATATATATGTTCAATAACCTTAGGAAGAGTAACATACATTTGAATTTTTGCTTTGCTTATTTTATGCAACAGTTATCCATTGCTTATGGGCAAAGTAGTCTCTCTGCTTGATTTAAACAGGCCATGATTCTTGGTGACTTTTACATAGACAATTGATGGGCTTAACCTATCCAATCTTTTTTCAGTGTGAAGCACAGAAGCTAAGCTGAAAAAGAAAGGAATTTCGTATCAAAACGGGTGACTCAGGTGGGTGGGGTCAGGAGGTTCGAGACCTGACCTTCTGTCACTCGTTTCATTCAAAGACTCGTCCAATGTCGATGTCTTTTGGCATGTATCGATCGTGCATGCATGCCAGTCTCCAAAGAATGACATATCAGCTCTCAAATTGCACTTGAAAATTCATAGCGAAAAAATTTTCTGTCTAGTTTCGGACCATGCTGTGTAATAAGGTCACATACAGAAAACAGTTCCTCCAAAAAATGACACAGTTTCGCTCACTTACTCAAGAAATTATCAAACAATCATCAAAAACGCGTTCTACACCCGTCATTTCATCTGTTCTTAAAAAACAGTGTAGCAGAAGTGCTTGATATCAAATTTTCAATATAAGTGTATTAATTTTCCAAATGGCTCTACTTTTGACTACTGCTTCAATGTTTTGGAAGGGAAAAGGAGGGGTATATATAAATAGATTAATTTTCCAGGTCATAATCAACTGCCTGGCTAGCTCAGTGAGTTAGATGGCTGGTACCATGATTTTTTTTTTTAATTTGGTCATTCTGGTGAACAGGTTTCCAGCCTGCATGAGCAACCACTATCTTTTTCTCGTTTCTTTTCATTTTTTTTTACACTGCCTAATTTTTAGATATCAAATACATATGTAAACTTTTTTTCCAAGTTGGTCATCCTGGTGGGCAGCTTCCAACTTGCATGAGCAACCACAATCTTTTTCTCTTATATTTTCTTTTTTTTTTCTGTCACACTCCCTAATTCTTAGATATCTAATACATAATTATGTAAACATTTATGTTCACAAAAACTGGATGGAAATTTTTCCTTCTCTCTTTTTATCTACTTTTATCAGTTACCATAGTTTTCACCCCCATGCATACAGCTTGCCTTGTGCTTGATTGAGGAAGATGGCCCGAATTGACATAATGCTGTATGTGCCCGTGATGACATGATTCAACCCCTTAAATGAGAAAACAATAATACGCTAACACGGCTCCAAATCCAATTGTGATGAGAACCCAATGATATATGGCATTTAGGCACATGCGAAAAAGAGAAATCTGGATTCAAGCCAACTTTGTCGCATCGGTCGATTTGTGCATATGCGAATTATGACACTTTTTTTGCTGATCCGATCTGAAGGCAATTCCATGAGGAGAGACTTTGTTTTAGTGTGTTTTCTTCCAAAAAAGAAAAGAATACCAAGAAAAACACCATTATTAAGTGCCCTTTGTCAAGCATATGTTTTGTCGTCTGCGCAGGTGCAACATTTGGGTGGATCGGCCAGCATTGAAACCGATTTCAAATATTGGTCTCTGTACAGTGGTTGTGCGCAATCTAAGGGTTAAACCATATCATTGCGGGTGCAAGAGATTTTACATAAATTGCGACATTCTGTCGGCTCCAGCCTGACAGTCGTATTCTTCGGTTATTCGAAAAGGGCATGTGACCGACCCTTTTTGTCTTTCAGCATTATTAGGCAACTCTAATTGACAAGTCCTTTGAACCTATGAGGCTATCCCAAAAGCAAGTTTGAACCCACTTTCCCTGCCTGCACTGAGCAGAACTGACTCTTGTCTTTTTTTTTTTTTTACTTTTTCCACACTGTCAAAAGTATTGTTAAAAAAAAGAAGACCACCAGTAAAAACTCAAAATGATTTTGGATAGTATTTTATATATATATGTTCAATAACCTTAGGAAGAGTAACATAGACTTGAATTTTTGCTTTGCTTATTTTATGCAACAGTTATCCATTGCTTATGGGCAAAGTAGTCTCTCTGCTTGATTTAAAGAGGCCATGATTCTTGGTGACTTTTACATAGACAATTGATGGGCTTAACCTATCCAATCTTTTTTCAGTGTGAAGCACAGAAGCTAAGCTGAAAAAGAAAGGAATTTCGTATCAAAACGGGTGACTCAGGTGGGTGGGGTCAGGAGGTTCGAGACCTGACCTTCTGTCACTCGTTTCATTCAAAGACTCGTCCAAAATCGATGTATTTTGGCATGTATCGATCGTGCATGCATGCCAGTCTCCAAAGAATGACATATCAGCTCTCAAATTGCACTTGAAAATTCATAGCGAAAAAATTTTCTGTCTAGTTTCGGACCATGCTGTGTAATAAGGTCACATACAGAAAACAGTTCCTCCAAAAAATGACACAGTTTCGCTCACTTACTCAAGAAATTATCAAACAATCATGAAAAATGCGTTCTACACCCGTCATTTCATCTGTTCTTAAAAAACAGTGTAGCAGAAGTGCTTGATATCAAATTTTCAATATAAGTGTATCAATTTTCCAAATGGCTCTACTTTTGACCACTGCTTCAATGTTTTGGAAGGGAAGAGGGGGGGTATATATAAATAGATTAATTTTCCAGGTCATAATCAACTGCCTGGCTAGCTCAGTGAGTTAGATGGCTGGTACCATGATTTTTTTTTTTAATTTGGTCATTCTGGTGAACAGGTTTCCAGCCTGCATGAGCAACCACTATCTTTTTCTCGTTTCTTTTCATTTTTTTTTTACACTGCCTAATTTTTAGATATCAAATACATATGTAAATTTTTTTTCCAAGTTGGTCATCCTGGTGGGCAGCTTCCAACTTGCATGAGCAACCACAATGTTTTTCTCTTATATTTTCTTTTTTTTTCTGTCACACTCCCTAATTCATAGATGTCTAATACATAATTATGTAAACATTTATGTTCACAAAAACTGGATGGAAATTTTTCCTTCCCTCCTTTTATCTACTTTTATCAGTTACCATAGTTTTCACCGCCATGCATACAGCTTGCCTTGTGCTTGATTGAGGAAGATGGTCCGAATTGATATAATGCTGTATGTGCCCGTGATGACATGATTCAACCCCTAAAATGAGAAAACAATAATACGCTAACACGGCTCCAAATCCAATTGTGATGAGAACCCAATGATATATGGCATTTAGGCACATGCGAAAAAGAGAAATCTGGATTCAAGCCAACTTTGTCGCATCGGTCGATTTGTGCATATGCGAATTATGACACTTATTTTGCTGATCCGATCTGAAGGCAATTCCATGAGGAGAGACTTTGTTTTAGTGTGTTTTCTTCCAAAAAAGAAAAGAATACCAAGAAAAACACCATTATTAAGTGCCCTTTGTCAAACATATGTTTTGTCGTCTGCGCAGGTGCAACATTTGGGTGGATCGGCCAGCATTGAAACCGATTTCAAATATTGGTCTCTGTACAGTGGTTGTGCGCAATCTAGGGGTTAAACCATATCATTGCGGGTGCAAGAGATTTTTATATAAATTGCGACATTCTGTCGGCTCCAGCCTGACAGTCGTATTCTTCGGTTATTCGAAAAGGGCATGTGACAGACCATTTTTGTCTTTCAGCATTATTAGGCAACTCTAATTGACAAGTCCTTTGAACCTATGAGGCTATCCCAAAAGCAAGTTTGAACCCACTTTCCCTGCCTGCACTGAGCAGAACTGCCTCTTGTCTTTTTTTTTTTTTTTACTTTTTCCACACTGTCAAAAGTATTGTTAAAAAAAAAAAGACCACCAGTAAAAACTCAAAATGATTTTGGATAGTATTTTATATATATATATATATGTTCAATAACCTTAGGAAGAGTAACATAGACTTGAATTTTTGCTTTGCTTATTTTATGCAACAGTTATCCATTGCTTATGGGCAAAGTAGTCTCTCTGCTTGATTTAAACAGGCCATGATTCTTGGTGACTTTTACATAGACAATTGATGGGCTTAACCTATCCAATCTTTTTTCAGTGTGAAGCACAGAAGCTAAGCTGAAAAAGAAAGGAATTTCGTATCAAAACGGGTGACTCAGGTGGGTGGGGTCAGGAGGTTCGAGACCTGACCTTCTGTCACTCGTTTCATTCAAAGACTCGTCCAATGTCGATGTCTTTTGGCATGTATCGATCGTGCATGCATGCCAGTCTCCAAAGAATGACATATCAGCTCTCAAATTGCACTTGAAAATTCATAGCGAAAAAATTTTCTGTCTAGTTTCGGACCATGCTGTGTAATAAGGTCACATACAGAAAACAGTTCCTCCAAAAAATGACACAGTTTCGCTCACTTACTCAAGAAATTATCAAACAATCATGAAAAACGCGTTCTACACCCGTCATTTCATCTGTTCTTAAAAAACAGTGTAGCAGAAGTGCTTGATATCAAATTTTCAATATAAGTGTATTAATTTTCCAAATGGCTCTACTGTTGACTACTGCTTCAATGTTTTGGAAGGGAAGAGGGGGGGTATATATAAATAGATTAATTTTCCAGGTCATAATCAACTGCCTGGCTAGCTCAGTGAGTTAGATGGCTGGTACCATGATTTTTTTTTTAATTTGGTCATTCTGGTGAACAGGTTTCCAGCCTGCATGAGCAACCACTATCTTTTTCTCGTTTCTTTTCATTTTTTTTTACACTGCCTAATTTTTAGATATCAAATACATATGTAAACTTTTTTTCCAAGTTGGTCATCCTGGTGGGCAGCTTCCAACTTGCATGAGCAACCACAATCTTTTTCTCTTATATTTTCTTTTTTTTTTTTCTGTCACACTCCCTAATTCTTAGATATCTAATACATAATTATGTAAACATTTATGTTCACAAAAACTGGATGGAAATTTTTCCTTCTCTCTTTTTATCTACTTTTATCAGTTAGCATAGTTTTCACCCCCATGCATACAGCTTGCCTTGTGCTTGATTGAGGAAGATGGCCCGAATTGACATAATGCTGTATGTGCCCGTGATGACATGATTCAACCCCTTAAACGAGAAAACAATAATACGCTAACACGGCTCCAAATCCAATTGTGATGAGAACCCAATGATATATGGCATTTAGGCACATGCGAAAAAGAGAAATCTGGATTCAAGCCAACTTTGTCGCATCGGTCGATTTGTGCATATGCGAATTATGACACTTATTTTGCTGATCCGATCTGAAGGCAATTCCATGAGAAGAGACTTTGTTTTAGTATGTTTTCTTCCAAAAAAGAAAAGAATACCAAGAAAAACACCATTATTAAGTGCCCTTTGTCAAGCATATGTTTTGTCGTCTGCGCAGGTGCAACATTTGGGTGGATCGGCCAGCATTGAAACCGATTTCAAATATTGGTCTCTGTACAGTGGTTGTGCGCAATCTAGGGGTTAAACCATATCATTGCGGGTGCAAGAGATTTTTACATAAATTGCGACATTCTGTCGGCTCCAGCCTGACAGTCGTATTCTTCGGTTATTCGAAAAGGGCATGTGACAGACCCTTTTTGTCTTTCAGCATTATTAGGCAACTCTAATTGACAAGTCCTTTGAACCTATGAGGCTATCCCAAAAGCAAGTTTGAACCCACTTTCCCTGCCTGCACTGAGCAGAACTGCCTCTTGTCTTTTTTTTTTTGACTTTTTCCACACTGTCAAAAGTATTGTTAAAAAAAAAAGACCACCAGTAAAAACTCAAAATGATTTTGGATAGTATTTTATATATATATGTTCAATAACCTTAGGAAGAGTAACATAGACTTGAATTTTTGCTTTGCTTATTTTATGCAATAGTTATCCATTGCTTATGGGCAAAGTAGTCTCTCTGCTTGATTTAAACAGGCCATGATTCTTGGTGACTTTTACATAGACAATTGATGGGCTTAACCTATCCAATCTTTTTTCAGTGTGAAGCACAGAAGCTAAGCTGAAAAAGAAAGGAATTTCGTATCAAAACGGGTGACTCAGGTGGGTGGGGTCAGGAGGTTCGAGACCTGACCTTCTGTCACTCGTTTCATTCAAAGACTCGTCCAATGTCGATGTCTTTTGGCATGTATCGATCGTGCATGCATGCCAGTCTCCAAAGAATGACATATCAGCTCTCAAATTGCACTTGAAAATTCATAGCGAAAAAATTTTCTGTCTAGTTTCGGACCATGCTGTGTAATAAGGTCACATACAGAAAACAGTTCCTCCAAAAAATGACACAGTTTCGCTCACTTACTCAAGAAATTATCAAACAATCATCAAAAACGCGTTCTACACCCGTCATTTCATCTGTTCTTAAAAAACAGTGTAGCAGAAGTGCTTGATATCAAATTTTCAATATAAGTGTATTAATTTTCCAAATGGCTCTACTTTTGACTACTGCTTCAATGTTTTGGAAGGGAAGAGGGGGGGTATATATAAATAGATTAATTTTCCAGGTCATAATCAACTGCCTGGCTAGCTCAGTGAGTTAGATGGCTGGTACCATGATTTTTTTTTTTAATTTGGTCATTCTGGTGAACAGGTTTCCAGCCTGCATGAGCAACCACTATCTTTTTCTCGTTTCTTTTCATTTTTTTTTACACTGCCTAATTTTTAGATATCAAATACATATGTAAACTTTTTTTCCAAGTTGGTCATCCTGGTGGGCAGCTTCCAACTTGCATGAGCAACCACAATCTTTTTCTCTTATATTTTCTTTTTTTTTTCTGTCACACTCCCTAATTCTTAGATATCTAATACATAATTATGTAAACATTTATGTTCACAAAAACTGGATGGAAATTTTTCCTTCTCTCTTTTTATCTACTTTTATCAGTTACCATAGTTTTCACCCCCATGCATACAGCTTGCCTTGTGCTTGATTGAGGAAGATGGCCCGAATTGACATAATGCTGTATGTGCCCGTGATGACATGATTCAACCCCTTAAACAAGAAAACAATAATACGCTAACACGGCTCCAAATCCAATTGTGATGAGAACCCAATGATATATGGCATTTAGGCACATGCGAAAAAGAGAAATCTGGATTCAAGCCAACTTTGTCGCATCGGTCGATTTGTGCATATGCGAATTATGACACTTATTTTGCTGATCCGATCTGAAGGCAATTCCATGAGAAGAGACTTTGTTTTAGTATGTTTTCTTCC
Organism: Hippopus hippopus; assembly: GCA_946811185.2. Lineage (NCBI taxonomy): Eukaryota > Metazoa > Mollusca > Bivalvia > Cardiida > Cardiidae > Hippopus > Hippopus hippopus. The sequence goes on along the minus strand of OX328102.1, from coordinate 26,051,038 downwards.
AAAAAAGAAAAGAATACCAAGAAAAACACCATTATTAAGTGCCCTTTGTCAAGCATATGTTTTGTCGTCTGCGCAGGTGCAACATTTGGGTGGATCGGCCAGCATTGAAACCGATTTCAAATATTGGTCTCTGTACAGTGGTTGTACGCAATCTAGGGGTTAAACCATATCATTGCGGGTGCAAGAGATTTTTACATAAATTGCGACATTCTGTCGGCTCCAGCCTGGCAGTCGTATTCTTCGGTTATTCGAAAAGGGCATGTGACAGACCCTTTTTGTCTTTCAGCATTATTAGGCAACTCTAATTGACAAGTCCTTTGAACCTATGAGGCTATCCCAAAAGCAAGTTTGAACCCACTTTCCCTGCCTGCACTGAGCAGAACTGCCTCTTGTCTTTTTTTTTTAAACTTTTTCCACACTGTCAAAAGTATTGTTAAAAAAAAAAAGACCACCAGTAAAAACTCAAAATGATTTTGGATAGTATTTTATATATTTATGTTCAATAACCTTAGGAAGAGTAACATAGACTTGAATTTTTGCTTTGCTTATTTTATGCAACAGTTATCCATTGCTTATGGGCAAAGTAGTCTCTCTGCTTGATTTAAACAGGCCATGATTCTTGGTGACTTTTACATAGACAATTGATGGGCTTAACCTATCCAATCTTTTTTCAGTGTGAAGCACAGAAGCTAAGCTGAAAAAGAAAGGAATTTCGTATCAAAACGGGTGACTCAGGTGGGTGGGGTCAGGAGGTTCGAGACCTGACCTTCTGTCACTCGTTTCATTCAAAGACTCGTCCAATGTCGATGTCTTTTGGCATGTATCGATCGTGCATGCATGCCAGTCTCCAAAGAATGACATATCAGCTCTCAAATTGCACTTGAAAATTCATAGCGAAAAAATTTTCTGTCTAGTTTCGGACCATGCTGTGTAATAAGGTCACATACAGAAAACAGTTCCTCCAAAAAATGACACAATTTCGCTCACTTACTCAAGAAATTATCAAACAATCATCAAAAACGCGTTCTACACCCGTCATTTCATCTGTTCTTAAAAAACAGTGTAGCAGAAGTGCTTGATATCAAATTTTCAATATAAGTGTATTAATTTTCCAAATGGCTCTACTTTTGACTACTGCTTCAATGTTTTGGAAGGGAAGAGGGGGGGTATATATAAATAGATTAATTTTCCAGGTCATAATCAACTGCCTGGCTAGCTCAGTGAGTTAGATGGCTGGTACCATGATTTTTTTTTTTAATTTGGTCATTCTGGTGAACAGGTTTCCAGCCTGCATGAGCAACCACTATCTTTTTCTCGTTTCTTTTCATTTTTTTTTACACTGCCTAATTTTTAGATATCAAATACATATGTAAACTGTTTTTCCAAGTTGGTCATCCTGGTGGGCAGCTTCCAACTTGCATGAGCAACCACAATCTTTTTCTCTTATATTTTCTTTTTTTTTTCTGTCACACTCCCTAATTCTTAGATATCTAATACATAATTATGTAAACATTTATGTTCACAAAAACTGGATGGAAATTTTTCCTTCTCTCTTTTTATCTACTTTTATCAGTTACCATAGTTTTCACCCCCATGCATACAGCTTGCCTTGTGCTTGATTGAGGAAGATGGCCCGAATTGACATAATGCTGTATGTGCCCGTGATGACATGATTCAACCCCTTAAACGAGAAAACAATAATACGCTAACACGGCTCCAAATCCAATTGTGATGAGAACCCAATGATATATGGCATTTAGGCACATGCGAAAAAGAGAAATCTGGATTCAAGCCAACTTTGTCGCATCGGTCGATTTGTGCATATGCGAATTATGACACTTATTTTGCTGATCCGATCTGAAGGCAATTCCATGAGGAGAGACTTTGTTTTAGTGTGTTTTCTTCCAAAAAAGAAAAGAATACCAAGAAAAACACCATTATTAAGTGCCCTTTGTCAAGCATATGTTTTGTCGTCTGCGCAGGTGCAACATTTGGGTGGATCGGCCAGCATTGAAACCGATTTCAAATATTGGTCTCTGTAGAGTGGTTGTGCGCAATCTAGGGGTTAAACCATATCATTGCGGGTGCAAGAGATTTTTACATAAATTGCGACATTCTGTCGGCTCCAGCCTGACAGTCGTATTCTTCGGTTATTCGAAAAGGGCATGTGACAGACCCTTTTTGTCTTTCAGCATTATTAGGCAACTCTAATTGACAAGTCCTTTGAACCTATGAGGCTATCCCAAAAACAAGTTTGAACCCACTTTCCCTGCCTGCACTGAGCAGAACTGCCTCTTGTCTTTTTTTTTTTGACTTTTTCAACACTGTCAAAAGTATTGTTAAAAAAAAAAAAGACCACCAGTAAAAACTCAAAATGATTTTGGATAGTATTTTATATATATATGTTCAATAACCTTAGGAAGAGTAACATAGACTTGAATTTTTGCTTTGCTTATTTTATGCAACAGTTATCCATTGCTTATGGGCAAAGTAGTCTCTCTGCTTGATTTAAACAGGCCATGATTCTTGGTGACTTTTACATAGACAATTGATGGGCTTAACCTATCCAATCTTTTTTCAGTGTGAAGCACAGAAGCTAAGCTGAAAAAGAAAGGAATTTCGTATCAAAACGGGTGACTCAGGTGGGTGGGGTCAGGAGGTTCGAGACCTGACCTTCTGTCACTCGTTTCATTCAAAAACTCGTCCAATGTCGATGTCTTTTGGCATGTATCGATCGTGCATGCATGCCAGTCTCCAAAGAATGACATATCAGCTCTCAAATTGCACTTGAAAATTCATAGCGAAAAAATTTTCTGTCTAGTTTCGGACCATGCTGTGTAATAAGGTCACATACAGAAAACAGTTCCTCCAAAAAATGACACAGTTTCGCTCACTTACTCAAGAAATTATCAAACAATCATGAAAAACGCGTTCTACACCCGTCATTTCATCTGTTCTTAAAAAACAGTGTAGCAGAAGTGCTTGATATCAAATTTTCAATATAAGTGTATTAATTTTCCAAATGGCTCTACTTTTGACTACTGCTTCAATGTTTTGGAAGGGAAGAGGGGGGCTATATATAAATAGATTAATTTTCCAGGTCATAATCAACTGCCTGGCTAGCTCAGTGAGTTAGATGGCTGGTACCATGATTTTTTTTTTTAATTTGGTCATTCTGGTGAACAGGTTTCCAGCCTGCATGAGCAACCACTATCTTTTTCTCGTTTCTTTTCATTTTTTTTTACACTGCCTAATTTTTAGATATCAAATACATATGTAAACTTTTTTTCCAAGTTGGTCATCCTGGTGGGCAGCTTCCAACTTGCATGAGCAACCACAATCTTTTTCTCTTATATTTTCTTTTTTTTTTTCTGTCACACTCCCTAATTCTTAGATATCTAATACATAATTATGTAAACATTTATGTTCACAAAAACTGGATGGAAATTTTTCCTTCTCTCTTTTTATCTACTTTTATCAGTTAGCATAGTTTTCACCCCCATGCATACAGCTTGCCTTGTGCTTGATTGAGGAAGATGGCCCGAATTGACATAATGCTGTATGTGCCCGTGATGACATGATTCAACCCCTTAAACGAGAAAACAATAATACGCTAACACGGCTCCAAATCCAATTGTGATGAGAACCCAATGATATATGGCATTTAGGCACATGCGAAAAAGAGAAATCTGGATTCAAGCCAACTTTGTCGCATCGGTCGATTTGTGCATATGCGAATTATGACACTTATTTTGCTGATCCGATCTGAAGGCAATTCCATGAGGAGAGACTTTGTTTTAGTGTGTTTTCTTCCAAAAAAGAAAAGAATACCAAGAAAAACACCATTATTAAGTGCCCTTTGTCAAGCATATGTTTTGTCGTCTGCGCAGGTGCAACATTTGGGTGGATCGGCCAGCATTGAAACCGATTTCAAATATTGGTCTCTGTACAGTGGTTGTGCGCAATCTAGGGGTTAAACCATATCATTGCGGGTGCAAGAGATTTTTACATAAATTGCGACATTCTGTCGGCTCCAGCCTGACAGTCGTATTCTTCGGTTATTCGAAAAGGGCATGTGACAGACCCTTTTTGTCTTTCAGCATTATTAGGCAACTCTAATTGACAAGTCCTTTGAACCTATGAGGCTATCCCAAAAACAAGTTTGAACCCACTTTCCCTGCCTGCACTGAGCAGAACTGCCTCTTGTCTTTTTTTTTTTGACTTTTTCAACACTGTCAAAAGTATTGTTAAAAAAAAAAAGACCACCAGTAAAAACTCAAAATGATTTTGGATAGTATTTTATATATATATGTTCAATAACCTTAGGAAGAGTAACATAGACTTGAATTTTTGCTTTGCTTATTTTATGCAACAGTTATCCATTGCTTATGGGCAAAGTAGTCTCTCTGCTTGATTTAAAGAGGCCATGATTCTTGGTGACTTTTACATAGACAATTGATGGGCTTAACCTATCCAATCTTTTTTCAGTGTGAAGCACAGAAGCTAAGCTGAAAAAGAAAGGAATTTCGTATCAAAACGGGTGACTCAGGTGGGTGGGGTCAGGAGGTTCGAGACCTGACCTTCTGTCACTCGTTTCATTCAAAGACTCGTCCAATGTCGATGTCTTTTGGCATGTATCGATCGTGCATGCATGCCAGTCTCCAAAGAATGACATATCAGCTCTCAAATTGCACTTGAAAATTCATAGCGAAAACATTTTCTGTCTAGTTTCGGACCATGCTGTGTAATAAGGTCACATACAGAAAACAGTTCCTCCAAAAAATGACAGTTTCGCTCACTTACTCAAGAAATTATCAAACAATCATGAAAAACGCGTTCTACACCCGTCATTTCATCTGTTCTTAAAAAACAGTGTAGCAGAAGTGCTTGATATCAAATTTTCAATATAAGTGTATTAATTTTCCAAATGGCTCTACTTTTGACTACTGCTTCAATGTTTTGGAAGGGAAGAGGGGGGGTATATATAAATAGATTAATTTTCCAGGTCATAATCAACTGCCTGGCTAGCTCAGTGAGTTAGATGGCTGGTACCATGATTTTTTTTTTTAATTTGGTCATTCTGGTGAATAGGTTTCCAGCCTGCATGAGCAACCACTATCTTTTTCTCGTTTCTTTTCATTTTTTTTTTTACACTGCCTAATTTTTAGATATCAAATACATATGTAAACTTTTTTTCCAAGTTGGTCATCCTGGTGGGCAGCTTCCAACTTGCATGAGCAACCACAATCTTTTTCTCTTATATTTTCTTTTTTTTTTCTGTCACACTCCCTAATTCTTAGATATCTAATACATAATTATGTAAACATTTATGTTCACAAAAACTGGATGGAAATTTTTCCTTCTCTCTTTTTATCTACTTTTATCAGTTACCATAGTTTTCACCCCCATGCATACAGCTTGCCTTGTGCTTGATTGAGGAAGATGGCCCGAATTGACATAATGCTGTATGTGCCCGTGATGACATGTTTCAACCCCTTAAATGAGAAAACAATAATACGCTAACACGGCTCCAAATCCAATTGTGATGAGAACCCAATGATATATGGCATTTAGGCACATGCGAAAAAGAGAAATCTGGATTCAAGCCAACTTTGTCGCATCGGTCGATTTGTGCATATGCGAATTATGACACTTATTTTGCTGATCCGATCTGAAGGCAATTCCATGAGGAGAGACTTTGTTTTAGTGTGTTTTCATCCAAAAAAGAAAAGAATACCAAGAAAAACACCATTATTAAGTGCCCTTTGTCAAGCATATGTTTTGTCGTCTGCGCAGGTGCAACATTTGGGTGGATCGGCCAGCATTGAAACCGATTTCAAATATTGGTCTCTGTACAGTGGTTGTGCGCAATCTAGGGGTTAAACCATATCATTGCGGGTACAAGAGATTTTTACATAAATTGCGACATTCTGTCGGCTCCAGCCTGGCAGTCGTATTCTTCGGTTATTCGAAAAGGGCATGTGACAGACCCTTTTTGTCTTTCAGCATTATTAGGCAACTCTAATTGACAAGTCCTTTGAACCTATGAGGCTATCCCAAAAGCAAGTTTGAACCCACTTTCCCTGCCTGCACTGAGCAGAACTGCCTCTTGTCTTTTTTTTTTTAACTTTTTCCACACTGTCAAAAGTATTGTTAAAAAAAAAAAGACCACCAGTAAAAACTCAAAATGATTTTGGATAGTATTTTATATATATATGTTCAATAACCTTAGGAAGAGTAACATAGACTTGAATTTTTGCTTTGCTTATTTTATGCAACAGTTATCCATTGCTTATGGGCAAAGTAGTCTCTCTGCTTGATTTAAACAGGCCATGATTCTTGGTGACTTTTACATAGACAATTGATGGGCTTAACCTATCCAATCTTTTTTCAGTGTGAAGCACAGAAGCTAAGCTGAAAAAGAAAGGAATTTCGTATCAAAACGGGTGACTCAGGTGGGTGGGGTCAGGAGGTTCGAGACCTGACCTTCTGTCACTCGTTTCATTCAAAGACTCGTCCAATGTCGATGTCTTTTGGCATGTATCGATCGTGCATGCATGCCAGTCTCCAAAGAATGACATATCAGCTCTCAAATTGCACTTGAAAATTCATAGCGAAAAAATTTTCTGTCTAGTTTCGGACCATGCTGTGTAATAAGGTCACATACAGAAAACAGTTCCTCCAAAAAATGACACAATTTCGCTCACTTACTCAAGAAATTATCAAACAATCATGAAAAACGCGTTCTACACCCGTCATTTCATCTGTTCTTAAAAAACAGTGTAGCAGAAGTGCTTGATATCAAATTTTCAATATAAGTGTATTAATTTTCCAAATGGCTCTACTTTTGACTACTGCTTCAATGTTTTGGAAGGGAAGAGGGGGGGTATATATAAATAGATTAATTTTCCAGGTCATAATCAACTGCCTGGCTAGCTCAGTGAGTTAGATGGCTGGTACCATGATTTTTTTTTTTAATTTGGTCATTCTGGTGAACAGGTTTCCAGCCTGCATGAGCAACCACTATCTTTTTCTCGTTTCTTTTCATTTTTTTTTTACACTGCCTAATTTTTAGATATCAAATACATATGTAAACTTTTTTTCCAAGTTGGTCATCCTGGTGGGCAGCTTCCAACTTGCATGAGCAACCACAATCTTTTTCTCTTATATTTTCTTTTTTTTTTCTGTCACACTCCCTAATTCTTAGATATCTAATACATAATTATGTAAACATTTATGTTCACAAAAACTGGATGGAAATTTTTCCTTCTCTCTTTTTATCTACTTTTATCAGTTACCATAGTTTTCATCCCCATGCATACAGCTTGCCTTGTGCTTGATTGAGGAAGATGGCCCGAATTGACATAATGCTGTATGTGCCCGTGATGACATGATTCAACCCCTTAAATGAGAAAACAATAATACACTAACACGGCTCCAAATCCAATTGTGATGAGAACCCAATGATATATGGCATTTAGGCACATGCGAAAAAGAGAAATCTGGATTCAAGCCAACTTTGTCGCATCGGTCGATTTGTGCATATGCGAATTATGACACTTATTTTGCTGATCCGATCTGAAGGCAATTCCATGAGGAGAGACTTTGTTTTAGTGTGTTTTCTTCCAAAAAAGAAAAGAATACCAAGAAAAACACCATTATTAAGTGCCCTTTGTCAAGCATATGTTTTGTCGTCTGCGCAGGTGCAACATTTGGGTGGATCGGCCAGCATTGAAACCGATTTCAAATATTGGTCTCTGTACAGTGGTTGTGCGCAATCTAGGGGTTAAACCATATCATTGCGGGTGCAAGAGATTTTTACATAAATTGCGACATTCTGTCGGCTCCAGCCTGACAGTCGTATTCTTCGATTATTCGAAAAGGGCATGTGACAGACCCTTTTTGTCTTTCAGCATTATTAGGCAACTCTAATTGACAAGTCCTTTGAACCTATGAGGCTATCCCAAAAGCAAGTTTGAACCCACTTTCCCTGCCTGCACTGAGCAGAACTGCCTCTTGTCTTTTTTTTTTTTACTTTTTCCACACTGTCAAAAGTATTGTTAAAAAAAAAAAGACCACCAGTAAAAACTCAAAATGATTTTGGATAGTATTTTATATATATATGTTCAATAACCTTAGGAAGAGTAACATAGACTTGAATTTTTGCTTTGCTTATTTTATGCAACAGTTATCCATTGCTTATGGGCAAAGTAGTCTCTCTGCTTGATTTAAACAGGCCATGATTCTTGGTGACTTTTACATAGACAATTGATGGGCTTAACCTATCCAATCTTTTTTCAGTGTGAAGCACAGAAGCTAAGCTGAAAAAGAAAGGAATTTCGTATCAAAACGGGTGACTCAGGTGGGTGGGGTCAGGAGGTTCGAGACCTGACCTTCTGTCACTCGTTTCATTCAAAGACTCGTCCAATGTCGATGTCTTTTGGCATGTATCGATCGTGCATGCATGACAGTCTCCAAAGAATGACATATCAGCTCTCAAATTGCACTTGAAAATTCATAGCGAAAAAATTTTCTGTCTAGTTTCGGACCATGCTGTGTAATAAGGTCACATACAGAAAACAGTTCCTCCAAAAAATGACACAGTTTCGCTCACTTACTCAAGAAATTATCAAACAATCATCAAAAACGCGTTCTACACCCGTCATTTCATCTGTTCTTAAAAAACAGTGTAGCAGAAGTGCTTGATATCAAATTTTCAATATAAGTGTATTAATTTTCCAAATGGCTCTACTTTTGACTACTGCTTCAATGTTTTGGAAGGGAAGAGGGGGGGTATATATAAATAGATTAATTTTCCAGGTCATAATCAACTGCCTGGCTAGCTCAGTGAGTTAGATGGCTGGTACCATGATTTTTTTTTTTAATTTGGTCATTCTGGTGAACAGGTTTCCAGCCTGCATGAGCAACCACTATCTTTTTCTCGTTTCTTTTCATTTTTTTTTTACACTGCCTAATTTTTAGATATCAAATACATATGTAAACTTTTTTTCCAAGTTGGTCATCCTGGTGGGCAGCTTCCAACTTGCATGAGCAACCACAATCTTTTTCTCTTATATTTTCTTTTTTTTTTCTGTCACACTCCCTAATTCTTAGATATCTAATACATAATTATGTAAACATTTATGTTCACAAAAACTGGATGGAAATTTTTCCTTCTCTCTTTTTATCTACTTTTATCAGTTAGCATAGTTTTCACCCCCATGCATACAGCTTGCCTTGTGCTTGATTGAGGAAGATGGCCCAAATTGACATAATGCTGTATGTGCCCGTGATGACATGATTCAACCCCTTAAACGAGAAAACAATAATACGCTAACACGGCTCCAAATCCAATTGTGATGAGAACCCAATGATATATGGCATTTAGGCACATGCGAAAAAGAGAAATCTGGATTCAAGCCAACTTTGTCGCATCGGTCGATTTGTGCATATGCGAATTATGACACTTATTTTGCTGATCCGATCTGAAGGCAATTCCATGAGGAGAGACTTTGTTTTAGTGTGTTTTCTTCCAAAAAAGAAAAGAATACCAAGAAAAACACCATTATTAAGTGCCCTTTGTCAAGCATATGTTTTGTCGTCTGCGCAGGTGCAACATTTGGGTGGATCGGCCAGCATTGAAACCGATTTCAAATATTGGTCTCTGTACAGTGGTTGTGCGCAATCTAGGGGTTAAACCATATCATTGCGGGTGCAAGAGATTTTTACATAAATTGCGACATTCTGTCGGCTCCAGCCTGACAGTCGTATTCTTCGGTTATTCGAAAAGGGCATGTGACAGACCCTTTTTGTCTTTCAGCATTATTAGGCAACTCTAATTGACAAGTCCTTTGAACCTATGAGGCTATCCCAAAAGCAAGTTTGAACCCACTTTCCCTGCCTGCACTGAGCAGAACTGCCTCTTGTCTTTTTTTTTTTTACTTTTTCCACACTGTCAAAAGTATTGTTAAAAAAAAAAAGACCACCAGTAAAAACTCAAAATGATTTTGGATAGTATTTTATATATATATGTTCAATAACCTTAGGAAGAGTAACATAGACTTGAATTTTTGCTTTGCTTATTTGATGCAACAGTTATCCATTGCTTATGGGCAAAGTAGTCTCTCTGCTTGATTTAAAGAGGCCATGATTCTTGGTGACTTTTACATAGACAATTGATGGGCTTAACCTATCCAATCTTTTTTCAGTGTGAAGCACAGAAGCTAAGCTGAAAAAGAAAGGAATTTCGTATCAAAACGGGTGACTCAGGTGGGTGGGGTCAGGAGGTTCGAGACCTGACCTTCTGTCACTCGTTTCATTCAAAGACTCGTCCAATGTCGATGTCTTTTGGCATGTATCGATCGTGCATGCATGCCAGTCTCCAAAGAATGACATATCAGCTCTCAAATTGCACTTGAAAATTCATAGCGAAAAAATTTTCTGTCTAGTTTCGGACCATGCTGTGTAATAAGGTCACATACAGAAAACAGTTCCTCCGAAAAATGACACAGTTTCGCTCACTTACTCAAGAAATTATCAAACAATCATCAAAAACGCGTTCTACACCCGTCATTTCATCTGTTCTTAAAAAACAGTGTAGCAGAAGTGCTTGATATCAAATTTTCAATATAAGTGTATTAATTTTCCAAATGGCTCTACTTTTGACTACTGCTTCAATGTTTTGGAAGGGAAGAGGGGGGGTATATATAAATAGATTAATTTTCCAGGTCATAATCAACTGCCTGGCTAGCTCAGTGAGTTAGATGGCTGGTACCATGATTTTTTTTTTTAATTTGGTCATTCTGGTGAACAGGTTTCCAGCCTGCATGAGCAACCACTATCTTTTTCTCGTTTCTTTTCATTTTTTTTTTACACTGCCTAATTTTTAGATATCAAATACATATGTAAACTTTTTTTCCAAGTTGGTCATCCTGGTGGGCAGCTTCCAACTTGCATGAGCAACCACAATCTTTTTCTCTTATATTTTCTTTTTTTTTTCTGTCACACTCCCTAATTCTTAGATATCTAATACATAATTATGTAAACATTTATGTTCACAAAAACTGGATGGAAATTTTTCCTTCTCTCTTTTTATCTACTTTTATCAGTTACCATAGTTTTCACCCCCATGCATACAGCTTGCCTTGTGCTTGATTGAGGAAGATGGCCCGAATTGACATAATGCTGTATGTGCCCGTGATGACATGATTCAACCCCTTAAACGAGAAAACAATAATACGCTAACACGGCTCCAAATCCAATTGTGATGAGAACCCAATGATATATGGCATTTAGGCACATGCGAAAAAGAGAAATCTGGATTCAAGCCAACTTTGTCGCATCGGTCGATTTGTGCATATGCGAATTATGACACTTATTTTGCTGATCCGATCTGAAGGCAATTCCATGAGGAGAGACTTTGTTTTAGTGTGTTTTCTTCCAAAAAAGAAAAGAATACCAAGAAAAACACCATTATTAAGTGCCCTTTGTCAAGCATATGTTTTGTCGTCTGCACAGGTGCAACATTTGGGTGGATCGGCCAGCATTGAAACCGATTTCAAATATTGGTCTCTGTACAGTGGTTGTGCGCAATCTAGGGGTTAAACCATATCATTGCGGGTGCAAGAGATTTTTACATAAATTGCGACATTCTGTCGGCTCCAGCCTGACAGTCGTATTCTTCGGTTATTCGAAAAGGGCATGTGACAGACCCTTTTTGTCTTTCAGCATTATTAGGCAACTCTAATTGACAAGTCCTTTGAACCTATGAGGCTATCCCAAAAGCAAGTTTGAACCCACTTTCCCTGCCTGCACTGAGCAGAACTGCCTCTTGTCTTTTTTTTTTTACTTTTTCCACACTGTCAAAAGTATTGTTAAAAAAAAAAAAGACCACCAGTAAAAACTCAAAATGATTTTGGATAGTATTTTATATATATATGTTCAGTAACCTTAGGAAGAGTAACATACACTTGAATTTTTGCCTTGCTTATTTTATGCAACAGTTATCCATTGCTTATGGGCAAAGTAGTCTCTCTGCTTGATTTAAACAGGCCATGATTCTTGGTGACTTTTACATAGACAATTGATGGGCTTAACCTATCCAATCTTTTTTCAGTGTGAAGCACAGAAGCTAAGCTGAAAAAGAAAGGAATTTCGTATCAAAACGGGTGACTCAGGTGGGTGGGGTCAGGAGGTTCGAGACCTGACCTTCTGTCACTCGTTTCATTCAAAGACTCGTCCAATGTCGATGTCTTTTGGCATGTATCGATCGTGCATGCATGCCAGTCTCCAAAGAATGACATATCAGCTCTCAAATTGCACTTGAAAATTCATAGCGAAAAAATTTTCTGTCTAGTTTCGGACCATGCTGTGTAATAAGGTCACATACAGAAAACAGTTCCTCCAAAAAATGACACAGTTTCGCTCACTTACTCAAGAAATTATCAAACAATCATCAAAAACGCGTTCTACACCCGTCATTTCATCTGTTCTTAAAAAACAGTGTAGCAGAAGTGCTTGATATCAAATTTTCAATATAAGTGTATTAATTTTCCAAATGGCTCTACTTTTGACTACTGCTTCAATGTTTTGGAAGGGAAGAGGGGGGTATATATAAATAGATTAATTTTCCAGGTCATAATCAACTGCCTGGCTAGCTCAGTGAGTTAGATGGCTGGTACCATGATTTTTTTTTTTAATTTGGTCATTCTGGTGAACAGGTTTCCAGCCTGCATGAGCAACCACTATCTTTTTCTCGTTTCTTTTCATTTTTTTTTTACACTGCCTAATTTTTAGATATCAAATACATATGTAAACTTTTTTTCCAAGTTGGTCATCCTGGTGGGCAGCTTCCAACTTGCATGAGCAACCACAATCTTTTTCTCTTATATTTTCTTTTTTTTTTCTGTCACACTCCCTAATTCTTAGATATCTAATACATAATTATGTAAACATTTATGTTCACAAAAACTGGATGGAAATTTTTCCTTCTCTCTTTTTATCTACTTTTATCAGTTACCATAGTTTTCACCCCCATGCATACAGCTTGCCTTGTGCTTGATTGAGGAAGATGGCCCGAATTGACATAATGCTGTATGTGCCCGTGATGACATGATTCAACCCCTTAAATGAGAAAACAATAATACGCTAACATGGCTCCAAATCCAATTGTGATGAGAACCCAATGATATCTGGCATTTAGGCACATGCGAAAAAGAGAAATCTGGATTCAAGCCAACTTTGTCGCATCGGTCGATTTGTGCATATGCGAATTATGACACTTATTTTGCTGATCCGATCTGAAGGCAATTCCATGAGGAGAGACTTTGTTTTAGTGTGTTTTCTTCCAAAAAAGAAAAGAATACCAAGAAAAACACCATTATTAAGTGCCCTTTGTCAAGCATATGTTTTGTCGTCTGCGCAGGTGCAACATTTGGGTGGATCGGCCAGCATTGAAACCGATTTCAAATATTGGTCTCTGTACAGTGGTTGTGCGCAATCTAGAGGTTAAACCATATCATTGCGGGTGCAAGAGATTTTTACATAAATTGCGACATTCTGTCGGCTCCAGCCTGACAGTCGTATTCTTTGGTTATTCGAAAAGGGCATGTGACAGACCCTTTTTGTCTTTCAGCATTATTAGGCAACTCTAATTGACAAGTCCTTTGAACCTATGAGGCTATCCCAAAAGCAAGTTTGAACCCACTTTCCTTGCCTGCACTGAGCAGAACTGCCTCTTGTCTTTTTTTTTTTTACTTTTTCCACACTGTCAAAAGTATTGTTATAAAAAAAAAGACCACCAGTAAAAACTCAAAATGATTTTGGATAGTATTTTATATATATATGTTCAATAACCTTAGGAAGAGTAACATAGACTTGAATTTTTGCTTTGCTTATTTTATGCAACAGTTATCCATTGCTTATGGGCAAAGTAGTCTCTCTGCTTGATTTAAACAGGCCATGATTCTTGGTGACTTTTACATAGACAATTGATGGGCTTAACCTATCCAATCTTTTTTCAGTGTGAAGCACAGAAGCTAAGCTGAAAAAGAAAGGAATTTCGTATCAAAACGGGTGACTCAGGTGGGTGGGGTCAGGAAGTTCGAGACCTGACCTTCTGTCACTCGTTTCATTCAAAGACTCGTCCAATGTCGATGTCTTTTGGCATGTATCGATCGTGCATGCATGCCAGTCTCCAAAGAATGACATATCAGCTCTCAAATTGCACTTGAAAATTCATAGCGAAAAAATTTTCTGTCTAGTTTCGGACCATGCTGTGTAATAAGGTCACATACAGAAAACAATTCCTCCAAAAAATGACACAGTTTCGCTCCTTTACTCAAGAAATTATCAAACAATCATCAAAAAGGCGTTCTACACCCGTCATTTCATCTGTTCTTAAAAAACAGTGTAGCAGAAGTGCTTGATATCAAATTTTCAATATAAGTGTATTAATTTTCCAAATGGCTCTACTTTTGACTACTGCTTCAATGTTTTGGAAGGGAAGAGGGGGGCTATATATAAATAGATTAATTTTCCAGGTCATAATCAACTGCCTGGCTAGCTCAGTGAGTTAGATGGCTGGTACCATGATTTTTTTTTTTAATTTGGTCATTCTGGTGAACAGGTTTCCAGCCTGCATGAGCAACCACTATCTTTTTCTCGTTTCTTTTCATTTTTTTTTTACACTGCCTAATTTTTAGATATCAAATACATATGTAAACTTTTTTTCCAAGTTGGTCATCCTGGTGGGCAGCTTCCAACTTGCATGAGCAACCACAATCTTTTTCTCTTATATTTTCTTTTTTTTTCTGTCACACTCCCTAATTCTTAGATATCTAATACATAATTATGTAAACATTTATGTTCACAAAAACTGGATGGAAATTTTTCCTTCTCTCTTTTTATCTACTTTTATCAGTTACCATAGTTTTCACCCCCATGCATACAGCTTGCCTTGTGCTTGATTGAGGAAGATGGCCCGAATTGACATAATGCTGTATGTGCCCGTGATGACATGATTCAACCCCTTAAACGAGAAAACAATAATACACTAACACGGCTCCAAATCCAATTGTGATGAGAACCCAATGATATATGGCATTTAGGCACATGCGAAAAAGAGAAATCTGGATTCAAGCCAACTTTGTCGCATCGGTCGATTTGTGCATATGCGAATTATGACACTTATTTTACTGATCCGATCTGAAGGCAATTCCATGAGGAGAGACTTTGTTTTAGTGTGTTTTCTTCCAAAAAAGAAAAGAATACCAAGAAAAACACCATTATTAAGTGCCCTTTGTCAAGCATATGTTTTGTCGTCTGCGCAGGTGCAACATTTGGGTGGATCGGCCAGCATTGAAACCGATTTCAAATATTGGTCTCTGTACAGTGGTTGTGCGCAATCTAGGGGTTAAACCATATCATTGCGGGTGCAAGAGATTTTTACATAAATTGTGACATTCTGTCGGCTCCAGCCTGACAGTCATATTCTTCGGTTATTCGAAAAGGGCATGTGACAGACCCTTTTTGTCTTTCAGCATTATTAGGCAACTCTAATTGACAAGTCCTTTGAACCTATGAGGCTATCCCAAAAGCAAGTTTGAACCCACTTTCCCTGCCTGCACTGAGTAGAACTGCCTCTTGTCTTTTTTTTTTTTTTACTTTTTCCACACTGTCAAAAGTATTGTTAAAAAAAAAAAGACCACCAGTAAAAACTCAAAATGATTTTGGATAGTATTTTATATATATATGTTCAATAACCTTAGGAAGAGTAACATACACTTGAATTTTTGCTTTGTTTATTTTATGCAACAGTTATCCATTGCTTATGGGCAAAGTAGTCTCTCTGCTTGATTTAAACAGGCCATGATTCTTGGTGACTTTTACATAGACAATTGATGGGCTTAACCTATCCAATCTTTTTTCAGTGTGAAGCACAGAAGCTAAGCTGAAAAAGAAAGGAATTTCGTATCAAAACGGGTGACTCAGGTGGGTGGGGTCAGGAGGTTCGAGACCTGACCTTCTGTCACTCGTTTCATTCAAAGACTCGTCCAATGTCGATGTCTTTTGGCATGTATCGATCGTGCATGCATGCCAGTCTCCAAAGAATGACATATCAGCTCTCAAATTGCACTTGAAAATTCATAGCGAAAAAATTTTCTGTCTAGTTTCGGACCATGCTGTGTAATAAGGTCACATACAGAAAACAGTTCCTCCAAAAAATGACACAGTTTCGCTCACTTACTCAAGAAATTATCAAACAATCATGAAAAACGCGTTCTACACCCGTCATTTCATCTGTTCTTAAAAAACAGTGTAGCAGAAGTGCTTGATATCAAATTTTCAATATAAGTGTATTAATTTTCCAAATGGCTCTACTTTTGACTACTGCTTCAATGTTTTGGAAGGGAAGAGGGGGGGTATATATAAATAGATTAATTTTCCAGGTCATAATCAACTGCCTGGCTAGCTCAGTGAGTTAGATGGCTGGTACCATGATTTTTTTTTTTAATTTGGTCATTCTGGTGAACAGGTTTCCAGCCTGCATGAGCAACCACTATCTTTTTCTCGTTTCTTTTCATTTTTTTTTTACACTGCCTAATTTTTAGATATCAAATACATATGTAAACTTTTTTTCCAAGTTGGTCATCCTGGTGGGCAGCTTCCAACTTGCATGAGCAACCACAATCTTTTTCTCTTATATTTTCTTTTTTTTTTCTGTCACACTCCCTAATTTTTAGATATCTAATACATAATTATGTAAACATTTATGTTCACAAAAACTGGATGGAAATTTTTCCTTCTCTCTTTTTATCTACTTTTATCAGTTACCATAGTTTTCACCCCCATGCATACAGCTTGCCTTGTGCTTGATTGAGGAAGATGGCCCGAATTGACATAATGCTGTATGTGCCCGTGATGACATGATTCAACCCCTTAAACGAGAAAACAATAATACGCTAACACGGCTCCAAATCCAATTGTGATGAGAACCCAATGATATATGGCATTTAGGCACATGCGAAAAAGAGAAATCTGGATTCAAGCCAACTTTGTCGCATTGGTCGATTTGTGCATATGCGAATTATGACACTTATTTTGCTGATCCGATCTGAAGGCAATTCCATGAGGAGAGACTTTGTTTTAGTGTGTTTTCTTCCAAAAAAGAAAAGAATACCAAGAAAAACACCATTATTAAGTGCCCTTTGTCAAGCATATGTTTTGTCGTCTGCGCAGGTGCAACATTTGGGTGGATCGGCCAGCATTGAAACCGATTTCAAATATTGGTCTCTGTACAGTGGTTGTGCGCAATCTAGGGGTTAAACCATATCATTGCGGGTGCAAGAGATTTTTACATAAATTGCGACATTCTGTCAGCTCCAGCCTGACAGTCGTATTCTTCGGTTATTCGAAAAGGGCATGTGACAGACCCTTTTTGTCTTTCAGCATTATTAGGCAACTCTAATTGACAAGTCCTTTGAACCTATGAGGCTATCCCAAAAGCAAGTTTGAACCCACTTTCCCTGCCTGCACTGAGCAGAACTGCCTCTTGTCTTTTTTTTTTTTTTACTTTTTCCACACTGTCAAAAGTATTGTTATAAAAAAAAAGGCCACCAGTAAAAACTCAAAATGATTTTGGATAGTATTTTGTATATATATGTTCAATAACCTTAGGAAGAGTAACATACACTTGAATTTTTGCTTTGCTTATTTTATGCAACAGTTATCCATTGCTTATGGGCAAAGTAGTCTCTCTGCTTGATTTAAACAGGCCATGATTCTTGGTGACTTTTACATAGACAATTGATGGGCTTAACCTATCCAATCTTTTTTCAGTGTGAAGCACAGAAGCTAAGCTGAAAAAGAAAGGAATTTCGTATCAAAACGGGTGACTCAGGTGGGTGGGGTCAGGAGGTTCGAGACCTGACCTTCTGTCACTCGTTTCATTCAAAGACTCGTCCAATGTCGATGTCTTTTGGCATGTATCGATCGTGCATGCATGCCAGTCTCCAAAGAATGACATATCAGCTCTCAAATTGCACTTGAAAATTCATAGCGAAAAAATTTTCTGTCTAGTTTCGGACCATGCTGTGTAATAAGGTCACATACAGAAAACAGTTCCTCCAAAAAATGACACAGTTTCGCTCACTTACTCAAGAAATTATCAAACAATCATGAAAAACGCGTTCTACACCCGTCATTTCATCTGTTCTTAAAAAACAGTGTAGCAGAAGTGCTTGATATCAAATTTTCAATATAAGTGTATTAATTTTCCAAATGGCTCTACTTTTGACTACTGCTTCAATGTTTTGGAAGGGAAGAGGGGGGGTATATATAAATAGATTAATTTTCCAGGTCATAATCAACTGCCTGGCTAGCTCAGTGAGTTAGATGGCTGGTACCATGATTTTTTTTTTTAATTTGGTCATTCTGGTGAACAGGTTTCCAGCCTGCATGAGCAACCACTATCTTTTTCTCGTTTCTTTTCATTTTTTTTTTACACTGCCTAATTTTTAGATATCAAATACATATGTAAACTTTTTTTCCAAGTTGGTCATCCTAGTGGGCAGCTTCCAACTTGCATGAGCAACCACAATCTTTTTCTCTTATATTTTCTTTTTTTTTTCTGTCACACTCCCTAATTTTTAGATATCTAATACATAATTATGTAAACATTTATGTTCACAAAAACTGGATGGAAATTTTTCCTTCTCTCTTTTTATCTACTTTTATCAGTTACCATAGTTTTCACCCCCATGCATACAGCTTGCCTTGTGCTTGATTGAGGAAGATGGCCCGAATTGACATAATGCTGTATGTGCCCGTGATGACATGATTCAACCCCTTAAACGAGAAAACAATAATACGCTAACACGGCTCCAAATCCAATTGTGATGAGAACCCAATGATATATGGCATTTAGGCACATGCGAAAAAGAGAAATCTGGATTCAAGCCAACTTTGTCGCATCGGTCGATTTGTGCATATGCGAATTATGACACTTATTTTGCTGATCCGATCTGAAGGCAATTCCATGAGGAGAGACTTTGTTTTAGTGTGTTTTCTTCCAAAAAAGAAAAGAATACCAAGAAAAACACCATTATTAAGTGCCCTTTGTCAAGCATATGTTTTGTCGTCTGCGCAGGTGCAACATTTGGGTGGATCGGCCAGCATTGAAACCGATTTCAAATATTGGTCTCTGTACAGTGGTTGTGCGCAATCTAGGGGTTAAACCATATCATTGCGGGTGCAAGAGATTTTTACATAAATTGCGACATTCTGTCGGCTCCAGCCTGACAGTCGTATTCTTCGGTTATTCGAAAAGGGCATGTGACAGACCCTTTTTGTCTTTCAGCATTATTAGGCAACTCTAATTGACAAGTCCTTTGAACCTATGAGGCTATCCCAAAAGCAAGTTTGAACCCACTTTCCCTGCCTGCACTGAGCAGAACTGCCTCTTGTCTTTTTTTTTTTTTTACTTTTTCCACACTGTCAAAAGTATTGTTATAAAAAAAAAGACCACCAGTAAAAACTCAAAATGATTTTGGATAGTATTTTGTATATATATGTTCAATAACCTTAGGAAGAGTAACATACACTTGAATTTTTGCTTTGCTTATTTTATGCAACAGTTATCCATTGCTTATGGGCAAAGTAGTCTCTCTGCTTGATTTAAACAGGCCATGATTCTTGGTGACTTTTACATAGACAATTGATGGGCTTAACCTATCCAATCTTTTTTCAGTGTGAAGCACAGAAGCTAAGCTGAAAAAGAAAGGAATTTCGTATCAAAACGGGTGACTCAGGTGGGTGGGGTCAGGAGGTTCGAGACCTGACCTTCTGTCACTCGTTTCATTCAAAGACTCGTCCAATGTCGATGTCTTTTGGCATGTATCGATCGTGCATGCATGCCAGTCTCCAAAGAATGACATATCAGCTCTCAAATTGCACTTGAAAATTCATAGCGAAAAAATTTTCTGTCTAGTTTCGGACCATGCTGTGTAATAAGGTCACATACAGAAAACAGTTCCTCCAAAAAATGACACAGTTTCGCTCACTTACTCAAGAAATTATCAAACAATCATGAAAAACGCGTTCTACACCCGTCATTTCATCTGTTCTTAAAAAACAGTGTAGCAGAAGTGCTTGATATCAAATTTTCAATATAAGTGTATTAATTTTCCAAATGGCTCTACTTTTGACTACTGCTTCAATGTTTTGGAAGGGAAGAGGGGGGCTATATATAAATAGATTAATTTTCCAGGTCATAATCAACTGCCTGGCTAGCTCAGTGAGTTAGATGGCTGGTACCATGATTTTTTTTTTTAATTTGGTCATTCTGGTGAACAGGTTTCCAGCCTGCATGAGCAACCACTATCTTTTTCTCGTTTCTTTTCATTTTTTTTTTACACTGCCTAATTTTTAGATATCAAATACATATGTAAACTTTTTTTCCAAGTTGGTCATCCTGGTGGGCAGCTTCCAACTTGCATGAGCAACCACAATCTTTTTCTCTTATATTTTCTTTTTTTTTTCTGTCACACTCCCTAATTTTTAGATATCTAATACATAATTATGTAAACATTTATGTTCACAAAAACTGGATGGAAATTTTTCCTTCTCTCTTTTTATCTACTTTTATCAGTTACCATAGTTTTCACCCCCATGCATACAGCTTGCCTTGTGCTTGATTGAGGAAGATGGCCCGAATTGACATAATGCTGTATGTGCCCGTGATGACATGATTCAACCCCTTAAACGAGAAAACAATAATTCGCTAACACGGCTCCAAATCCAATTGTGATGAGAACCCAATGATATATGGCATTTAGGCACATGTGAAAAAGAGAAATCTGGATTCAAGCCAACTTTGTCGCATTGGTCGATTTGTGCATATGCGAATTATGACACTTATTTTGCTGATCCGATCTGAAGGCAATTCCATGAGGAGAGACTTTGTTTTAGTGTGTTTTCTTCCAAAAAAGAAAAGAATACCAAGAAAAACACCATTATTAAGTGCCCTTTGTCAAGCATATGTTTTGTCGTCTGCGCAGGTGCAACATTTGGGTGGATCGGCCAGCATTGAAACCGATTTCAAATATTGGTCTCTGTACAGTGGTTGTGCGCAATCTAGGGGTTAAACCATATCATTGCGGGTGCAAGAGATTTTTACATAAATTGCGACATTCTGTCGGCTCCAGCCTGACAGTCGTATTCTTCGGTTATTCGAAAAGGGCATGTGACAGACCCTTTTTGTCTTTCAGCATTATTAGGCAACTCTAATTGACAAGTCCTTTGAACCTATGAGGCTATCCCAAAAGCAAGTTTGAACCCACTTTCCCTGCCTGCACTGAGCAGAACTGCCTCTTGTCTTTTTTTTTTTTTTACTTTTTCCACACTGTCAAAAGTATTGTTATAAAAAAAAAGACCACCAGTAAAAACTCAAAATGATTTTGGATAGTATTTTGTATATATATGTTCAATAACCTTAGGAAGAGTAACATAGACTTGAATTTTTGCTTTGCTTATTTTATGCAACAGTTATCCATTGCTTATGGGCAAAGTAGTCTCTCTGCTTGATTTAAACAGGCCATGATTCTTGGTGACTTTTACATAGACAATTGATGGGCTTAACCTATCCAATCTTTTTTCAGTGTGAAGCACAGAAGCTAAGCTGAAAAAGAAAGGAATTTCGTATCAAAACGGGTGACTCAGGTGGGTGGGGTCAGGAGGTTCGAGACCTGACCTTCTGTCACTCGTTTCATTCAAAGACTCGTCCAATGTCGATGTCTTTTGGCATGTATCGATCGTGCATGCATGCCAGTCTCCAAAGAATGACATATCAGCTCTCAAATTGCACTTGAAAATTCATAGCGAAAAAATTTTCTGTCTAGTTTCGGACCATGCTGTGTAATAAGGTCACATACAGAAAACAGTTCCTCCAAAAAATGACACAGTTTCGCTCACTTACTCAAGAAATTATCAAACAATCATGAAAAACGCGTTCTACACCCGTCATTTCATCTGTTCTTAAAAAACAGTGTAGCAGAAGTGCTTGATATCAAATTTTCAATATAAGTGTATTAATTTTCCAAATGGCTCTACTTTTGACTACTGCTTCAATGTTTTGGAAGGGAAGAGGGGGGGTATATATAAATAGATTAATTTTCCAGGTCATAATCAACTGCCTGGCTAGCTCAGTGAGTTAGATGGCGGGTACCATGATTTTTTTTTTTAATTTGGTCATTCTGGTGAACAGGTTTCCAGCCTGCATGAGCAACCACTATCTTTTTCTCGTTTCTTTTCATTTTTTTTTTACACTGCCTAATTTTTAGATATCAAATACATATGTAAACTTTTTTTCCAAGTTGGTCATCCTGGTGGGCAGCTTCCAACTTGCATGAGCAACCACAATCTTTTTCTCTTATATTTTCTTTTTTTTTTCTGTCACACTCCCTAATTTTTAGATATCTAATACATAATTATGTAAACATTTATGTTCACAAAAACTGGATGGAAATTTTTCCTTCTCTCTTTTTATCTACTTTTATCAGTTACCATAGTTTTCACCCCCATGCATACAGCTTGCCTTGTGCTTGATTGAGGAAGATGGCCCGAATTGACATAATGCTGTATGTGCCCGTGATGACATGATTCAACCCCTTAAACGAGAAAACAATAATACGCTAACACGGCTCCAAATCCAATTGTGATGAGAACCCAATGATATATGGCATTTAGGCACATGCGAAAAAGAGAAATCTGGATTCAAGCCAACTTTGTCGCATCGGTCGATTTGTGCATATGCGAATTATGACACTTATTTTGCTGATCCGATCTGAAGGCAATTCCATGAGGAGAGACTTTGTTTTAGTGTGTTTTCTTCCAAAAAAGAAAAGAATACCAAGAAAAACACCATTATTAAGTGCCCTTTGTCAAGCATATGTTTTGTCGTCTGCGCAGGTGCAACATTTGGGTGGATCGGCCAGCATTGAAACCGATTTCAAATATTGGTCTCTGTACAGTGGTTGTGCGCAATCTAGGGGTTAAACCATATCATTGCGGGTGCAAGAGATTTTTACATAAATTGCGACATTCTGTCGGCTCCAGCCTGACAGTCGTATTCTTCGGTTATTCGAAAAGGGCATGTGACAGACCCTTTTTGTCTTTCAGCATTATTAGGCAACTCTAATTGACAAGTCCTTTGAACCTATGAGGCTATCCCAAAAGCAAGTTTGAACCCACTTTCCCTGCCTGCACTGAGCAGAACTGCCTCTTGTCTTTTTTTTTTTTTTACTTTTTCCACACTGTCAAAAGTATTGTTATAAAAAAAAAGGCCACCAGTAAAAACTCAAAATGATTTTGGATAGTATTTTGTATATATATGTTCAATAACCTTAGGAAGAGTAACATACACTTGAATTTTTGCTTTGCTTATTTTATGCAACAGTTATCCATTGCTTATGGGCAAAGTAGTCTCTCTGCTTGATTTAAACAGGCCATGATTCTTGGTGACTTTTACATAGACAATTGATGGGCTTAACCTATCCAATCTTTTTTCAGTGTGAAGCACAGAAGCTAAGCTGAAAAAGAAAGGAATTTCGTATCAAAACGGGTGACTCAGGTGGGTGGGGTCAGGAGGTTCGAGACCTGACCTTCTGTCACTCGTTTCATTCAAAGACTCGTCCAATGTCGATGTCTTTTGGCATGTATCGATCGTGCATGCATGCCAGTCTCCAAAGAATGACATATCAGCTCTCAAATTGCACTTGAAAATTCATAGCGAAAAAATTTTCTGTCTAGTTTCGGACCATGCTGTGTAATAAGGTCACATACAGAAAACAGTTCCTCCAAAAAATGACACAGTTTCGCTCACTTACTCAAGAAATTATCAAACAATCATGAAAAACGCGTTCTACACC
The DNA here is from genome assembly GCA_946811185.2 of Hippopus hippopus. Classification (NCBI taxonomy): domain Eukaryota; kingdom Metazoa; phylum Mollusca; class Bivalvia; order Cardiida; family Cardiidae; genus Hippopus; species Hippopus hippopus. The sequence continues at coordinate 26,027,114 of OX328102.1, read as the reverse complement.
CGTCATTTCATCTGTTCTTAAAATACAGTGTAGCAGAAGTGCTTGATATCAAATTTTCAATATAAGTGTATTAATTTTCCAAATGGCTCTACTTTTGACTACTGCTTCAATGTTTTGGAAGGGAAGAGGGGGGGTATATATAAATAGATTAATTTTCCAGGTCATAATCAACTGCCTGGCTAGCTCAGTGAGTTAGATGGCTGGTACCATGATTTTTTTTTTTAATTTGGTCATTCTGGTGAACAGGTTTCCAGCCTGCATGAGCAACCACTATCTTTTTCTCGTTTCTTTTCATTTTTTTTTTACACTGCCTAATTTTTAGATATCAAATACATATGTAAACTTTTTTTCCAAGTTGGTCATCCTGGTGGGCAGCTTCCAACTTGCATGAGCAACCACAATCTTTTTCTCTTATATTTTCTTTTTTTTTTCTGTCACACTCCCTAATTTTTAGATATCTAATACATAATTATGTAAACATTTATGTTCACAAAAACTGGATGGAAATTTTTCCTTCTCTCTTTTTATCTACTTTTATCAGTTAGCATAGTTTTCACCCCCATGCATACAGCTTGCCTTGTGCTTGATTGAGGAAGATGGCCCGAATTGACATAATGCTGTATGTGCCCGTGATGACATGATTCAACCCCTTAAACGAGAAAACAATAATACGCTAACACGGCTCCAAATCCAATTGTGATGAGAACCCAATGATATATGGCATTTAGGCACATGCGAAAAAGAGAAATCTGGATTCAAGCCAACTTTGTCGCATTGGTCGATTTGTGCATATGCGAATTATGACACTTATTTTGCTGATCCGATCTGAAGGCAATTCCATGAGGAGAGACTTTGTTTTAGTGTGTTTTCTTCCAAAAAAGAAAAGAATACCAAGAAAAACACCATTATTAAGTGCCCTTTGTCAAGCATATGTTTTGTCGTCTGCGCAGGTGCAACATTTGGGTGGATCGGCCAGCATTGAAACCGATTTCAAATATTGGTCTCTGTACAGTGGTTGTGCGCAATCTAGGGGTTAAACCATATCATTGCGGGTGCAAGAGATTTTTACATAAATTGCGACATTCTGTCGGCTCCAGCCTGACAGTCGTATTCTTCGGTTATTCGAAAAGGGCATGTGACAGACCCTTTTTGTCTTTCAGCATTATTAGGCAACTCTAATTGACAAGTCCTTTGAACCTATGAGGCTATCCCAAAAGCAAGTTTGAACCCACTTTCCCTGCCTGCACTGAGCAGAACTGCCTCTTGTCTTTTTTTTTTTTACTTTTTCCACACTGTCAAAAGTATTGTTATAAAAAAAAAGACCACCAGTAAAAACTCAAAATGATTTTGGATAGTATTTTGTATATATATGTTCAATAACCTTAGGAAGAGTAACATAGACTTGAATTTTTGCTTTGCTTATTTTATGCAACAGTTATCCATTGCTTATGGGCAAAGTAGTCTCTCTGCTTGATTTAAACAGGCCATGATTCTTGGTGACTTTTACATAGACAATTGATGGGCTTAACCTATCCAATCTTTTTTCAGTGTGAAGCACAGAAGCTAAGCTGAAAAAGAAAGGAATTTCGTATCAAAACGGGTGACTCAGGTGGGTGGGGTCAGGAGGTTCGAGACCTGACCTTCTGTCACTCGTTTCATTCAAAGACTCGTCCAATGTCGATGTCTTTTGGCATGTATCGATCGTGCATGCATGCCAGTCTCCAAAGAATGACATATCAGCTCTCAAATTGCACTTGAAAATTCATAGCGAAAAAATTTTCTGTCTAGTTTCGGACCATGCTGTGTAATAAGGTCACATACAGAAAACAGTTCCTCCAAAAAATGACACAGTTTCGCTCACTTACTCAAGAAATTATCAAACAATCATGAAAAACGCGTTCTACACCCGTCATTTCATCTGTTCTTAAAAAACAGTGTAGCAGAAGTGCTTGATATCAAATTTTCAATATAAGTGTATTAATTTTCCAAATGGCTCTACTTTTGACTACTGCTTCAATGTTTTGGAAGGGAAGAGGGGGGGTATATATAAATAGATTAATTTTCCAGGTCATAATCAACTGCCTGGCTAGCTCAGTAAGTTAGATGGCTGGTACCATGATTTTTTTTTTAATTTGGTCATTCTGGTGAACAGGTTTCCAGCCTGCATGAGCAACCACTATCTTTTTCTCCTTTCTTTTCATTTTTTTTTACACTGCCTAATTTTTAGATATCAAATACATATGTAAACTTTTTTTCCAAGTTGGTCATCCTGGTGGGCAGCTTCCAACTTGCATGAGCAACCACAATCTTTTTCTCTTATATTTTCTTTTTTTTTTCTGTCACACTCCCTAATTCTTAGATATCTAATACATAATTATGTAAACATTTATGTTCACAAAAACTGGATGGAAATTTTTCCTTCTCTCTTTTTATCTACTTTTATCAGTTAGCATAGTTTTCACCCCCATGCATACAGCTTGCCTTGTGCTTGATTGAGGAAGATGGCCCGAATTGACATAATGCTGTATGTGCCCGTGATGACATGATTCAACCCCTTAAACGAGAAAACAATAATACGCTAACACGGCTCCAAATCCAATTGTGATGAGAACCCAATGATATATGGCATTTAGGCACATGCGAAAAAGAGAAATCTGGATTCAAGCCAACTTTGTCGCATCGGTCGATTTGTGCATATGCGAATTATGACACTTATTTTGCTGATCCGATCTGAAGGCAATTCCATGAGGAGAGACTTTGTTTTAGTGTGTTTTCTTCCAAAAAAGAAAAGAATACCAAGAAAAACACCATTATTAAGTGCCCTTTGTCAAGCATATGTTTTGTCGTCTGCGCAGGTGCAACATTTGGGTGGATCGGCCAGCATTGAAACCGATTTCAAATATTGGTCTCTGTACAGTGGTTGTGCGCAATCTAGGGGTTAAACCATATCATTGCGGGTGCAAGAGATTTTTACATAAATTGCGACATTCTGTCGGCTCCAGCCTGACAGTCGTATTCTTTGGTTATTCGAAAAGGGCATGTGACAGACCCTTTTTGTCTTTCAGCATTATTAGGCAACTCTAATTGACAAGTCCTTTGAACCTATGAGGCTATCCCAAAAGCAAGTTTGAACCCACTTTCCCTGCCTGCACTGAGCAGAACTGCCTCTTGTCTTTTTTTTTTTTTTTACTTTTTCCACACTGTCAAAAGTATTGTTAAAAAAAAAAAAGACCACCAGTAAAAACTCAAAATGATTTTGCATAGTATTTTATATATATATGTTCAATAACCTTAGGAAGAGTAACATAGACTTGAATTTTTGCTTTGCTTATTTTATGCAACATTTATCCATTGCTTATGGGCAAAGTAGTCTCTCTGCTTGATTTAAACAGGCCATGATTCTTGGTGACTTTTACATAGACAATTGATGGGCTTAACCTATCCAATCTTTTTTCAGTGTGAAGCACAGAAGCTAAGCTGAAAAAGAAAGGAATTTCGTATCAAAACGGGTGACTCAGGTGGGTGGGGTCAGGAGGTTCGAGACCTGACCTTCTGTCACTCGTTTCATTCAAAGACTCGTCCAATGTCGATGTCTTTTGGCATGTATCGATCGTGCATGCATGCCAGTCTCCAAAGAATGACATATCAGCTCTCAAATTGCACTTGAAAATTCATAGCGAAAAAATTTTCTGTCTAGTTTCGGACCATGCTGTGTAATAAGGTCACATACAGAAAACAGTTCCTCCAAAAAATGACACAGTTTCGCTCACTTACTCAAGAAATTATCAAACAATCATGAAAAACGCGTTCTACACCCGTCATTTCATCTGTTCTTAAAATACAGTGTAGCAGAAGTGCTTGATATCAAATTTTCAATATAAGTGTATTAATTTTCCAAATGGCTCTACTTTTGACTACTGCTTCAATGTTTTGGAAGGGAAGAGGGGGGGTATATATAAATAGATTAATTTTCCAGGTCATAATCAACTGCCTGGCTAGCTCAGTGAGTTAGATGGCTGGTACCATGATTTTTTTTTTTAATTTGGTCATTCTGGTGAACAGGTTTCCAGCCTGCATGAGCAACCACTATCTTTTTCTCGTTTCTTTTCATTTTTTTTTTACACTGCCTAATTTTTAGATATCAAATACATATGTAAACTTTTTTTCCAAGTTGGTCATCCTGGTGGGCAGCTTCCAACTTGCATGAGCAACCACAATCTTTTTCTCTTATATTTTCTTTTTTTTTTCTGTCACACTCCCTAATTTTTAGATATCTAATACATAATTATGTAAACATTTATGTTCACAAAAACTGGATGGAAATTTTTCCTTCTCTCTTTTTATCTACTTTTATCAGTTACCATAGTTTTCACCCCCATGCATACAGCTTGCCTTGTGCTTGATTGAGGAAGATGGCCCGAATTGACATAATGCTGTATGTGCCCGTGATGACATGATTCAACCCCTTAAACGAGAAAACAATAATACGCTAACACGGCTCCAAATCCAATTGTGATGAGAACCCAATGATATATGGCATTTAGGCACATGCGAAAAAGAGAAATCTGGATTCAAGCCAACTTTGTCGCATTGGTCGATTTGTGCATATGCGAATTATGACACTTATTTTGCTGATCCGATCTGAAGGCAATTCCATGAGGAGAGACTTTGTTTTAGTGTGTTTTCTTCCAAAAAAGAAAAGAATACCAAGAAAAACACCATTATTAAGTGCCCTTTGTCAAGCATATGTTTTGTCGTCTGCGCAGGTGCAACATTTGGGTGGATCGGCCAGCATTGAAACCGATTTCAAATATTGGTCTCTGTACAGTGGTTGTGCGCAATCTAGGGGTTAAACCATATCATTGCGGGTGCAAGAGATTTTTACATAAATTGCGACATTCTGTCGGCTCCAGCCTGACAGTCGTATTCTTCGGTTATTCGAAAAGGGCATGTGACAGACCCTTTTTGTCTTTCAGCATTATTAGGCAACTCTAATTGACAAGTCCTTTGAACCTATGAGGCTATCCCAAAAGCAAGTTTGAACCCACTTTCCCTGCCTGCACTGAGCAGAACTGCCTCTTGTCTTTTTTTTTTTTTACTTTTTCCACACTGTCAAAAGTATTGTTATAAAAAAAAAGACCACCAGTAAAAACTCAAAATGATTTTGGATAGTATTTTGTATATATATGTTCAATAACCTTAGGAAGAGTAACATACACTTGAATTTTTGCTTTGCTTATTTTATGCAACAGTTATCCATTGCTTATGGGCAAAGTAGTCTCTCTGCTTGATTTAAACAGGCCATGATTCTTGGTGACTTTTACATAGACAATTGATGGGCTTAACCTATCCAATCTTTTTTCAGTGTGAAGCACAGAAGCTAAGCTGAAAAAGAAAGGAATTTCGTATCAAAACGGGTGACTCAGGTGGGTGGGGTCAGGAGGTTCGAGACCTGACCTTCTGTCACTCGTTTCATTCAAAGACTCGTCCAATGTCGATGTCTTTTGGCATGTATCGATCGTGCATGCATGCCAGTCTCCAAAGAATGACATATCAGCTCTCAAATTGCACTTGAAAATTCATAGCGAAAAAATTTTCTGTCTAGTTTCGGACCATGCTGTGTAATAAGGTCACATACAGAAAACAGTTCCTCCAAAAAATGACACAGTTTCGCTCACTTACTCAAGAAATTATCAAACAATCATGAAAAACGCGTTCTACACCCGTCATTTCATCTGTTCTTAAAAAACAGTGTAGCAGAAGTGCTTGATATCAAATTTTCAATATAAGTGTATTAATTTTCCAAATGGCTCTACTTTTGACTACTGCTTCAATGTTTTGGAAGGGAAGAGGGGGGTATATATAAATAGATTAATTTTCCAGGTCATAATCAACTGCCTGGCTAGCTCAGTGAGTTAGATGGCTGGTACCATGATTTTTTTTTTTAATTTGGTCATTCTGGTGAACAGGTTTCCAGCCTGCATGAGCAACCGCTATCTTTTTCTCGTTTCTTTTCATTTTTTTTTTACACTGCCTAATTTTTAGATATCAAATACATATGTAAACTTTTTTTCCAAGTTGGTCATCCTGGTGGGCAGCTTCCAACTTGCATGAGCAACCACAATCTTTTTCTCTTATATTTTTTTTTTTTTTCTGTCACACTCCCTAATTCTTAGATATCTAATACATAATTATGTAAACATTTATGTTCACAAAAACTGGATGGAAATTTTTCCTTCTCTCTTTTTATCTACTTTTATCAGTTACCATAGTTTTCACCCCCATGCATACAGCTTGCCTTGTGCTTGATTGAGGAAGATGGCCCGAATTGACATAATGCTGTATGTGCCCGTGATGACATGATTCAACCCCTTAAACGAGAAAACAATAATACGCTAACACGGCTCCAAATCCAATTGTGATGAGAACCCAATGATATATGGCATTTAGGCACATGCGAAAAAGAGAAATCTGGATTCAAGCCAACTTTGTCGCATCGGTCGATTTGTGCATATGCGAATTATGACACTTATTTTGCTGATCCGATCTGAAGGCAATTCCATGAGGAGAGACTTTGTTTTAGTGTGTTTTCTTCCAAAAAAGAAAAGAATACCAAGAAAAACACCATTATTAAGTGCCCTTTGTCAAGCATATGTTTTGTCGTCTGCGCAGGTGCAACATTTGGGTGGATCGGCCAGCATTGAAACCGATTTCAAATATTGGTCTCTGTACAGTGGTTGTGCGCAATCTAGGGGTTAAACCATATCATTGCGGGTGCAAGAGATTTTTACATAAATTGCGACATTCTGTCGGCTCCAGCCTGACAGTCGTATTCTTCGGTTATTCGAAAAGGGCATGTGACAGACCCTTTTTGTCTTTCAGCATTATTAGGCAACTCTAATTGACAAGTCCTTTGAAACTATGAGGCTATCCCAAAAGCAAGTTTGAACCCACTTTCCCTGCCTGCACTGAGCAGAACTGCCTCTTGTCTTTTTTTTTTTTTTACTTTTTCCACACTGTCAAAAGTATTGTTATAAAAAAAAAGACCACCAGTAAAAACTCAAAATGATTTTGGATAGTATTTTGTATATATATGTTCAATAACCTTAGGAAGAGTAACATAGACTTGAATTTTTGCTTTGCTTATTTTATGCAACAGTTATCCATTGCTTATGGGCAAAGTAGTCTCTCTGCTTGATTTAAACAGGCCATGATTCTTGGTGACTTTTACATAGACAATTGATGGGCTTAACCTATCCAATCTTTTTTCAGTGTGAAGCACAGAAGCTAAGCTGAAAAAGAAAGGAATTTCGTATCAAAACGGGTGACTCAGGTGGGTGGGGTCAGGAGGTTCGAGACCTGACCTTCTGTCACTCGTTTCATTCAAAGACTCGTCCAATGTCGATGTCTTTTGGCATGTATCGATCGTGCATGCATGCCAGTCTCCAAAGAATGACATATCAGCTCTCAAATTGCACTTGAAAATTCATAGCGAAAAAATTTTCTGTCTAGTTTCGGACCATGCTGTGTAATAAGGTCACATACAGAAAACAGTTCCTCCAAAAAATGACACAGTTTCGCTCACTTACTCAAGAAATTATCAAACAATCATGAAAAACGCGTTCTACACCCGTCATTTCATCTGTTCTTAAAAAACAGTGTAGCAGAAGTGCTTGATATCAAATTTTCAATATAAGTGTATTAATTTTCCAAATGGCTCTACTTTTGACTACTGCTTCAATGTTTTGGAAGGGAAGAGGGGGGGTATATATAAATAGATTAATTTTCCAGGTCATAATCAACTGCCTGGCTAGCTCAGTAAGTTAGATGGCTGGTACCATGATTTTTTTTTTAATTTGGTCATTCTGGTGAACAGGTTTCCAGCCTGCATGAGCAACCACTATCTTTTTCTCCTTTCTTTTCATTTTTTTTTACACTGCCTAATTTTTAGATATCAAATACATATGTAAACTTTTTTTCCAAGTTGGTCATCCTGGTGGGCAGCTTCCAACTTGCATGAGCAACCACAATCTTTTTCTCTTATATTTTCTTTTTTTTTTCTGTCACACTCCCTAATTCTTAGATATCTAATACATAATTATGTAAACATTTATGTTCACAAAAACTGGATGGAAATTTTTCCTTCTCTCTTTTTATCTACTTTTATCAGTTAGCATAGTTTTCACCCCCATGCATACAGCTTGCCTTGTGCTTGATTGAGGAAGATGGCCCGAATTGACATAATGCTGTATGTGCCCGTGATGACATGATTCAACCCCTTAAACGAGAAAACAATAATACGCTAACATGGCTCCAAATCCAATTGTGATGAGAACCCAATGATATATGGCATTTAGGCACATGCGAAAAAGAGAAATCTGGATTCAAGCCAACTTTGTCGCATCGGTCGATTTGTGCATATGCGAATTATGACACTTATTTTGCTGATCCGATCTGAAGGCAATTCCATGAGGAGAGACTTTGTTTTAGTGTGTTTTCTTCCAAAAAAGAAAAGAATACCAAGAAAAACACCATTATTAAGTGCCCTTTGTCAAGCATATGTTTTGTCGTCTGCGCAGGTGCAACATTTGGGTGGATCGGCCAGCATTGAAACCGATTTCAAATATTGGTCTCTGTACAGTGGTTGTGCGCAATCTAGGGGTTAAACCATATCATTGCGGGTGCAAGAGATTTTTACATAAATTGCGACATTCTGTCGGCTCCAGCCTGACAGTCGTATTCTTTGGTTATTCGAAAAGGGCATGTGACAGACCCTTTTTGTCTTTCAGCATTATTAGGCAACTCTAATTGACAAGTCCTTTGAACCTATGAGGCTATCCCAAAAGCAAGTTTGAACCCACTTTCCCTGCCTGCACTGAGCAGAACTGCCTCTTCTCTTTTTTTTTTTTTTTACTTTTTCCACACTGTCAAAAGTATTGTTAAAAAAAAAAAAGACCACCAGTAAAAACTCAAAATGATTTTGCATAGTATTTTATATATATATGTTCAATAACCTTAGGAAGAGTAACATAGACTTGAATTTTTGCTTTGCTTATTTTATGCAACAGTTATCCATTGCTTATGGGCAAAGTAGTCTCTCTGCTTGATTTAAACAGGCCATGATTCTTGGTGACTTTTACATAGACAATTGATGGGCTTAACCTATCCAATCTTTTTTCAGTGTGAAGCACAGAAGCTAAGCTGAAAAAGAAAGGAATTTCGTATCAAAACGGGTGACTCAGGTGGGTGGGGTCAGGAGGTTCGAGACCTGACCTTCTGTCACTCGTTTCATTCAAAGACTCGTCCAATGTCGATGTCTTTTGGCATGTATCGATCGTGCATGCATGCCAGTCTCCAAAGAATGACATATCAGCTCTCAAATTGCACTTGAAAATTCATAGCAAAAAAATTTTCTGTCTAGTTTCGGACCATGCTGTGTAATAAGGTCACATACAGAAAACAGTTCCTCCAAAAAATGACACAGTTTCGCTCACTTACTCAAGAAATTATCAAACAATCATCAAAAACGCGTTCTACACCCGTCATTTCATCTGTTCTTAAAAAACAGTGTAGCAGAAGTGCTTGATATCAAATTTTCAATATAAGTGTATTAATTTTCCAAATGGCTCTACTTTTGACTACTGCTTCAATGTTTTGGAAGGGAAGAGGGGGGGTATATATAAATAGATTAATTTTCCAGGTCATAATCAACTGCCTGGCTAGCTCAGTGAGTTAGATGGCTGGTACCATGATTTTTTTTTTTAATTTCGTCATTCTGGTGAACAGGTTTCCAGCCTGCATGAGCAACCACTATCTTTTTCTCCTTTCTTTTCATTTTTTTTTTACACTGCCTAATTTTTAGATATCAAATACATATGTAAACTTTTTTTCCAAGTTGGTCATCCTGGTGGGCAGCTTCCAACTTGCATGAGCAACCACAATCTTTTTCTCTTATATTTTCTTTTTTTTTTCTGTCACACTCCCTAATTTTTAGATATCTAATACATAATTATGTAAACATTTATGTTCACAAAAACTGGATGGAAATTTTTCCTTCTCTCTTTTTATCTACTTTTATCAGTTAGCATAGTTTTCACCCCCATGCATACAGCTTGCCTTGTGCTTGATTGAGGAAGATGGCCCGAATTGACATAATGCTGTATGTGCCCGTGATGACATGATTCAACCCCTTAAACGAGAAAACAATAATACGCTAACACGGCTCCAAATCCAATTGTGATGAGAACCCAATGATATATGGCATTTAGGCACATGTGAAAAAGAGAAATCTGGATTCAAGCCAACTTTGTCGCATCGGTCGATTTGTGCATATGCGAATTATGACACTTATTTTGCTGATCCGATCTGAAGGCAATTCCATGAGGAGAGACTTTGTTTTAGTGTGTTTTCTTCCAAAAAAGAAAAGAATACCAAGAAAAACACCATTATTAAGTGCCCTTTGTCAAGCATATGTTTTGTCGTCTGCGCAGGTGCAACATTTGGGTGGATCGGCCAGCATTGAAACCGATTTCAAATATTGGTCTCTGTACAGTGGTTGTGCGCAATCTAGGGGTTAAACCATATCATTGCGGGTGCAAGAGATTTTTACATAAATTGCGACATTCTGTCGGCTCCAGCCTGACAGTCGTATTCTTCGGTTATTCGAAAAGGGCATGTGACAGACCCTTTTTGTCTTTCAGCATTATTAGGCAACTCTAATTGACAAGTCCTTTGAACCTATGAGGCTATCCCAAAAGCAAGTTTGAACCCACTTTCCCTGCCTGCACTGAGCAGAACTGCCTCTTGTCTTTTTTTTTTTTACTTTTTCAACACTGTCAAAGTATTGTTAAAAAAAAAAAAGACCACCAGTAAAAACTCAAAATGATTTTGGATAGTATTTTATATATATATGTTCAATAACCTTAGGAAGAGTAACATAGACTTGAATTTTTGCTTTGCTTATTTTATGCAACAGTTATCCATTGCTTATGGGCAAAGTAGTCTCTCTGCTTGATTTAAACAGGCCATGATTCTTGGTGACTTTTACATAGACAATTGATGGGCTTAACCTATCCAATCTTTTTTCAGTGTGAAGCACAGAAGCTAAGCTGAAAAAGAAAGGAATTTCGTATCAAAACGGGTGACTCAGGTGGGTGGGGTCAGGAGGTTCGAGACCTGACCTTCTGTCACTCGTTTCATTCAAAGACTCGTCCAATGTCGATGTCTTTTGGCATGTATCGATCGTGCATGCATGCCAGTCTCCAAAGAATGACATATCAGCTCTCAAATTGCACTTGAAAATTCATAGCGAAAAAATTTTCTGTCTAGTTTCGGACCATGCTGTGTAATAAGGTCACATACAGAAAACAGTTCCTCCAAAAAATGACACAGTTTCGCTCACTTACTCAAGAAATTATCAAACAATCATGAAAAACGCGTTCTACACCCGTCATTTCATCTGTTCTTAAAAAACAGTGTAGCAGAAGTGCTTGATATCAAATTTTCAATATAAGTGTATTAATTTTCCAAATGGCTCTACTTTTGACTACTGCTTCAATGTTTTGGAAGGGAAGAGGGGGGGTATATATAAATAGATTAATTTTCCAGGTCATAATCAACTGCCTGGCTACCTCAGTGAGTTAGATGGCTGGTACCATGATTTTTTTTTTTAATTTGGTCATTCTGGTGAACAGGTTTCCAGCCTGCATGAGCAACCACTATCTTTTTCTCGTTTCTTTTCATTTTTTTTTTACACTGCCTAATTTTTAGATATCAAATACATATGTAAACTTTTTTTCCAAGTTGGTCATCCTGGTGGGCAGCTTCCAACTTGCATGAGCAACCACAATCTTTTTCTCTTATATTTTCTTTTTTTTTTCTGTCACACTCCCTAATTCTTAGATATCTAATACATAATTATGTAAACATTTATGTTCACAAAAACTGGATGGAAATTTTTCCTTCTCTCTTTTTATCTACTTTTATCAGTTACCATAGTTTTCACCCCCATGCATACAGCTTGCCTTGTGCTTGATTGAGGAAGATGGCCCGAATTGACATAATGCTGTATGTGCCCGTGATGACATGATTCAACCCCTTAAACGAGAAAACAATAATACGCTAACACGGCTCCAAATCCAATTGTGATGAGAACCCAATGATATATGGCATTTAGGCACATGCGAAAAAGAGAAATCTGGATTCAAGCCAACTTTGTCGCATCGGTCAATTTGTGCATATGCGAATTATGACACTTATTTTGCTGATCCGATCTGAAGGTAATTCCATGAGGAGAGACTTTGTTTTAGTGTGTTTTCTTCCAAAACAGAAAAGAATACCAAGAAAAACACCATTATTAAGTGCCCTTTGTCAAGCATATGTTTTGTCGTCTGCGCAGGTGCAACATTTGGGTGGATCGGCCAGCATTGAAACCGATTTCAAATATTGGTCTCTGTACAGTGGTTGTGCGCAATCTAGGGGTTAAACCATATCATTGCGGGTGCAAGAGATTTTTACATAAATTGTGACATTCTGTCGGCTCCAGCCTGACAGTCATATTCTTCGGTTATTCGAAAAGGGCATGTGACAGACCCTTTTTGTCTTTCAGCATTATTAGGCAACTCTAATTGACAAGTCCTTTGAACCTATGAGGCTATCCCAAAAGCAAGTTTGAACCCACTTTCCCTGCCTGCACTGAGCAGAACTGCCTCTTGTCTTTTTTTTTTTTTTACTTTTTCCACACTGTCAAAAGTATTGTTAAAAAAAAAAAAGACCACCAGTAAAAACTCAAAATGATTTTGGATAGTATTTTATATATATATGTTCAATAACCTTAGGAAGAGTAACATACACTTGAATTTTTGCTTTGCTTATTTTATGCAACAGTTATCCATTGCTTATGGGCAAAGTAGTCTCTCTGCTTGATTTAAACAGGCCATGATTCTTGGTGACTTTTACATAGACAATTGATGGGCTTAACCTATCCAATCTTTTTTCAGTGTGAAGCACAGAAGCTAAGCTGAAAAAGAAAGGAATTTCGTATCAAAACGGGTGACTCAGGTGGGTGGGGTCAGGAGGTTCGAGACCTGACCTTCTGTCACTCGTTTCATTCAAAGACTCGTCCAATGTCGATGTCTTTTGGCATGTATCGATCGTGCATGCATGCCAGTCTCCAAAGAATGACATATCAGCTCTCAAATTGCACTTGAAAATTCATAGCGAAAAAATTTTCTGTCTAGTTTCGGACCATGCTGTGTAATAAGGTCACATACAGAAAACAGTTCCTCCAAAAAATGACACAGTTTCGCTCACTTACTCAAGAAATTATCAAACAATCATCAAAAACGCGTTCTACACCCGTCATTTCATCTGTTCTTAAAAAACAGTGTAGCAGAAGTGCTTGATATCAAATTTTCAATATAAGTGTATTAATTTTCCAAATGGCTCTACTTTTGACTACTGCTTCAATGTTTTGGAAGGGAAGAGGGGGGGTATATATAAATAGATTAATTTTCCAGGTCATAATCAACTGCCTGGCTAGCTCAGTAAGTTAGATGGCTGGTACCATGATTTTTTTTTTTAATTTGGTCATTCTGGTGAACAGGTTTCCAGCCTGCATGAGCAACCACTATCTTTTTCTCGTTTCTTTTCATTTTTTTTTTACACTGCCTAATTTTTAGATATCAAATACATATGTAAACTTTTTTTCCAAGTTGGTCATCCTGGTGGGCAGCTTCCAACTTGCATGAGCAACCACAATCTTTTTCTCTTATATTTTCTTTTTTTTTTCTGTCACACTCCCTAATTTTTAGATATCTAATACATAATTATGTAAACATTTATGTTCACAAAAACTGGATGGAAATTTTTCCTTCTCTCTTTTTATCTACTTTTATCAGTTAGCATAGTTTTCACCCCCATGCATACAGCTTGCCTTGTGCTTGATTGAGGAAGATGGCCCAAATTGACATAATGCTGTATGTGCCCGTAATGACATGATTCAACCCCTTAAACGAGAAAACAATAATACGCTAACACAGCTCCAAATCCAATTGTGATGAGAACCCAATGATATATGGCATTTAGGCACATGCGAAAAAGAGAAATCTGGATTCAAGCCAACTTTGTCGCATCGGTCGATTTGTGCATATGCGAATTATGACACTTATTTTGCTGATCCGATCTGAAGGCAATTCCATGAGGAGAGACTTTGTTTTAGTGTGTTTTCTTCCAAAAAAGAAAAGAATACCAAGAAAAACACCATTATTAAGTGCCCTTTGTCAAGCATATGTTTTGTCGTCTGCGCAGGTGCAACATTTGGGTGGATCGGCCAGCATTGAAACCGATTTCAAATATTGGTCTCTGTACAGTGGTTGTGCGCAATCTAGGGGTTAAACCATATCATTGCGGGTGCAAGAGATTTTTACATAAATTGCGACATTCTGTCGGCTCCAGCCTGACAGTCGTATTCTTCGGTTATTCGAAAAGGGCATGTGACAGACCCATTTTTTCTTTCAGCATTATTAGGCAACTCTAATTGACAAGTCCTTTGAACCTATGAGGCTATCCCAAAAGCAAGTTTGAACCCACTTTCCCTGCCTGCACTCAGCAGAACTGCCTCTTGTCTTTTTTTTTTTTTTTACTTTTTCCACACTGTCAAAAGTATTGTTAAAAAAAAAAGACCACCAGTAAAAACTCAAAATGATTTTGGATAGTATTGTATATATATATGTTCAATAACCTTAGGAAGAGTAACATACACTTGAATTTTTACTTTGCTTATTTTATGCAACAGTTATCCATTGCTTATGGGCAAAGTAGTCTCTCTGCTTGATTTAAACAGGCCATGATTCTTGGTGACTTTTACATAGACAATTGATGGGCTTAACCTATCCAATCTTTTTTCAGTGTGAAGCACAGAAGCTAAGCTGAAAAAGAAAGGAATTTCGTATCAAAACAGGTGACTCAGGTGGGTGGGGTCAGGAGGTTCGAGACCTGACCTTCTGTCACTCGTTTCATTCAAAGACTCGTCCAATGTCGATGTCTTTTGGCATGTATCGATCGTGCATGCATGCCAGTCTCCAAAGAATGACATATCAGCTCTCAAATTGCACTTGAAAATTCATAGCGAAAAAATTTTCTGTCTAGTTTCGGACCATGCTGTGTAATAAGGTCACATACAGAAAACAGTTCCTCCAAAAAATGACACAGTTTCGCTCACTTACTCAAGAAATTATCAAACAATCATCAAAAACGCGTTCTACACCCGTCATTTCATCTGTTCTTAAAAAACAGTGTAGCAGAAGTGCTTGATATCAAATTTTCAATATAAGTGTATTAATTTTCCAAATGGCTCTACTTTTGACTACTGCTTCAATGTTTTGGAAGGGAAGAGGGGGGATATATATAAATAGATTAATTTTCCAGGTCATAATCAACTGCCTGGCTAGCTCAGTGAGTTAGATGGCTGGTACCATGATTTTTTTTTTTAATTTGGTCATTCTGGTGAACAGGTTTCCAGCCTGCATGAGCAACCACTATCTTTTTCTCGTTTCTTTTCATTTTTTTTTTACACTGCCTAATTTTTAGATATCAAATACATATGTAAACTTTTTTTCCAAGTTGGTCATCCTGGTGGGCAGCTTCCAACTTGCATGAGCAACCACAATCTTTTTCTCTTATATTTTCTTTTTTTTTTCTGTCACACTCCCTAATTCTTAGATATCTAATACATAATTATGTAAACATTTATGTTCACAAAAACTGGATGGAAATTTTTCCTTCTCTCTTTTTATCTACTTTTATCAGTTACCATAGTTTTCACCCCCATGCATACAGCTTGCCTTGTGCTTGATTGAGGAAGATGGCCCGAATTGACATAATGCTGTATGTGCCCGTGATGACATGATTCAACCCCTTAAACGAGAAAACAATAATACGCTAACACGGCTCCAAATCCAATTGTGATGAGAACCCAATGATATATGGCATTTAGGCACATGCGTAAAAAAAGAGATATCTGAATTCAAGCCAACTTTGTCGCATCGGTCGATTTGTGCATATGCGAATTATGACACTTATTTTGCTGATCCGATCTGAAGGCAATTCCATGAGGAGAGACTTTGTTTTAGTGTGTTTTCTTCCAAAAAAGAAAAGAATACCAAGAAAAACACCATTATTAAGTGCCCTTTGTCAAGCATATGTTTTGTCGTCTGCGCAGGTGCAACATTTGGGTGGATCGGCCAGCATTGAAACCGATTTCAAATATTGGTCTCTGTACAGTGGTTGTGCGCAATCTAGGGGTTAAACCATATCATTGCGGGTGCAAGAGATTTTTACATAAATTGCAACATTCTGTCGGCTCCAGCCTGACAGTCGTATTCTTCGGTTATTCGAAAAGGGCATGTGACAGACCCTTTTTGTCTTTCAGCATTATTAGGCAACTCTAATTGACAAGTCCTTTGAACCTATGAGGCTATCCCAAAAGCAAGTTTGAACCCACTTTCCCTGCCTGCACTGAGCAGAACTGCCTCTTGTCTTTTTTTTTTTTTACTTTTTCCACACTGTCAAAAGTATTGTTAAAAAAAAAAAGACCACCAGTAAAAACTCAAAATGATTTTGGATAGTATTTTATATATATATGTTCAATAACCTTAGGAAGAGTAACATAGACTTGAATTTTTGCTTTGCTTATTTTATGCAAGTTATCCATTGCTTATGGGCAAAGTAGTCTCTCTGCTTGATTTAAACAGGCCATGATTCTTGGTGACTTTTACATAGACAATTGATGGGCTTAACCTATCCAATCTTTTTTCAGTGTGAAGCACAGAAGCTAAGCTGAAAAAGAAAGGAATTTCGTATCAAAACGGGTGACTCAGGTGGGTGGGGTCAGGAGGTTCGAGACCTGACCTTCTGTCACTCGTTTCATTCAAAGACTCGTCCAATGTCGATGTCTTTTGGCATGTATCGATCGTGCATGCATGCCAGTCTCCAAAGAATGACATATCAGCTCTCAAATTACACTTGAAAATTCATAGCGAAAAAATTTTCTGTCTAGTTTCGGACCATGCTGTGTAATAAGGTCACATACAGAAAACAGTTCCTCCAAAAAATGACACAGTTTCGCTCACTTACTCAAGAAATTATCAAACAATCATCAAAAACGCGTTCTACACCCGTCATTTCATCTGTTCTTAAAAAACAGTGTAGCAGAAGTGCTTGATATCAAATTTTCAATATAAGTGTATTAATTTTCCAAATGGCTCTACTTTTGACTACTGCTTCAATGTTTTGGAAGGGAAGAGGGGGGGTATATATAAATAGATTAATTTTCCAGGTCATAATCAACTGCCTGGCTAGCTCAGTGAGTTAGATGGCTGGTACCATGATTTTTTTTTTTAATTTGGTCATTCTGGTGAACAGGTTTCCAGCCTGCATGAGCAACCACTATCTTTTTCTCGTTTCTTTTCATTTTTTTTTTACACTGCCTAATTTTTAGATATCAAATACATATGTAAACTTTTTTTCCAAGTTGGTCATCCTGGTGGGCAGCTTCCAACTTGCATGAGCAACCACAATCTTTTTCTCTTATATTTTCTTTTTTTTTTCTGTCACACTCCCTAATTCTTAGATATCTAATACATAATTATGTAAACATTTATGTTCACAAAAACTGGATGGAAATTTTTCCTTCTCTCTTTTTATCTACTTTTATCAGTTACCATAGTTTTCACCCCCATGCATACAGCTTGCCTTGTGCTTGATTGAGGAAGATGGCCCGAATTGACATAATGCTGTATGTGCCCGTGATGACATGATTCAACCCCTTAAACGAGAAAACAATAATACGCTAACACGGCTCCAAATCCAATTGTGATGAGAACCCAATGATATATGGCATTTAGGCACATGCGAAAAAGAGAAATCTGGATTCAAGCCAACTTTGTCGCATCGGTCAATTTGTGCATATGCGAATTATGACACTTATTTTGCTGATCCGATCTGAAGGCAATTCCATGAGGAGAGACTTTGTTTTAGTGTGTTTTCTTCCAAAAAAGAAAAGAATACCAAGAAAAACAGCATTATTAAGTGCCCTTTGTCAAGCATATGTTTTGTCGTCTGCGCAGGTGCAACATTTGGGTGGATCTGCCAGCATTGAAACCGATTTCAAATATTGGTCTCTGTACAGTGGTTGTGCGCAATCTAGGGGTTAAACCATATCATTGCGGGTGCAAGAGATTTTTACATAAATTGCGACATTCTGTCGGCTCCAGCCTGACAGTCGTATTCTTCGGTTATTCGAAAAGGGCATGTGACAGACCCTTTTTGTCTTTCAGCATTATTAGGCAACTCTAATTGACAAGTCCTTTGAACCTATGAGGCTATCCCAAAAGCAAGTTTGAACCCACTTTCCCTGCCTGCACTGAGCAGAACTGCCTCTTGTCTATTTTTTTTTTTTACTTTTTCCACACTGTCAAAAGTATTGTTAAAAAAAAAAAGACCACCAGTAAAAACTCAAAATGATTTTGGATAGTATTTTATATATATATGTTCAATAACCTTAGGAAGAGTAACATAGACTTGAATTTTTGCTTTGCTTATTTTATGCAACAGTTATCCATTGCTTATGGGCAAAGTAGTCTCTCTGCTTGATTTAAACAGGCCATGATTCTTGGTGACTTTTACATAGACAATTGATGGGCTTAACCTATCCAATCTTTTTTCAGTGTGAAGCACAGAAGCTAAGCTGAAAAAGAAAGGAATTTCGTATCAAAACGGGTGACTCAGGTGGGTGGGGTCAGGAGGTTCGAGACCTGACCTTCTGTCACTCGTTTCATTCAAAGACTCGTCCAATGTCGATGTCTTTTGGCATGTATCGATCGTGCATGCATGCCAGTCTCCAAAGAATGACATATCAGCTCTCAAATTGCACTTGAAAATTCATAGCGAAAAAATTTTCTGTCTAGTTTCGGACCATGCTGTGTAATAAGGTCACATACAGAAAACAGTTCCTCCAAAAAATGACACAGTTTCGCTCACTTACTCAAGAAATTATCAAACAATCATCAAAAACGCGTTCTACACCCGTCATTTCATCTGTTCTTAAAAAACAGTGTAGCAGAAGTGCTTGATATCAAATTTTCAATATAAGTGTATTAATTTTCCAAATGGCTCTACTTTTGACTACTGCTTCAATGTTTTGGAAGGGAAGAGGGGGGGTATATATAAATAGATTAATTTTCCAGGTCATAATCAACTGCCTGGCTAGCTCAGTGAGTTAGATGGCTGGTACCATGATTTTTTTTTTTAATTTGGTCATTCTGGTGAACAGGTTTCCAGCCTGCATGAGCAACCACTATCTTTTTCTCGTTTCTTTTCATTTTTTTTTTACACTGCCTAATTTTTAGATATCAAATACATATGTAAACTTTTTTTCCAAGTTGGTCATCCTGGTGGGCAGCTTCCAACTTGCATGAGCAACCACAATCTTTTTCTCTTATATTTTCTTTTTTTTTTCTGTCACACTCCCTAATTCTTAGATATCTAATACATAATTATGTAAACATTTATGTTCACAAAAACTGGATGGAAATTTTTCCTTCTCTCTTTTTATCTACTTTTATCAGTTACCATAGTTTTCACCCCCATGCATACAGCTTGCCTTGTGCTTGATTGAGGAAGATGGCCCGAATTGACATAATGCTGTATGTGCCCGTGATGACATGATTCAACCCCTTAAACGAGAAAACAATAATACACTAACACGGCTCCAAATCCAATTGTGATGAGAACCCAATGATATATGGCATTTAGGCACATGCGAAAAAGAGAAATCTGGATTCAAGCCAACTTTGTCGCATCGGTCGATTTGTGCATATGCGAATTATGACACTTATTTTGCTGATCCGATCTGAAGGCAATTCCATGAGGAGAGACTTTGTTTTAGTGTGTTTTCTTCCAAAAAATAAAAGAATACCAATAAAAACACCATTATTAAGTGCTCTTTGTCAAGCATATGTTTTGTCGTCTGCGCAGGTGCAACATTTGGGTGGATCGGCCAGCATTGAAACCGATTTCAAATATTGGTCTCTGTACAGTGGTTGTGCGCAATCTAGGGGTTAAACCATATCATTGCGGGTGCAAGAGATTTTTACATAAATTGCGACATTCTGTCGGCTCCAGCCTGACAGTCGTATTCTTCGGTTATTCGAAAAGGGCATGTGACAGACCCTTTTTGTCTTTCAGCATTATTAGGCAACTCTAATTGACAAGTCCTTTGAACCTATGAGGCTATCCCAAAAGCAAGTTTGAACCCACTTTCCCTGCCTGCACTGAGCAGAACTGCCTCTTGTCTTTTTTTTTTTTTACTTTTTCCACACTGTCAAAAGTATTGTTAAAAAAAAAAAGACCACCAGTAAAAACTCAAAATGATTTTGGATAGTATTTTATATATATATGTTCAATAACCTTAGGAAGAGTAACATAGACTTGAATTTTTGCTTTGCTTATTTTATGCAACAGTTATCCATTGCTTATGGGCAAAGTAGTCTCTCTGCTTGATTTAAACAGGCCATGATTCTTGGTGACTTTTACATAGACAATTGATGGGCTTAACCTATCCAATCTTTTTTCAGTGTGAAGCACAGAAGCTAAGCTGAAAAAGAAAGGAATTTCGTATCAAAACGGGTGACTCAGGTGGGTGGGGTCAGGAGGTTCGAGACCTGACCTTCTGTCACTCGTTTCATTCAAAGACTCGTCCAATGTCGATGTCTTTTGGCATGTATCGATCGTGCATGCATGCCAGTCTCCAAAGAATGACATATCAGCTCTCAAATTGCACTTGAAAATTCATAGCGAAAAAATTTTCTGTCTAGTTTCGGACCATGCTGTGTAATAAGGTCACATACAGAAAACAGTTCCTCCAAAAAATGACACAGTTTCGCTCACTTACTCAAGAAATTATCAAACAATCATCAAAAACGCGTTCTACACCCGTCATTTCATCTGTTCTTAAAAAACAGTGTAGCAGAAGTGCTTGATATCAAATTTTCAATATAAGTGTATTAATTTTCCAAATGGCTCTACTTTTGACTACTGCTTCAATGTTTTGGAAGGGAAGAGGGGGGTATATATAAATAGATTAATTTTCCAGGTCATAATCAACTGCCTGGCTAGCTCAGTGAGTTAGATGGCTGGTACCATGATTTTTTTTTTTTAATTTGGTCATTCTGGTGAACAGGTTTCCAGCCTGCATGAGCAACCACTATCTTTTTCTCGTTTCTTTTCATTTTTTTTTTTACACTGCCTAATTTTTAGATATCAAATACATATGTAAACTTTTTTTCCAAGTTGGTCATCCTGGTGGGCAGCTTCCAACTTGCATGAGCAACCACAATCTTTTTCTCTTATATTTTCTTTTTTTTTTCTGTCACACTCCCTAATTCTTAGATATCTAATACATAATTATGTAAACATTTATGTTCACAAAAACTGGATGGAAATTTTTCCTTCTCTCTTTTTATCTACTTTTATCAGTTACCATAGTTTTCACCCCCATGCATACAGCTTGCCTTGTGCTTGATTGAGGAAGATGGCCCGAATTGACATAATGCTGTATGTGCCCGTGATGACATGATTCAACCCCTTAAACGAGAAAACAATAATACGCTAACACGGCTCCAAATCCAATTGTGATGAGAACCCAATGATATATGGCATTTAGGCACATGCGAAAAAGAGAAATCTGGATTCAAGCCAACTTTGTCGCATCGGTCAATTTGTGCATATGCGAATTATGACACTTATTTTGCTGATCCGATCTGAAGGCAATTCCATGAGGAGAAACTTTGTTTTAGTGTGTTTTCTTCCAAAAAATAAAAGAATACCAAGAAAAACACCATTATTAAGTGCCCTTTGTCAAGCATATGTTTTGTCGTCTGCGCAGGTGCAACATTTGGGTGGATCGGCCAGCATTGAAACCGATTTCAAATATTGGTCTCTGTACAGTGGTTTTGCGCAATCTAGGGGTTAAACCATATCATTGCGGGTGCAAGAGATTTTTACATAAATTGCGACATTCTGTCGGCTCCAGCCTGACAGTCGTATTCTTCGGTTATTTGAAAAGGGCATGTGACAGACCCTTTTTGTCTTTCAGCATTATTAGGCAACTCTAATTGACAAGTCCTTTGAACCTATGAGGCTATCCCAAAAGCAAGTTTGAACCCACTTTCCCTGCCTGCACTGAGCAGAACTGCCTCTTGTCTTTTTTTTTTTTTTACTTTTTCCACACTGTCAAAAGTATTGTTAAAAAAAAAAAGACCACCAGTAAAAACTCAAAATGATTTTGGATAGTATTTTAT
Organism: Hippopus hippopus; assembly: GCA_946811185.2. Lineage (NCBI taxonomy): Eukaryota > Metazoa > Mollusca > Bivalvia > Cardiida > Cardiidae > Hippopus > Hippopus hippopus. Next base: position 26,004,756 of record OX328102.1, on the reverse strand, counting down.
ATATATATATGTTCAATAACCTTAGGAAGAGTAACATAGACTTGAATTTTTGCTTTGCTTATTTTATGCAACAGTTATCCATTGCTTATGGGCAAAGTAGTCTCTCTGCTTGATTTAAACAGGCCATGATTCTTGGTGACTTTTACATAGACAATTGATGGGCTTAACCTATCCAATCTTTTTTCAGTGTGAAGCACAGAAGCTAAGCTGAAAAAGAAAGGAATTTCGTATCAAAACGGGTGACTCAGGTGGGTGGGGTCAGGAGGTTCGAGACCTGACCTTCTGTCACTCGTTTCATTCAAAGACTCGTCCAATGTCGATGTCTTTTGGCATGTATCGATCGTGCATGCATGCCAGTCTCCAAAGAATGACATATCAGCTCTCAAATTGCACTTGAAAATTCATAGCGAAAAAATTTTCTGTCTAGTTTCGGACCATGCTGTGTAATAAGGTCACATACAGAAAACAGTTCCTCCAAAAAATGACACAGTTTCGCTCACTTACTCAAGAAATTATCAAACAATCATGAAAAACGCGTTCTACACCCGTCATTTCATCTGTTCTTAAAAAACAGTGTAGCAGAAGTGCTTGATATCAAATTTTCAATATAAGTGTATTAATTTTCCAAATGGCTCTACTTTTGACTACTGCTTCAATGTTTTGGAAGGGAAGAGGGGGGTATATATAAATAGATTAATTTTCCAGGTCATAATCAACTGCCTGGCTAGCTCAGTGAGTTAGATGGCTGGTACCATGATTTTTTTTTTTAATTTGGTCATTCTGGTGAACAGGTTTCCAGCCTGCATGAGCAACCACTATCTTTTTCTCGTTTCTTTTCATTTTTTTTTTACACTGCCTAATTTTTAGATATCAAATACATATGTAAACTTTTTTTCCAAGTTGGTCATCCTGGTGGGCAGCTTCCAACTTGCATGAGCAACCACAATCTTTTTCTCTTATATTTTCTTTTTTTTTTCTGTCACACTCCCTAATTCTTAGATATCTAATACATAATTATGTAAACATTTATGTTCACAAAAACTGGATGGAAATTTTTCCTTCTCTCTTTTTATCTACTTTTATCAGTTACCATAGTTTTCACCCCCATGCATACAGCTTGCCTTGTGCTTGATTGAGGAAGACGGCCCGAATTGACATAATGCTGTATGTGCCCGTGATGACATGATTCAACCTCTTAAATGAGAAAACAATAATACGCTAACACGGCTCCAAATCCAATTGTGATGAGAACCCAATGATATATGGCATTTAGGCACATGCGAAAAAGAGAAATCTGGATTCAAGCCAACTTTGTCGCATCGTTCAATTTGTGCATATGCGAATTATGACACTTATTTTGCTGATCCGATCTGAAGGCAATTCCATGAGGAGAGACTTTGTTTTAGTGTGTTTTCTTCCAAAAAAGAAAAGAATACCAAGAAAAACACCATTATTAAGTGCCCTTTGTCAAGCATATGTTTTGTCGTCTGTGCAGGTGCAACATTTGGGTGGATCGGCCAGCATTGAAACCGATTTCAAATATTGGTCTCTGTACAGTGGTTGTGCGCAATCTAGGGGTTAAACCATATCATTGCGGGTGCAAGAGATTTTTACATAAATTGCGACATTCTGTCGGCTCCAGCCTGACAGTCGTATTCTTCGGTTATTTGAAAAGGGCATGTGACAGACCCTTTTTGTCTTTCAGCATTATTAGGCAACTCTAATTGACAAGTCCTTTGAACCTATGAGGCTATCCCAAAAGCAAGTTTGAACCCACTTTCCCTGCCTGCACTGAGCAGAACTGCCTCTTGTCTTCTTTTTTTTTTACTTTTTCCACACTGTCAAAAGTATTGTTAAAAAAAAAAAGACCACCAGTAAAAACTCAAAATGATTTTGGATAGTATTTTATATATATATGTTCAATAACCTTAGGAAGAGTAACATAGACTTGAATTTTTGCTTTGCTTATTTTATGCAACAGTTATCCATTGCTTATGGGCAAAGTAGTCTCTCTGCTTGATTTAAACAGGCCATGATTCTTGGTGACTTTTACATAGACAATTGATGGGCTTAACCTATCCAATCTTTTTTCAGTGTGAAGCACAGAAGCTAAGCTGAAAAAGAAAGGAATTTCGTATCAAAACGGGTGACTCAGGTGGGTGGGGTCAGGAGGTTCGAGACCTGACCTTCTGTCACTCGTTTCATTCAAAGACTCGTCCAATGTCGATGTCTTTTGGCATGTATCGATCGTGCATGCATGCCAGTCTCCAAAGAATGACATATCAGCTCTCAAATTGCACTTGAAAATTCATAGCGAAAAAATTTTCTGTCTAGTTTCGGACCATGCTGTGTAATAAGGTCACATACAGAAAACAGTTCCTCCAAAAAATGACACAGTTTCGCTCACTTACTCAAGAAATTATCAAACAATCATCAAAAACGCGTTCTACACCCGTCATTTCATCTGTTCTTAAAAAACAGTGTAGCAGAAGTGCTTGATATCAAATTTTCAATATAAGTGTATTAATTTTCCAAATGGCTCTACTTTTGACTACTGCTTCAATGTTTTGGAAGGGAAGAGGGGGGTATATATAAATAGATTAATTTTCCAGGTCATAATCAACTGCCTGGCTAGCTCAGTGAGTTAGATGGCTGGTACCATGATTTTTTTTTTTAATTTGGTCATTCTGGTGAACAGGTTTCCAGCCTGCATGAGCAACCACTATCTTTTTCTCGTTTCTTTTCATTTTTTTTTTACACTGCCTAATTTTTAGATATCAAATACATATGTAAACTTTTTTTCCAAGTTGGTCATCCTGGTGGGCAGCTTCCAACTTGCATGAGCAACCACAATCTTTTTCTCTTATATTTTCTTTTTTTTTTCTGTCACACTCCCTAATTCTTAGATATCTAATACATAATTATGTAAACATTTATGTTCACAAAAACTGGATGGAAATTTTTCCTTCTCTCTTTTTATCTACTTTTATCAGTTACCATAGTTTTCACCCCCATGCATACAGCTTGCCTTGTGCTTGATTGAGGAAGATGGCCCGAATTGACATAATGCTGTATGTGCCCGTGATGACATGATTCAACCCCTTAAACGAGAAAACAATAATACGCTAACACGGCTCCAAATCCAATTGTGATGAGAACCCAATGATATATGGCATTTAGGCACATGCGAAAAAGAGAAATCTGGATTCAAGCCAACTTTGTCGCATCGTTCAATTTGTGCATATGCGAATTATGACACTTATTTTGCTGATCCGATCTGAAGGCAATTCCATGAGGAGAGACTTTGTTTTAGTGTGTTTTCTTCCAAAAAAGAAAAGAATACCAAGAAAAACACCATTATTAAGTGCCCTTTGTCAAGCATATGTTTTGTCGTCTGTGCAGGTGCAACATTTGGGTGGATCGGCCAGCATTGAAACCGATTTCAAATATTGGTCTCTGTACAGTGGTTGTGCGCAATCTAGGGGTTAAACCATATCATTGCGGGTGCAAGAGATTTTTACATAAATTGCGACATTCTGTCGGCTCCAGCCTGACAGTCGTATTCTTCGGTTATTTGAAAAGGGCATGTGACAGACCCTTTTTGTCTTTCAGCATTATTAGGCAACTCTAATTGACAAGTCCTTTGAACCTATGAGGCTATCCCAAAAGCAAGTTTGAACCCACTTTCCCTGCCTGCACTGAGCAGAACTGCCTCTTGTCTTTTTTTTTTTTTACTTTTTCCACACTGTCAAAAGTATTGTTAAAAAAAAAAAGACCACCAGTAAAAACTCAAAATGATTTTGGATAGTATTTTATATATATATGTTCAATAACCTTAGGAAGAGTAACATAGACTTGAATTTTTGCTTTGCTTATTTTATGCAACAGTTATCCATTGCTTATGGGCAAAGTAGTCTCTCTGCTTGATTTAAACAGGCCATGATTCTTGGTGACTTTTACATAGACAATTGATGGGCTTAACCTATCCAATCTTTTTTCAGTGTGAAGCACAGAAGCTAAGCTGAAAAAGAAAGGAATTTCGTATCAAAACGGGTGACTCAGGTGGGTGGGGTCAGGAGGTTCGAGACCTGACCTTCTGTCACTCGTTTCATTCAAAGACTCGTCCAATGTCGATGTCTTTTGGCATGTATCGATCGTGCATGCATGCCAGTCTCCAAAGAATGACATATCAGCTCTCAAATTGCACTTGAAAATTCATAGCGAAAAAATTTTCTGTCTAGTTTCGGACCATGCTGTGTAATAAGGTCACATACAGAAAACAGTTCCTCCAAAAAATGACACAGTTTCGCTCACTTACTCAAGAAATTATCAAACAATCATCAAAAACGCGTTCTACACCCGTCATTTCATCTGTTCTTAAAAAACAGTGTAGCAGAAGTGCTTGATATCAAATTTTCAATATAAGTGTATTAATTTTCCAAATGGCTCTACTTTTGACTACTGCTTCAATGTTTTGGAAGGGAAGAGGGGGGGTATATATAAATAGATTAATTTTCCAGGTCATAATCAACTGCCTGGCTAGCTCAGTGAGTTAGATGGCTGGTACCATGATTTTTTTTTTTAATTTGGTCATTCTGGTGAACAGGTTTCCAGCCTGCATGAGCAACCACTATCTTTTTCTCGTTTCTTTTCATTTTTTTTTTACACTGCCTAATTTTTAGATATCAAATACATATGTAAACTTTTTTTCCAAGTTGGTCATCCTGGTGGGCAGCTTCCAACTTGCATGAGCAACCACAATCTTTTTCTCTTATATTTTCTTTTTTTTTTCTGTCACACTCCCTAATTCTTAGATATCTAATACATAATTATGTAAACATTTATGTTCACAAAAACTGGATGGAAATTTTTCCTTCTCTCTTTTTATCTACTTTTATCAGTTACCATAGTTTTCACCCCCATGCATACAGCTTGCCTTGTGCTTGATTGAGGAAGATGGCCCGAATTGACATAATGCTGTATGTGCCCGTGATGACATGATTCAACCCCTTAAACGAGAAAACAATAATACGCTAACACGGCTCCAAATCCAATTGTGATGAGAACCCAATGATATATGGCATTTAGGCACATGCGAAAAAGAGAAATCTGGATTCAAGCCAACTTTGTCGCATCGGTCAATTTGTGCATATGCGAATTATGACACTTATTTTGCTGATCCGATCTGAAGGCAATTCCATGAGGAGAAACTTTGTTTTAGTGTGTTTTCTTCCAAAAAAGAAAAGAATACCAAGAAAAACACCATTATTAAGTGCCCTTTGTCAAGCATATGTTTTGTCGTCTGCGCAGGTGCAACATTTGGGTGGATCGGCCAGCATTGAAACCGATTTCAAATATTGGTCTCTGTACAGTGGTTGTGCGCAATCTAGGGGTTAAACCATATCATTGCGGGTGCAAGAGATTTTTACATAAATTGCGACATTCTGTCGGCTCCAGCCTGACAGTCGTATTCTTCGGTTATTTGAAAAGGGCATGTGACAGACCCTTTTTGTCTTTCAGCATTATTAGGCAACTCTAATTGACAAGTCCTTTGAACCTATGAGGCTATCCCAAAAGCAAGTTTGAACCCACTTTCCCTGCCTGCACTGAGCAGAACTGCCTCTTGTCTTTTTTTTTTTTTTTACTTTTTCCACACTGTCAAAAGTATTGTTAAAAAAAAAAAGACCACCAGTAAAAACTCAAAATGATTTTGGATAGTATTTTATATATATATGTTCAATAACCTTAGGAAGAGTAACATAGACTTGAATTTTTGCTTTGCTTATTTTATGCAACAGTTATCCATTGCTTATGGGCAAAGTAGTCTCTCTGCTTGATTTAAACAGGCCATGATTCTTGGTGACTTTTACATAGACAATTGATGGGCTTAACCTATCCAATCTTTTTTCAGTGTGAAGCACAGAAGCTAAGCTGAAAAAGAAAGGAATTTCGTATCAAAACGGGTGACTCAGGTGGGTGGGGTCAGGAAGTTCGAGACCTGACCTTCTGTCACTCGTTTCATTCAAAGACTCGTCCAATGTCGATGTCTTTTGGCATGTATCGATCGTGCATGCATGCCAGTCTCCAAAGAATGACATATCAGCTCTCAAATTGCACTTGAAAATTCATAGCGAAAAAATTTTCTGTCTAGTTTCGGACCATGCTGTGTAATAAGGTCACATACAGAAAACAGTTCCTCCAAAAAATGACACAGTTTCGCTCACTTACTCAAGAAATTATCAAACAATCATCAAAAACGCGTTCTACACCCGTCATTTCATCTGTTCTTAAAAAACAGTGTAGCAGAAGTGCTTGATATCAAATTTTCAATATAAGTGTATTAATTTTCCAAATGGCTCTACTTTTGACTACTGCTTCAATGTTTTGGAAGGGAAGAGGGGGGGTATTTATAAATAGATTAATTTTCCAGGTCATAATCAACTGCCTGGCTAGCTCAGTGAGTTAGATGGCTGGTACCATGATTTTTTTTTTTTAATTTGGTCATTCTGGTGAACAGGTTTCCAGCCTGCATGAGCAACCACTATCTTTTTCTCGTTTCTTTTCATTTTTTTTTTACACTGCCTAATTTTTAGATATCAAATACATATGTAAACTTTTTTTCCAAGTTGGTCATCCTGGTGGGCAGCTTCCAACTTGCATGAGCAACCACAATCTTTTTCTCTTATATTTTCTTTTTTTTTTCTGTCACACTCCCTAATTCTTAGATATCTAATACATAATTATGTAAACATTTATGTTCACAAAAACTGGATGGAAATTTTTCCTTCTCTCTTTTTATCTACTTTTATCAGTTACCATAGTTTTCACCCCCATGCATACAGCTTGCCTTGTGCTTGATTGAGGAAGATGGCCCGAATTGACATAATGCTGTATGTGCCCGTGATGACATGATTCAACCCCTTAAACGAGAAAACAATAATACGCTAACACGGCTCCAAATCCAATTGTGATGAGAACCCAATGATATATGGCATTTAGGCACATGCGAAAAAGAGAAATCTGGATTCAAGCCAACTTTGTTGCATCGTTCAATTTGTGCATATGCGAATTATGACACTTATTTTGCTGATCCGATCTGAAGGCAATTCCATGAGGAGAGACTTTGTTTTAGTGTGTTTTCTTCCAAAAAAGAAAAGAATACCAAGAAAAACACCATTATTAAGTGCCCTTTGTCAAGCATATGTTTTGTCGTCTGTGCAGGTGCAACATTTGGGTGGATCGGCCAGCATTGAAACCGATTTCAAATATTGGTCTCTGTACAGTGGTTGTGCGCAATCTAGGGGTTAAACCATATCATTGCGGGTGCAAGAGATTTTTACATAAATTGCGACATTCTGTCGGCTCCAGCCTGACAGTCGTATTCTTCGGTTATTTGAAAAGGGCATGTGACAGACCCTTTTTGTCTTTCAGCATTATTAGGCAACTCTAATTGACAAGTCCTTTGAACCTATGAGGCTATCCCAAAAGCAAGTTTGAACCCACTTTCCCTGCCTGCACTGAGCAGAACTGCCTCTTGTCTTTTTTTTTTTTTACTTTTTCCACACTGTCAAAAGTATTGTTAAAAAAAAAAAGACCACCAGTAAAAACTCAAAATGATTTTGGATAGTATTTTATATATATATGTTCAATAACCTTAGGAAGAGTAACATAGACTTGAATTTTTGCTTTGCTTATTTTATGCAACAGTTATCCATTGCTTATGGGCAAAGTAGTCTCTCTGCTTGATTTAAACAGGCCATGATTCTTGGTGACTTTTACATAGACAATTGATGGGCTTAACCTATCCAATCTTTTTTCAGTGTGAAGCACAGAAGCTAAGCTGAAAAAGAAAGGAATTTCGTATCAAAACGGGTGACTCAGGTGGGTGGGGTCAGGAGGTTCGAGACCTGACCTTCTGTCACTCGTTTCATTCAAAGACTCGTCCAATGTCGATGTCTTTTGGCATGTATCGATCGTGCATGCATGCCAGTCTCCAAAGAATGACATATCAGCTCTCAAATTGCACTTGAAAATTCATAGCGAAAAAATTTTCTGTCTAGTTTCGGACCATGCTGTGTAATAAGGTCACATACAGAAAACAGTTCCTACAAAAAATGACACAGTTTCGCTCACTTACTCAAGAAATTATCAAACAATCATCAAAAACGCGTTCTACACCCGTCATTTCATCTGTTCTTAAAAAACAGTGTAGCAGAAGTGCTTGATATCAAATTTTCAATATAAGTGTATTAATTTTCCAAATGGCTCTACTTTTGACTACTGCTTCAATGTTTTGGAAGGGAAGAGGGGGGGTATATATAAATAGATTAATTTTCCAGGTCATAATCAACTGCCTGGCTAGCTCAGTGAGTTAGATGGCTGGTACCATGATTTTTTTTTTTTTAATTTGGTCATTCTGGTGAACAGGTTTCCAGCCTGCATGAGCAACCACTATCTTTTTCTCGTTTCTTTTCATTTTTTTTTTACACTGCCTAATTTTTAGATATCAAATACATATGTAAACTTTTTTTCCAAGTTGGTCATCCTGGTGGGCAGCTTCCAACTTGCATGAGCAACCACAATCTTTTTCTCTTATATTTTCTTTTTTTTTTTCTGTCACACTCCCTAATTCTTAGATATCTAATACATAATTATGTAAACATTTATGTTCACAAAAACTGGATGGAAATTTTTCCTTCTCTCTTTTTATCTACTTTTATCAGTTACCATAGTTTTCACCCCCATGCATACAGCTTGCCTTGTGCTTGATTGAGGAAGATGGCCCGAATTGACATAATGCTGTATGTGCCCGTGATGACATGATTCAACCCCTTAAACGAGAAAACAATAATACGCTAACACGGCTCCAAATCCAATTGTGATGAGAACCCAATGATATATGGCATTTAGGCACATGCGAAAAAGAGAAATCTGGATTCAAGCCAACTTTGTCGCATCGGTCAATTTGTGCATATGCGAATTATGACACTTATTTTGCTGATCCGATCTGAAGGCAATTCCATGAGGAGAGACTTTGTTTTAGTGTGTTTTCTTCCAAAAAAGAAAAGAATACCAAGAAAAACACCATTATTAAGTGCCCTTTGTCAAGCATATGTTTTGTCGTCTGCGCAGGTGCAACATTTGGGTGGATCGGCCAGCATTGAAACCGATTTCAAATATTGGTCTCTGTACAGTGGTTGTGCGCAATCTAGGGGTTAAACCATATCATTGCGGGTGCAAGAGATTTTTACATAAATTGCGACATTCTGTCGGCTCCAGCCTGACAGTCGTATTCTTCGGTTATTCGAAAAGGGCATGTGACAGACCCTTTTTGTCTTTCAGCATTATTAGGCAACTCTAATTGACAAGTCCTTTGAACCTATGAGGCTATCCCAAAAGCAAGTTTGAACCCACTTTCCCTGCCTGCACTGAGCAGAACTGCCTCTTGTCTTTTTTTTTTTTTACTTTTTCCACACTGTCAAAAGTATTGTTAAAAAAAAAAAGACCACCAGTAAAAACTCAAAATGATTTTGGATAGTATTTTATATATATATGTTCAATAACCTTAGGAAGAGTAACATACACTTGAATTTTTGCTTTGCTTATTTTATGCAACAGTTATCCATTGCTTATGGGCAAAGTAGTCTCTCTGCTTGATTTAAACAGGCCATGATTCTTGGTGACTTTTACATAGACAATTGATGGGCTTAACCTATCCAATCTTTTTTCAGTGTGAAGCACAGAAGCTAAGCTGAAAAAGAAAGGAATTTCGTATCAAAACGGGTGACTCAGGTGGGTGGGGTCAGGAGGTTCGAGACCTGACCTTCTGTCACTCGTTTCATTCAAAGACTCGTCCAATGTCGATGTCTTTTGGCATGTATCGATCGTGCATGCATGCCAGTCTCCAAAGAATGACATATCAGCTCTCAAATTGCACTTGAAAATTCATAGCGAAAAAATTTTCTGTCTAGTTTCGGACCATGCTGTGTAATAAGGTCACATACAGAAAACAGTTCCTCCAAAAAATGACACAGTTTCGCTCACTTACTCAAGAAATTATCAAACAATCATCAAAAACGCGTTCTACACCCGTCATTTCATCTGTTCTTAAAAAACAGTGTAGCAGAAGTGCTTGATATCAAATTTTCAATATAAGTGTATTAATTTTCCAAATGGCTCTACTTTTGACTACTGCTTCAATGTTTTGGAAGGGAAGAGGGGGGGTATATATAAATAGATTAATTTTCCAGGTCATAATCAACTGCCTGGCTAGCTCAGTGAGTTAGATGGCTGGTACCATGATTTTTTTTTTTTTAATTTGGTCATTCTGGTGAACAGGTTTCCAGCCTGCATGAGCAACCACTATCTTTTTCTCGTTTCTTTTCATTTTTTTTTTACACTGCCTAATTTTTAGATATCAAATACATATGTAAACTTTTTTTCCAAGTTGGTCATCCTGGTGGGCAGCTTCCAACTTGCATGAGCAACCACAATCTTTTTCTCTTATATTTTCTTTTTTTTTTCTGTCACACTCCCTAATTCTTAGATATCTAATACATAATTATGTAAACATTTATGTTCACAAAAACTGGATGGAAATTTTTCCTTCTCTCTTTTTATCTACTTTTATCAGTTACCATAGTTTTCACCCCCATGCATACAGCTTGCCTTGTGCTTGATTGAGGAAGATGGCCCGAATTGACATAATGCTGTATGTGCCCGTGATGACATGATTCAACCCTTTAAACGAGAAAACAATAATACGCTAACACGGCTCCAAATCCAATTGTGATGAGAACCCAATGATATATGGCATTTAGGCACATGCGAAAAAGAGAAATCTGGATTCAAGCCAACTTTGTCGCATCGGTCAATTTGTGCATATGCGAATTATGACACTTATTTTGCTGATCCGATCTGAAGGCAATTCCATGAGGAGAGACTTTGTTTTAGTGTGTTTTCTTCCAAAAAAGAAAAGAATACCAAGAAAAACACCATTATTAAGTGCCCTTTGTCAAGCATATGTTTTGTCGTCTGCGCAGGTGCAACATTTGGGTGGATCGGCCAGCATTGAAACCGATTTCAAATATTGGTCTCTGTACAGTGGTTGTGAGCAATCTAGGGGTTAAACCATATCATTGCGGGTGCAAGAGATTTTTACATAAATTGCGACATTCTGTCGGCTCCAGCCTGACAGTCGTATTCTTCGGTTATTTGAAAAGGGCATGTGACAGACCCTTTTTGTCTTTCAGCATTATTAGGCAACTCTAATTGACAAGTCCTTTGAACCTATGAGGCTATCCCAAAAGCAAGTTTGAACCCACTTTCCCTGCCTGCACTGAGCAGAACTGCCTCTTGTCTTTTTTTTTTTTTACTTTTTCCACACTGTCAAAAGTATTGTTAAAAAAAAAAAGACCACCAGTAAAAACTCAAAATGATTTTGGATAGTATTTTATATATATATGTTCAATAACCTTAGGAAGAGTAACATACACTTGAATTTTTCCTTTGCTTATTTTATGCAACAGTTATCCATTGCTTATGGGCAAAGTAGTCTCTCTGCTTGATTTAAACAGGCCATGATTCTTGGTGACTTTTACATAGACAATTGATGGGCTTAACCTATCCAATCTTTTTTCAGTGTGAAGCACAGAAGCTAAGCTGAAAAAGAAAGGAATTTCGTATCAAAACGGGTGACTCAGGTGGGTGGGGTCAGGAGGTTCGAGACCTGACCTTCTGTCACTCGTTTCATTCAAAGACTCGTCCAATGTCGATGTCTTTTGGCATGTATCGATCGTGCATGCATGCCAGTCTCCAAAGAATGACATATCAGCTCTCAAATTGCACTTGAAAATTCATAGCGAAAAAATTTTCTCTCTAGTTTCGGACCATGCTGTGTAATAAGGTCACATACAGAAAACAGTTCCTCCAAAAAATGACACAGTTTCGCTCACTTACTCAAGAAATTATCAAACAATCATCAAAAACGCGTTCTACACCCGTCATTTCATCTGTTCTTAAAAAACAGTGTAGCAGAAGTGCTTGATATCAAATTTTCAATATAAGTGTATTAATTTTCCAAATGGCTCTACTTTTGACTACTGCTTCAATGTTTTGGAAGGGAAGAGGGGGGGTATATATAAATAGATTAATTTTCCAGGTCATAATCAACTGCCTGGCTAGCTCAGTGAGTTAGATGGCTGGTACCATGATTTTTTTTTTTTTAATTTGGTCATTCTGGTGAACAGGTTTCCAGCCTGCATGAGCAACCACTATCTTTTTCTCGTTTCTTTTCATTTTTTTTTTACACTGCCTAATTTTTAGATATCAAATACATATGTAAACTTTTTTTCCAAGTTGGTCATCCTGGTGGGCAGCTTCCAACTTGCATGAGCAACCACAATCTTTTTCTCTTATATTTTCTTTTTTTTTTCTGTCACACTCCCTAATTCTTAGATATCTAATACATAATTATGTAAACATTTATGTTCACAAAAACTGGATGGAAATTTTTCCTTCTCTCTTTTTATCTACTTTTATCAGTTACCATAGTTTTCACCCCCATGCATACAGCTTGCCTTGTGCTTGATTGAGGAAGATGGCCCGAATTGACATAATGCTGTATGTGCCCGTGATGACATGATTCAACCCTTTAAACGAGAAAACAATAATACGCTAACACGGCTCCAAATCCAATTGTGATGAGAACCCAATGATATATGGCATTTAGGCACATGCGAAAAAGAGAAATCTGGATTCAAGCCAACTTTGTCGCATCGGTCAATTTGTGCATATGCGAATTATGACACTTATTTTGCTGATCCGATCTGAAGGCAATTCCATGAGGAGAGACTTTGTTTTAGTGTGTTTTCTTCCAAAAAAGAAAAGAATACCAAGAAAAACACCATTATTAAGTGCCCTTTGTCAAGCATATGTTTTGTCGTCTGCGCAGGTGCAACATTTGGGTGGATCGGCCAGCATTGAAACCGATTTCAAATATTGGTCTCTGTACAGTGGTTGTGAGCAATCTAGGGGTTAAACCATATCATTGCGGGTGCAAGAGATTTTTACATAAATTGCGACATTCTGTCGGCTCCAGCCTGACAGTCGTATTCTTCGGTTATTTGAAAAGGGCATGTGACAGACCCTTTTTGTCTTTCAGCATTATTAGGCAACTCTAATTGACAAGTCCTTTGAACCTATGAGGCTATCCCAAAAGCAAGTTTGAACCCACTTTCCCTGCCTGCACTGAGCAGAACTGCCTCTTGTCTTTTTTTTTTTTTTACTTTTTCCACACTGTCAAAAGTATTGTTAAAAAAAAAAAGACCACCAGTAAAAACTCAAAATGATTTTGGATAGTATTTTATATATATATGTTCAATAACCTTAGGAAGAGTAACATACACTTGAATTTTTGCTTTGCTTATTTTATGCAACAGTTATCCATTGCTTATGGGCAAAGTAGTCTCTCTGCTTGATTTAAACAGGCCATGATTCTTGGTGACTTTTACATAGACAATTGATGGGCTTAACCTATCCAATCTTTTTTCAGTGTGAAGCACAGAAGCTAAGCTGAAAAAGAAAGGAATTTCGTATCAAAACGGGTGACTCAGGTGGGTGGGGTCAGGAGGTTCGAGACCTGACCTTCTGTCACTCGTTTCATTCAAAGACTCGTCCAATGTCGATGTCTTTTGGCATGTATCGATCGTGCATGCATGCCAGTCTCCAAAGAATGACATATCAGCTCTCAAATTGCACTTGAAAATTCATAGCGAAAAAATTTTTGTCTAGTTTCGGACCATGCTGTGTAATAAGGTCACATACAGAAAACAGTTCCTCCAAAAAATGACACAGTTTCGCTCACTTACTCAAGAAATTATCAAACAATCATCAAAAACGCGTTCTACACCCGTCATTTCATCTGTTCTTAAAAAACAGTGTAGCAGAAGTGCTTGATATCAAATTTTCAATATAAGTGTATTAATTTTCCAAATGGCTCTACTTTTGACTACTGCTTCAATGTTTTGGAAGGGAAGAGGGGGGGTATATATAAATAGATTAATTTTCCAGGTCATAATCAACTGCCTGGCTAGCTCAGTGAGTTAGATGGCTGGTACCATGATTTTTTTTTTTTTAATTTGGTCATTCTGGTGAACAGGTTTCCAGCCTGCATGAGCAACCACTATCTTTTTCTCGTTTCTTTTCATTTTTTTTTTACACTGCCTAATTTTTAGATATCAAATACATATGTAAACTTTTTTTCCAAGTTGGTCATCCTGGTGGGCAGCTTCCAACTTGCATGAGCAACCACAATCTTTTTCTCTTATATTTTCTTTTTTTTTTCTGTCACACTCCCTAATTCTTAGATATCTAATACATAATTATGTAAACATTTATGTTCACAAAAACTGGATGGAAATTTTTCCTTCTCTCTTTTTATCTACTTTTATCAGTTACCATAGTTTTCACCCCCATGCATACAGCTTGCCTTGTGCTTGATTGAGGAAGATGGCCCGAATTGACATAATGCTGTATGTGCCCGTGATGACATGATTCAACCCCTTAAACGAGAAAACAATAATACGCTAACACGGCTCCAAATCCAATTGTGATGAGAACCCAATGATATATGGCATTTAGGCACATGCGAAAAAGAGAAATCTGGATTCAAGCCAACTTTGTCGCATCGGTCAATTTGTGCATATGCGAATTATGACACTTATTTTGCTGATCCGATCTGAAGGCAATTCCATGAGGAGAGACTTTGTTTTAGTGTGTTTTCTTCCAAAAAAGAAAAGAATACCAAGAAAAACACCATTATTAAGTGCCCTTTGTCAAGCATATGTTTTGTCGTCTGCGCAGGTGCAACATTTGGGTGGATCGGCCAGCATTGAAACCGATTTCAAATATTGGTCTCTGTACAGTGGTTGTGAGCAATCTAGGTGTTAAACCATATCATTGAGGGTGCAAGAGATTTTTACATAAATTGCGACATTCTGTCGGCTCCAGCCTGACAGTCGTATTCTTCGGTTATTTGAAAAGGGCATGTGACAGACCCTTTTTGTCTTTCAGCATTATTAGGCAACTCTAATTGACAAGTCCTTTGAACCTATGAGGCTATCCCAAAAGCAAGTTTGAACCCACTTTCCCTGCCTGCACTGAGCAGAACTGCCTCTTGTCTTTTTTTTTTTTTTTACTTTTTCCACACTGTCAAAAGTATTGTTAAAAAAAAAAAGACCACCAGTAAAAACTCAAAATGATTTTGGATAGTATTTTATATATATATGTTCAATAACCTTAGGAAGAGTAACATACACTTGAATTTTTGCTTTGCTTATTTTATGCAACAGTTATCCATTGCTTATGGGCAAAGTAGTCTCTCTGCTTGATTTAAACAGGCCATGATTCTTGGTGACTTTTACATAGACAATTGATGGGCTTAACCTATCCAATCTTTTTTCAGTGTGAAGCACAGAAGCTAAGCTGAAAAAGAAAGGAATTTCGTATCAAAACGGGTGACTCAGGTGGGTGGGGTCAGGAGGTTCGAGACCTGACCTTCTGTCACTCGTTTCATTCAAAGACTCGTCCAATGTCGATGTCTTTTGGCATGTATCGATCGTGCATGCATGCCAGTCTCCAAAGAATGACATATCAGCTCTCAAATTGCACTTGAAAATTCATAGCGAAAAAATTTTTGTCTAGTTTCGGACCATGCTGTGTAATAAGGTCACATACAGAAAACAGTTCCTCCAAAAAATGACACAGTTTCGCTCACTTACTCAAGAAATTATCAAACAATCATCAAAAACGCGTTCTACACCCGTCATTTCATCTGTTCTTAAAAAACAGTGTAGCAGAAGTGCTTGATATCAAATTTTCAATATAAGTGTATTAATTTTCCAAATGGCTCTACTTTTGACTACTGCTTCAATGTTTTGGAAGGGAAGAGGGGGGGTATATATAAATAGATTAATTTTCCAGGTCATAATCAACTGCCTGGCTAGCTCAGTGAGTTAGATGGCTGGTACCATGATTTTTTTTTTTTTAATTTGGTCATTCTGGTGAACAGGTTTCCAGCCTGCATGAGCAACCACTATCTTTTTCTCGTTTCTTTTCATTTTTTTTTTACACTGCCTAATTTTTAGATATCAAATACATATGTAAACTTTATTTCCAAGTTGGTCATCCTGGTGGGCAGCTTCCAACTTGCATGAGCAACCACAATCTTTTTCTCTTATATTTTCTTTTTTTTTTTCTGTCACACTCCCTAATTCTTAGATATCTAATACATAATTATGTAAACATTTATGTTCACAAAAACTGGATGGAAATTTTTCCTTCTCTCTTTTTATCTACTTTTATCAGTTACCATAGTTTTCACCCCCATGCATACAGCTTGCCTTGTGCTTGATTGAGGAAGATGGCCCGAATTGACATAATGCTGTATGTGCCCGTGATGACATGATTCAACCCCTTAAACGAGAAAACAATAATACGCTAACACGGCTCCAAATCCAATTGTGATGAGAACCCAATGATATATGGCATTTAGGCACATGCGAAAAAGAGAAATCTGGATTCAAGCCAACTTTGTCGCATCGGTCAATTTGTGCATATGCGAATTATGACACTTATTTTGCTGATCCGATCTGAAGGCAATTCCATGAGGAGAGACTTTGTTTTAGTGTGTTTTCTTCCAAAAAAGAAAAGAATACCAAGAAAAACACCATTATTAAGTGCCCTTTGTCAAGCATATGTTTTGTCGTCTGCGCAGGTGCAACATTTGGGTGGATCGGCCAGCATTGAAACCGATTTCAAATATTGGTCTCTGTACAGTGGTTGTGAGCAATCTAGGGGTTAAACCATATCATTGAGGGTGCAAGAGATTTTTACATAAATTGCGACATTCTGTCGGCTCCAGCCTGACAGTCGTATTCTTCGGTTATTTGAAAAGGGCATGTGACAGACCCTTTTTGTCTTTCAGCATTATTAGGCAACTCTAATTGACAAGTCCTTTGAACCTATGAGGCTATCCCAAAAGCAAGTTTGAACCCACTTTCCCTGCCTGCACTGAGCAGAACTGCCTCTTGTCTTTTTTTTTTTTTTACTTTTTCCACACTGTCAAAAGTATTGTTAAAAAAAAAAAGACCACCAGTAAAAACTCAAAATGATTTTGGATAGTATTTTATATATATATGTTCAATAACCTTAGGAAGAGTAACATACACTTGAATTTTTGCTTTGCTTATTTTATGCAACAGTTATCCATTGCTTATGGGCAAAGTAGTCTCTCTGCTTGATTTAAACAGGCCATGATTCTTGGTGACTTTTACATAGACAATTGATGGGCTTAACCTATCCAATCTTTTTTCAGTGTGAAGCACAGAAGCTAAGCTGAAAAAGAAAGGAATTTCGTATCAAAACGGGTGACTCAGGTGGGTGGGGTCAGGAGGTTCGAGACCTGACCTTCTGTCACTCGTTTCATTCAAAGACTCGTCCAATGTCGATGTCTTTTGGCATGTATCGATCGTGCATGCATGCCAGTCTCCAAAGAATGACATATCAGCTCTCAAATTGCACTTGAAAATTCATAGCGAAAAAATTTTCTGTCTAGTTTCGGACCATGCTGTGTAATAAGGTCACATACAGAAAACAGTTCCTACAAAAAATGACACAGTTTCGCTCACTTACTCAAGAAATTATCAAACAATCATCAAAAACGCGTTCTACACCCGTCATTTCATCTGTTCTTAAAAAACAGTGTAGCAGAAGTGCTTGATATCAAATTTTCAATATAAGTGTATTAATTTTCCAAATGGCTCTACTTTTGACTACTGCTTCAATGTTTTGGAAGGGAAGAGGGGGGGTATATATAAATAGATTAATTTTCCAGGTCATAATCAACTGCCTGGCTAGCTCAGTGAGTTAGATGGCTGGTACCATGATTTTTTTTTTTTTAATTTGGTCATTCTGGTGAACAGGTTTCCAGCCTGCATGAGCAACCACTATCTTTTTCTCGTTTCTTTTCATTTTTTTTTTACACTGCCTAATTTTTAGATATCAAATACATATGTAAACTTTTTTTCCAAGTTGGTCATCCTGGTGGGCAGCTTCCAACTTGCATGAGCAACCACAATCTTTTTCTCTTATATTTTCTTTTTTTTTTTCTGTCACACTCCCTAATTCTTAGATATCTAATACATAATTATGTAAACATTTATGTTCACAAAAACTGGATGGAAATTTTTCCTTCTCTCTTTTTATCTACTTTTATCAGTTACCATAGTTTTCACCCCCATGCATACAGCTTGCCTTGTGCTTGATTGAGGAAGATGGCCCGAATTGACATAATGCTGTATGTGCCCGTGATGACATGATTCAACCCCTTAAACGAGAAAACAATAATACGCTAACACGGCTCCAAATCCAATTGTGATGAGAACCCAATGATATATGGCATTTAGGCACATGCGAAAAAGAGAAATCTGGATTCAAGCCAACTTTGTCGCATCGGTCAATTTGTGCATATGCGAATTATGACACTTATTTTGCTGATCCGATCTGAAGGCAATTCCATGAGGAGAGACTTTGTTTTAGTGTGTTTTCTTCCAAAAAAGAAAAGAATACCAAGAAAAACACCATTTTTAAGTGCCCTTTGTCAAGCATATGTTTTGTCGTCTGCGCAGGTGCAACATTTGGGTGGATCGGCCAGCATTGAAACCGATTTCAAATATTGGTCTCTGTACAGTGGTTGTGCGCAATCTAGGGGTTAAACCATATCATTGCGGGTGCAAGAGATTTTTACATAAATTGCGACATTCTGTCGGCTCCAGCCTGACAGTCGTATTCTTCGGTTATTCGAAAAGGGCATGTGACAGACCCTTTTTGTCTTTCAGCATTATTAGGCAACTCTAATTGACAAGTCCTTTGAACCTATGAGGCTATCCCAAAAGCAAGTTTGAACCCACTTTCCCTGCCTGCACTGAGCAGAACTGCCTCTTGTCTTTTTTTTTTTTACTTTTTCCACACTGTCAAAAGTATTGTTAAAAAAAAAAAGACCACCAGTAAAAACTCAAAATGATTTTGGATAGTATTTTATATATATATGTTCAATAACCTTAGGAAGAGTAACATACACTTGAATTTTTGCTTTGCTTATTTTATGCAACAGTTATCCATTGCTTATGGGCAAAGTAGTCTCTCTGCTTGATTTAAACAGGCCATGATTCTTGGTGACTTTTACATAGACAATTGATGGGCTTAACCTATCCAATCTTTTTTCAGTGTGAAGCACAGAAGCTAAGCTGAAAAAGAAAGGAATTTCGTATCAAAACGGGTGACTCAGGTGGGTGGGGTCAGGAGGTTCGAGACCTGACCTTCTGTCACTCGTTTCATTCAAAGACTCGTCCAATGTCGATGTCTTTTGGCATGTATCGATCGTGCATGCATGCCAGTCTCCAAAGAATGACATATCAGCTCTCAAATTGCACTTGAAAATTCATAGCGAAAAAATTTTCTGTCTAGTTTCGGACCATGCTGTGTAATAAGGTCACATACAGAAAACAGTTCCTACAAAAAATGACACAGTTTCGCTCACTTACTCAAGAAATTATCAAACAATCATCAAAAACGCGTTCTACACCCGTCATTTCATCTGTTCTTAAAAAACAGTGTAGCAGAAGTGCTTGATATCAAATTTTCAATATAAGTGTATTAATTTTCCAAATGGCTCTACTTTTGACTACTGCTTCAATGTTTTGGAAGGGAAGAGGGGGGGTATATATAAATAGATTAATTTTCCAGGTCATAATCAACTGCCTGGCTAGCTCAGTGAGTTAGATGGCTGGTACCATGATTTTTTTTTTTTTAATTTGGTCATTCTGGTGAACAGGTTTCCAGCCTGCATGAGCAACCACTATCTTTTTCTCGTTTCTTTTCATTTTTTTTTTACACTGCCTAATTTTTAGATATCAAATACATATGTAAACTTTTTTTCCAAGTTGGTCATCCTGGTGGGCAGCTTCCAACTTGCATGAGCAACCACAATCTTTTTCTCTTATATTTTCTTTTTTTTTTTCTGTCACACTCCCTAATTCTTAGATATCTAATACATAATTATGTAAACATTTATGTTCACAAAAACTGGATGGAAATTTTTCCTTCTCTCTTTTTATCTACTTTTATCAGTTACCATAGTTTTCACCCCCATGCATACAGCTTGCCTTGTGCTTGATTGAGGAAGATGGCCCGAATTGACATAATGCTGTATGTGCCCGTGATGACATGATTCAACCCCTTAAACGAGAAAACAATAATACGCTAACACGGCTCCAAATCCAATTGTGATGAGAACCCAATGATATATGGCATTTAGGCACATGCGAAAAAGAGAAATCTGGATTCAAGCCAACTTTGTCGCATCGGTCAATTTGTGCATATGCGAATTATGACACTTATTTTGCTGATCCGATCTGAAGGCAATTCCATGAGGAGAGACTTTGTTTTAGTGTGTTTTCTTCCAAAAAAGAAAAGAATACCAAGAAAAACACCATTTTTAAGTGCCCTTTGTCAAGCATATGTTTTGTCGTCTGCGCAGGTGCAACATTTGGGTGGATCGGCCAGCATTGAAACCGATTTCAAATATTGGTCTCTGTACAGTGGTTGTGCGCAATCTAGGGGTTAAACCATATCATTGCGGGTGCAAGAGATTTTTACATAAATTGCGACATTCTGTCGGCTCCAGCCTGACAGTCGTATTCTTCGGTTATTCGAAAAGGGCATGTGACAGACCCTTTTTGTCTTTCAGCATTATTAGGCAACTCTAATTGACAAGTCCTTTGAACCTATGAGGCTATCCCAAAAGCAAGTTTGAACCCACTTTCCCTGCCTGCACTGAGCAGAACTGCCTCTTGTCTTTTTTTTTTTTTACTTTTTCCACACTGTCAAAAGTATTGTTAAAAAAAAAAGACCACCAGTAAAAACTCAAAATGATTTTGGATAGTATTATATATATATATGTTCAATAACCTTAGGAAGAGTAACATACACTTGAATTTTTCCTTTGCTTATTTTATGCAACAGTTATCCATTGCTTATGGGCAAAGTAGTCTCTCTGCTTGATTTAAACAGGCCATGATTCTTGGTGACTTTTACATAGACAATTGATGGGCTTAACCTATCCAATCTTTTTTCAGTGTGAAGCACAGAAGCTAAGCTGAAAAAGAAAGGAATTTCGTATCAAAACGGGTGACTCAGGTGGGTGGGGTCAGGAGGTTCGAGACCTGACCTTCTGTCACTCGTTTCATTCAAAGACTCGTCCAATGTCGATGTCTTTTGGCATGTATCGATCGTGCATGCATGCCAGTCTCCAAAGAATGACATATCAGCTCTCAAATTGCACTTGAAAATTCATAGCGAAAAAATTTTCTGTCTAGTTTCGGACCATGCTGTGTAATAAGGTCACATACAGAAAACAGTTCCTCCAAAAAATGACACAGTTTCGCTCACTTACTCAAGAAATTATCAAACAATCATCAAAAACGCGTTCTACACCCGTCATTTCATCTGTTCTTAAAAAACAGTGTAGCAGAAGTGCTTGATATCAAATTTTCAATATAAGTGTATTAATTTTCCAAATGGCTCTACTTTTGACTACTGCTTCAATGTTTTGGAAGGGAAGAGGGGGGGTATATATAAATAGATTAATTTTCCAGGTCATAATCAACTGCCTGGCTAGCTCAGTGAGTTAGATGGCTGGTACCATGATTTTTTTTTTTTTAATTTGGTCATTCTGGTGAACAGGTTTCCAGCCTGCATGAGCAACCACTATCTTTTTCTCGTTTCTTTTCATTTTTTTTTTACACTGCCTAATTTTTAGATATCAAATACATATGTAAACTTTTTTTCCAAGTTGGTCATCCTGGTGGGCAGCTTCCAACTTGCATGAGCAACCACAATCTTTTTCTCTTATATTTTCTTTTTTTTTTTCTGTCACACTCCCTAATTCTTAGATATCTAATACATAATTATGTAAACATTTATGTTCACAAAAACTGGATGGAAATTTTTCCTTCTCTCTTTTTATCTACTTTTATCAGTTACCATAGTTTTCACCCCCATGCATACAGCTTGCCTTGTGCTTGATTGAGGAAGATGGCCCGAATTGACATAATGCTGTATGTGCCCGTGATGACATGATTCAACCCCTTAAACGAGAAAACAATAATACGCTAACACGGCTCCAAATCCAATTGTGATGAGAACCCAATGACATATGGCATTTAGGCACATGCGAAAAAGAGAAATCTGGATTCAAGCCAACTTTGTCGCATCGGTCAATTTGTGCATATGCGAATTATGACACTTATTTTGCTGATCCGATCTGAAGGCAATTCCATGAGGAGAGACTTTGTTTTAGTGTGTTTTCTTCCAAAAAAGAAAAGAATACCAAGAAAAACACCATTTTTAAGTGCCCTTTGTCAAGCATATGTTTTGTCGTCTGCGCAGGTGCAACATTTGGGTGGATCGGCCAGCATTGAAACCGATTTCAAATATTGGTCTCTGTACAGTGGTTGTGCGCAATCTAGGGGTTAAACCATATCATTGCGGGTGCAAGAGATTTTTACATAAATTGCGACATTCTGTCGGCTCCAGCCTGACAGTCGTATTCTTCGGTTATTCGAAAAGGGCATGTGACAGACCCTTTTTGTCTTTCAGCATTATTAGGCAACTCTAATTGACAAGTCCTTTGAACCTATGAGGCTATCCCAAAAGCAAGTTTGAACCCACTTTCCCTGCCTGCACTGAGCAGAACTGCCTCTTGTCTTTTTTTTTTTTTACTTTTTCCACACTGTCAAAAGTATTGTTAAAAAAAAAAGACCACCAGTAAAAACTCAAAATGATTTTGGATAGTATTTTATATATATATGTTCAATAACCTTAGGAAGAGTAACATACACTTGAATTTTTGCTTTGCTTATTTTATGCAACAGTTATCCATTGCTTATGGGCAAAGTAGTCTCTCTGCTTGATTTAAACAGGCCATGATTCTTGGTGACTTTTACATAGACAATTGATGGGCTTAACCTATCCAATCTTTTTTCAGTGTGAAGCACAGAAGCTAAGCTGAAAAAGAAAGGAATTTCGTATCAAAACGGGTGACTCAGGTGGGTGGGGTCAGGAGGTTCGAGACCTGACCTTCTGTCACTCGTTTCATTCAAAGACTCGTCCAATGTCGATGTCTTTTGGCATGTATCGATCGTGCATGCATGCCAGTCTCCAAAGAATGACATATCAGCTCTCAAATTGCACTTGAAAATTCATAGCGAAAACATTTTCTGTCTAGTTTCGGACCATGCTGTGTAATAAGGTCACATACAGAAAACAGTTCCTCCAAAAAATGACACAGTTTCGCTCACTTACTCAAGAAATTATCAAACAATCATCAAAAACGCGTTCTACACCCGTCATTTCATCTGTTCTTAAAAAACAGTGTAGCAGAAGTGCTTGATATCAAATTTTCAATATAAGTGTATTAATTTTCCAAATGGCTCTACTTTTGACTACTGCTTCAATGTTTTGGAAGGGAAGAGGGGGGGTATATATAAATAGATTAATTTTCCAGGTCATAATCAACTGCCTGGCTAGCTCAGTGAGTTAGATGGCTGGTACCATGATTTTTTTTTTTTTTAATTTGGTCATTCTGGTGAACAGGTTTCCAGCCTGCATGAGCAACCACTATCTTTTTCTCGTTTCTTTTCATTTTTTTTTACACTGCCTAATTTTTAGATATCAAATACATATGTAAACTTTTTTTCCAAGTTGGTCATCCTGGTGGGCAGCTTCCAACTTGCATGAGCAACCACAATCTTTTTCTCTTATATTTTCTTTTTTTTTTCTGTCACACTCCCTAATTCTTAGATATCTAATACATAATTATGTAAACATTTATGTTCACAAAAACTGGATGGAAATTTTTCCTTCTCTCTTTTTATCTACTTTTATCAGTTACCATAGTTTTCACCCCCATGCATACAGCTTGCCTTGTGCTTGATTGAGGAAGATGGCCCGAATTGACATAATGCTGTATGTGCCCGTGATGACATGATTCAACCCCTTAAACGAGAAAACAATAATACGCTAACACGGCTCCAAATCCAATTGTGATGAGAACCCAATGATATATGGCATTTAGGCACATGCGAAAAAGAGAAATCTGGATTCAAGCCAACTTTGTCGCATCGGTCAATTTGTGCATATGCGAATTATGACACTTATTTTGCTGATCCGATCTGAAGGCAATTCCATGAGGAGAGACTTTGTTTTAGTGTGTTTTCTTCCAAAAAAGAAAAGAATACCAAGAAAAACACCATTATTAAGTGCCCTTTGTCAAGCATATGTTTTGTCGTCTGCGCAGGTGCAACATTTGGGTGGATCGGCCAGCATTGAAACCGATTTCAAATATTGGTCTCTGTACAGTGGTTGTGCGCAATCTAGGGGTTAAACCATATCATTGCGGGTGCAAGAGATTTTTACATAAATTGTGACATTCTGTCGGCTCCAGCCTGACAGTCGTATTCTTCGGTTATTTGAAAAGGGCATGTGACAGACCCTTTTTGTCTTTCAGCATTATTAGGCAACTCTAATTGACAAGTCCTTTGAACCTATGAGGCTATCCCAAAAGCAAGTTTGAACCCACTTTCCCTGCCTGCACTGAGCAGAACTGCCTCTTGTCTTTTTTTTTTTTTACTTTTTCCACACTGTCAAAAGTATTGTTAAAAAAAAAAAGACCACCAGTAAAAACTCAAAATGATTTTGGATAGTATTTTATATATATATGTTCAATAACCTTAGGAAGAGTAACATACACTTGAATTTTTGCTTTGCTTATTTTATGCAACAGTTATCCATTGTTTATGGGCAAAGTAGTCTCTCTGCTTGATTTAAACAGGCCATGATTTTTGGTGACTTTTACATAGACAATTGATGGGCTTAACCTATCCAATCTTTTTTCAGTGTGAAGCACAGAAGCTAAGCTGAAAAAGAAAGGAATTTCGTATCAAAACGGGTGACTCAGGTGGGTGGGGTCAGGAGGTTCGAGACCTGACCTTCTGTCACTCGTTTCATTCAAAGACTCGTCCAATGTCGATGTCTTTTGGCATGTATCGATCGTGCATGCATGCCAGTCTCCAAAGAATGACATATCAGCTCTCAAATTGCACTTGAAAATTCATAGCGAAAAAATTTTCTGTCTAGTTTCGGACCATGCTGTGTAATAAGGTCACATACAGAAAACAGTTCCTCCAAAAAATGACACAGTTTCGCTCACTTACTCAAGAAATTATCAAACAATCATCAAAAACGCGTTCTACACCCGTCATTTCATCTGTTCTTAAAAAACAGTGTAGCAGAAGTGCTTGATATCAAATTTTCAATATAAGTGTATTAATTTTCCAAATGGCTCTACTTTTGACTACTGCTTCAATGTTTTGGAAGGGAAGAGGGGGGGTATATATGAATAGATTAATTTTCCAGGTCATAATCAACTGCCTGGCTAGCTCAGTGAGTTAGATGGCTGGTACCATGATTTTTTTTTTTTAATTTGGTCATTCTGGTGAACAGGTTTCCAGCCTGCATGAGCAACCACTATCTTTTTCTCGTTTCTTTTCATTTTTTTTTTACACTGCCTAATTTTTAGATATCAAATACATATGTAAACTTTTTTTCCAAGTTGGTCATCCTGGTGGGCAGCTTCCAACTTGCATGAGCAACCACAATCTTTTTCTCTTATATTTTCTTTTTTTTTTCTGTCACACTCCCTAATTCTTAGATATCTAATACATAATTATGTAAACATTTATGTTCACAAAAACTGGATGGAAATTTTTCCTTCTCTCTTTTTATCTACTTTTATCAGTTACCATAGTTTTCACCCCCATGCATACAGCTTGCCTTGTGCTTGATTGAGGAAGATGGCCCGAATTGACATAATGCTGTATGTGCCCGTGATGACATGATTCAACCCCTTAAACGAGAAAACAATAATACGCTAACACGGCTCCAAATCCAATTGTGATGAGAACCCAATGATATATGGCATTTAGGCACATGCGAAAAAGAGAAATCTGGATTCAAGCCAACTTTGTCGCATCGGTCAATTTGTGCATATGCGAATTATGACACTTATTTTGCTGATCCGATCTGAAGGCAATTCCATGAGGAGAGACTTTGTTTTAGTGTGTTTTCTTCCAAAAAAGAAAAGAATACCAAGAAAAACACCATTATTAAGTGCCCTTTGTCAAGCATATGTTTTGTCGTCTGCGCAGGTGCAACATTTGGGTGGATCGGCCAGCATTGAAACCGATTTCAAATATTGGTCTCTGTACAGTGGTTGTGCGCAATCTAGGGGTTAAACCATATCATTGCGGGTGCAAGAGATTTTTACATAAATTATGACATTCTGTCGGCTCCAGCCTGACAGTCGTATTCTTCGGTTATTCGAAAAGGGCATGTGACAGACCCTTTTTGTCTTTCAGCATTATTAGGCAACTCTAATTGACAAGTCCTTTGAACCTATGAGGCTATCCCAAAAGCAAGTTTGAACCCACTTTCCCTGCCTGCACTGAGCAGAACTGCCTCTTGTCTTTTTTTTTTTTTACTTTTTCCACACTGTCAAAAGTATTGTTAAAAAAAAAAAGACCACCAGTAAAAACTCAAAATGATTTTGGATAGTATTTTATATATATATGTTCAATAACCTTAGGAAGAGTAACATACACTTGAATTTTTGCTTTGCTTATTTTATGCAACAGTTATCCATTGCTTATGGGCAAAGTAGTCTCTCTGCTTGATTTAAACAGGCCATGATTCTTGGTGACTTTTACATAGACAATTGATGGGCTTAACCTATCCAATCTTTTTTCAGTGTGAAGCACAGAAGCTAAGCTGAAAAAGAAAGGAATTTCGTATCAAAACGGGTGACTCAGGTGGGTGGGGTCAGGAGGTTCGAGACCTGACCTTCTGTCACTCGTTTCATTCAAAGACTCGTCCAATGTCGATGTCTTTTGGCATGTATCGATCGTGCATGCATGCCAGTCTCCAAAGAATGACATATCAGCTCTCAAATTGCACTTGAAAATTCATAGCGAAAAAATTTTCTGTCTAGTTTCGGACCATGCTGTGTAATAAGGTCACATACAGAAAACAGTTCCTCCAAAAAATGACACAGTTTCGCTCACTTACTCAAGAAATTATCAAACAATCATCAAAAACGCGTTCTACACCCGTCATTTCATCTGTTCTTAAAAAACAGTGTAGCAGAAGTGCTTGATATCAAATTTTCAATATAAGTGTATTAATTTTCCAAATGGCTCTACTTTTGACTACTGCTTCAATGTTTTGGAAGGGAAGAGGGGGGGTATATATGAATAGATTAATTTTCCAGGTCATAATCAACTGCCTGGCTAGCTCAGTGAGTTAGATGGCTGGTACCATGATTTTTTTTTTTAATTTGGTCATTCTGGTGAACAGGTTTCCAGCCTGCATGAGCAACCACTATCTTTTTCTCGTTTCTTTTCATTTTTTTTTTACACTGCCTAATTTTTAGATATCAAATACATATGTAAACTTTTTTTCCAAGTTGGTCATCCTGGTGGGCAGCTTCCAACTTGCATGAGCAACCACAATCTTTTTCTCTTATATTTTCTTTTTTTTTTCTGTCACACTCCCTAATTCTTAGATATCTAATACATAATTATGTAAACATTTATGTTCACAAAAACTGGATGGAAATTTTTCCTTCTCTCTTTTTATCTACTTTTATCAGTTACCATAGTTTTCACCCCCATGCATACAGCTTGCCTTGTGCTTGATTGAGGAAGATGGCCCGAATTGACATAATGCTGTATGTGCCCGTGATGACATGATTCAACCCCTTAAACGAGAAAACAATAATACGCTAACACAGCTCCAAATCCAATTGTGATGAGAACCCAATGATATATGGCATTTAGGCACATGCGAAAAAGAGAAATCTGGATTCAAGCCAACTTTGTCGCATCGGTCAATTTGTGCATATGCGAATTATGACACTTATTTTGCTGATCCGATCTGAAGGCAATTCCATGAGGAGAGACTTTGTTTTAGTGTGTTTTCTTCCAAAAAAGAAAAGAATACCAAGAAAAACACCATTATTAAGTGCCCTTTGTCAAGCATATGTTTTGTCGTCTGCGCAGGTGCAACATTTGGGTGGATCGGCCAGCATTGAAACCGATTTCAAATATTGGTCTCTGTACAGTGGTTGTGCGCAATCTAGGGGTTAAACCATATCATTGCGGGTGCAAGAGATT
Source organism: Hippopus hippopus (assembly GCA_946811185.2). Taxonomy (NCBI): domain Eukaryota; kingdom Metazoa; phylum Mollusca; class Bivalvia; order Cardiida; family Cardiidae; genus Hippopus; species Hippopus hippopus. The sequence goes on along the minus strand of OX328102.1, from coordinate 25,976,410 downwards.
TTTACATAAATTGCGACATTCTGTCGGCTCCAGCCTGACAGTCGTATTCTTCGGTTATTTGAAAAGGGCATGTGACAGACCCTTTTTGTCTTTCAGCATTATTAGGCAACTCTAATTGACAAGTCCTTTGAACCTATGAGGCTATCCCAAAAGCAAGTTTGAACCCACTTTCCCTGCCTGCACTGAGCAGAACTGCCTCTTGTCTTTTTTTTTTTTTACTTTTTCCACACTGTCAAAAGTATTGTTAAAAAAAAAAAGACCACCAGTAAAAACTCAAAATGATTTTGGATAGTATTTTATATATATATGTTCAATAACCTTAGGAAGAGTAACATACACTTGAATTTTTGCTTTGCTTATTTTATGCAACAGTTATCCATTGCTTATGGGCAAAGTAGTCTCTCTGCTTGATTTAAACAGGCCATGATTTTTGGTGACTTTTACATAGACAATTGATGGGCTTAACCTATCCAATCTTTTTTCAGTGTGAAGCACAGAAGCTAAGCTGAAAAAGAAAGGAATTTCGTATCAAAACGGGTGACTCAGGTGGGTGGGGTCAGGAGGTTCGAGACCTGACCTTCTGTCACTCGTTTCATTCAAAGACTCGTCCAATGTCGATGTCTTTTGGCATGTATCGATCGTGCATGCATGCCAGTCTCCAAAGAATGACATATCAGCTCTCAAATTGCACTTGAAAATTCATAGCGAAAAAATTTTCTGTCTAGTTTCGGACCATGCTGTGTAATAAGGTCACATACAGAAAACAGTTCCTACAAAAAATGACACAGTTTCGCTCACTTACTCAAGAAATTATCAAACAATCATCAAAAACGCGTTCTACACCCGTCATTTCATCTGTTCTTAAAACACAGTGTAGCAGAAGTGCTTGATATCAAATTTTCAATATAAGTGTATTAATTTTCCAAATGGCTCTACTTTTGACTACTGCTTCAATGTTTTGGAAGGGAAGAGGGGGGGTATATATAAATAGATTAATTTTCCAGGTCATAATCAACTGCCTGGCTAGCTCAGTGAGTTAGATGGCTGGTACCATGATTTTTTTTTTTAATTTGGTCATTCTGGTGAACAGGTTTCCAGCCTGCATGAGCAACCACTATCTTTTTCTCGTTTCTTTTCATTTTTTTTTTACACTGCCTAATTTTTAGATATCAAATACATATGTAAACTTTTTTTCCAAGTTGGTCATCCTGGTGGGCAGCTTCCAACTTGCATGAGCAACCACAATCTTTTTCTCTTATATTTTCTTTTTTTTTTTCTGTCACACTCCCTAATTCTTAGATATCTAATACATAATTATGTAAACATTTATGTTCACAAAAACTGGATGGAAATTTTTCCTTCTCTCTTTTTATCTACTTTTATCAGTTACCATAGTTTTCACCCCCATGCATACAGCTTGCCTTGTGCTTGATTGAGGAAGATGGCCCGAATTGACATAATGCTGTATGTGCCCGTGATGACATGATTCAACCCCTTAAACGAGAAAACAATAATACGCTAACACGGCTCCAAATCCAATTGTGATGAGAACCCAATGATATATGGCATTTAGGCACATGCGAAAAAGAGAAATCTGGATTCAAGCCAACTTTGTCGCATCGGTCAATTTGTGCATATGCGAATTATGACACTTATTTTGCTGATCCGATCTGAAGGCAATTCCATGAGGAGAGACTTTGTTTTAGTGTGTTTTCTTCCAAAAAAGAAAAGAATACCAAGAAAAACACCATTATTAAGTGCCCTTTGTCAAGCATATGTTTTGTCGTCTGCGCAGGTGCAACATTTGGGTGGATCGGCTAGCATTGAAACCGATTTCAAATATTGGTCTCTGTACAGTGGTTGTGCGCAATCTAGGGGTTAAACCATATCATTGCGGGTGCAAGAGATTTTTACATAAATTGCGACATTCTGTCGGCTCCAGCCTGACAGTCGTATTCTTCGGTTATTCGAAAAGGGCATGTGACAGACCCTTTTTGTCTTTCAGCATTATTAGGCAACTCTAATTGACAAGTCCTTTGAACCTATGAGGCTATCCCAAAAGCAAGTTTGAACCCACTTTCCCTGCCTGCACTGAGCAGAACTGCCTCTTGTCTTTTTTTTTTTTTACTTTTTCCACACTGTCAAAAGTATTGTTAAAAAAAAAAAAGACCACCAGTAAAAACTCAAAATGATTTTGGATAGTATTTTATATATATATATGTTCAATAACCTTAGGAAGAGTAACATAGACTTGAATTTTTGCTTTGCTTATTTTATGCAACAGTTATCCATTGCTTATGGGCAAAGTAGTCTCTCTGCTTGATTTAAACAGGCCATGATTCTTGGTGACTTTTACATAGACAATTGATGGGCTTAACCTATCCAATCTTTTTTCAGTGTGAAGCACAGAAGCTAAGCTGAAAAAGAAAGGAATTTCGTATCAAAACGGGTGACTCAGGTGGGTGGGGTCAGGAGGTTCGAGACCTGACCTTCTGTCACTCGTTTCATTCAAAGACTCGTCCAATGTCGATGTCTTTTGGCATGTATCGATCGTGCATGCATGCCAGTCTCCAAAGAATGACATATCAGCTCTCAAATTGCACTTGAAAATTCATAGCGAAAAAATTTTCTGTCTAGTTTCGGACCATGCTGTGTAATAAGGTCACATACAGAAAACAGTTCCTCCAAAAAATGACACAGTTTCGCTCACTTACTCAAGAAATTATCAAACAATCATGAAAAACGCGTTCTACACCCGTCATTTCATCTGTTCTTAAAAAACAGTGTAGCAGAAGTGCTTGATATCAAATTTTCAATATAAGTGTATTAATTTTCCAAATGGCTCTACTTTTGACTACTGCTTCAATGTTTTGGAAGGGAAGAGGGTGGGTATATATAAATAGATTAATTTTCCAGGTCATAATCAACTGCCTGGCTAGCTCAGTGAGTTAGATGGCTGGTACCATGATTTTTTTTTTAATTTGGTCATTCTGGTGAACAGGTTTCCAGCCTGCATGAGCAACCACTATCTTTTTCTCGTTTCTTTTCATTTTTTTTTTTACACTGCCTAATTTTTAGATATCAAATACATATGTAAACTTTTTTTCCAAGTTGGTCATCCTGGTGGGCAGCTTCCAACTTGCATGAGCAACCACAATCTTTTTCTCTTATATTTTCTTTTTTTTTTCTGTCACACTCCCTAATTCTTAGATATCTAATACATAATTATGTAAACATTTATGTTCACAAAAACTGGATGGAAATTTTTCCTTCTCTCTTTTTATCTACTTTTATCAGTTACCATAGTTTTCACCCCCATGCATACAGCTTGCCTTGTGCTTGATTGAGGAAGATGGCCCGAATTGACATAATGCTGTATGTGCCCGTGATGACATGATTCAACCCCTTAAACGAGAAAACAATAATACGCTAACACGGCTCCAAATCCAATTGTGATGAGAACCCAATGATATATGGCATTTAGGCACATGCGAAAAAGAGAAATCTGGATTCAAGCCAACTTTGTCGCATCGGTCAATTTGTGCATATGCGAATTATGACACTTATTTTGCTGATCCGATCTGAAGGCAATTCCATGAGGAGAGACTTTGTTTTAGTGTGTTTTCTTCCAAAAAAGAAAAGAATACCAAGAAAAACACCATTATTAAGTGCCCTTTGTCAAGCATATGTTTTGTCGTCTGCGCAGGTGCAACATTTGGGTGGATCGGCCAGCATTGAAACCGATTTCAAATATTGGTCTCTGTACAGTGGTTGTGCGCAATCTAGGGGTTAAACCATATCATTGCGGGTGCAAGAGATTTTTACATAAATTGCGACATTCTGTCGGCTCCAGCCTGACAGTCGTATTCTTCGGTTATTCGAAAAGGGCATGTGACAGACCCTTTTTGTCTTTCAGCATTATTAGGCAACTCTAATTGACAAGTCCTTTGAACCTATGAGGCTATCCCAAAAGCAAGTTTGAACCCACTTTCCCTGCCTGCACTGAGCAGAACTGCCTCTTGTCTTTTTTTTTTTTTACTTTTTCCACACTGTCAAAAGTATTGTTAAAAAAAAAAAGACCACCAGTAAAAACTCAAAATGATTTTGGATAGTATTTTATATATATATGTTCAATAACCTTAGGAAGAGTAACATACACTTGAATTTTTGCTTTGCTTATTTTATGCAACAGTTATCCATTGCTTATGGGCAAAGTAGTCTCTCTGCTTGATTTAAACAGGCCATGATTCTTGGTGACTTTTACATAGACAATTGATGGGCTTAACCTATCCAATCTTTTTTCAGTGTGAAGCACAGAAGCTAAGCTGAAAAAGAAAGGAATTTCGTATCAAAACGGGTGACTCAGGTGGGTGGGGTCAGGAGGTTCGAGACCTGACCTTCTGTCACTCGTTTCATTCAAAGACTCGTCCAATGTCGATGTCTTTTGGCATGTATCGATCGTGCATGCATGCCAGTCTCCAAAGAATGACATATCAGCTCTCAAATTGCACTTGAAAATTCATAGCGAAAAAATTTTCTGTCTAGTTTCGGACCATGCTGTGTAATAAGGTCACATACAGAAAACAGTTCCTCCAAAAAATGACACAGTTTCGCTCACTTACTCAAGAAATTATCAAACAATCATCAAAAACGCGTTCTACACCCGTCATTTCATCTGTTCTTAAAAAACAGTGTAGCAGAAGTGCTTGATATCAAATTTTCAATATAAGTGTATTAATTTTCCAAATGGCTCTACTTTTGACTACTGCTTCAATGTTTTGGAAGGGAAGAGGGGGGGTATATATAAATAGATTAATTTTCCAGGTCATAATCAACTGCCTGGCTAGCTCAGTGAGTTAGATGGCTGGTACCATGATTTTTTTTTTTAATTTGGTCATTCTGGTGAACAGGTTTCCAGCCTGCATGAGCAACCACTATCTTTTTCTCGTTTCTTTTCATTTTTTTTTTACACTGCCTAATTTTTAGATATCAAATACATATGTAAACTTTTTTCCAAGTTGGTCATCCTGGTGGGCAGCTTCCAACTTGCATGAGCAACCACAATCTTTTTCTCTTATATTTTCTTTTTTTTTTCTGTCACACTCCCTAATTCTTAGATATCTAATACATAATTATGTAAACATTTATGTTCACAAAAACTGGATGGAAATTTTTCCTTCTCTCTTTTTATCTACTTTTATCAGTTACCATAGTTTTCACCCCCATGCATACAGCTTGCCTTGTGCTTGATTGAGGAAGATGGCCCGAATTGACATAATGCTGTATGTGCCCGTGATGACATGATTCAACCCCTTAAACGAGAAAACAATAATACGCTAACACGGCTCCAAATCCAATTGTGATGAGAACCCAATGATATATGGCATTTAGGCACATGCGAAAAAGAGAAATCTGGATTCAAGCCAACTTTGTCGCATCGGTCAATTTGTGCATATGCGAATTATGACACTTATTTTGCTGATCCGATCTGAAGGCAATTCCATGAGGAGAGACTTTGTTTTAGTGTGTTTTCTTCCAAAAAAGAAAAGAATACCAAGAAAAACACCATTATTAAGTGCCCTTTGTCAAGCATATGTTTTGTCGTCTGCGCAGGTGCAACATTTGGGTGGATCGGCCAGCATTGAAACCGATTTCAAATATTGGTCTCTGTACAGTGGTTGTGCGCAATCTAGGGGTTAAACCATATCATTGCGGGTGCAAGAGATTTTTACATAAATTGCGACATTCTGTCGGCTCCAGCCTGACAGTCGTATTCTTCGGTTATTCGAAAAGGGCATGTGACAGACCCTTTTTGTCTTTCAGCATTATTAGGCAACTCTAATTGACAAGTCCTTTGAACCTATGAGGCTATCCCAAAAGCAAGTTTGAACCCACTTTCCCTGCCTGCACTGAGCAGAACTGCCTCTTGTCTTTTTTTTTTTTTACTTTTTCCACACTGTCAAAAGTATTGTTAAAAAAAAAAAAGACCACCAGTAAAAACTCAAAATGATTTTGGATAGTATTTTATATATATATGTTCAATAACCTTAGGAAGAGTAACATACACTTGAATTTTTGCTTTGCTTATTTTATGCAACAGTTATCCATTGCTTATGGGCAAAGTAGTCTCTCTGCTTGATTTAAACAGGCCATGATTCTTGGTGACTTTTACATAGACAATTGATGGGCTTAACCTATCCAATCTTTTTTCAGTGTGAAGCACAGAAGCTAAGCTGAAAAAGAAAGGAATTTCGTATCAAAACGGGTGACTCAGGTGGGTGGGGTCAGGAGGTTCGAGACCTGACCTTCTGTCACTCGTTTCATTCAAAGACTCGTCCAATGTCGATGTCTTTTGGCATGTATCGATCGTGCATGCATGCCAGTCTCCAAAGAATGACATATCAGCTCTCAAATTGCACTTGAAAATTCATAGCGAAAAAATTTTCTGTCTAGTTTCGGACCATGCTGTGTAATAAGGTCACATACAGAAAACAGTTCCTCCAAAAAATGACACAGTTTCGCTCACTTACTCAAGAAATTATCAAACAATCATCAAAAACGCGTTCTACACCCGTGATTTCATCTGTTCTTAAAAAACAGTGTAGCAGAAGTGCTTGATATCAAATTTTCAATATAAGTGTATTAATTTTCCAAATGGCTCTACTTTTGACTACTGCTTCAATGTTTTGGAAGGGAAGAGGGGGGGTATATATAAATAGATTAATTTTCCAGGTCATAATCAACTGCCTGGCTAGCTCAGTGAGTTAGATGGCTGGTACCATGATTTTTTTTTTTAATTTGGTCATTCTGGTGAACAGGTTTCCAGCCTGCATGAGCAACCACTATCTTTTTCTCGTTTCTTTTCATTTTTTTTTTACACTGCCTAATTTTTAGATATCAAATACATATGTAAACTTTTTTCCAAGTTGGTCATCCTGGTGGGCAGCTTCCAACTTGCATGAGCAACCACAATCTTTTTCTCTTATATTTTCTTTTTTTTTTCTGTCACACTCCCTAATTCTTAGATATCTAATACATAATTATGTAAACATTTATGTTCACAAAAACTGGATGGAAATTTTTCCTTCTCTCTTTTTATCTACTTTTATCAGTTACCATAGTTTTCACCCCCATGCATACAGCTTGCCTTGTGCTTGATTGAGGAAGATGGCCCGAATTGACATAATGCTGTATGTGCCCGTGATGACATGATTCAACCCCTTAAACGAGAAAACAATAATACGCTAACACGGCTCCAAATCCAATTGTGATGAGAACCCAATGATATATGGCATTTAGGCACATGCGAAAAAGAGAAATCTGGATTCAAGCCAACTTTGTCGCATCGGTCAATTTGTGCATATGCGAATTATGACACTTATTTTGCTGATCCGATCTGAAGGCAATTCCATGAGGAGAGACTTTGTTTTAGTGTGTTTTCTTCCAAAAAAGAAAAGAATACCAAGAAAAACACCATTATTAAGTGCCCTGTGTCAAGCATATGTTTTGTCGTCTGCGCAGGTGCAACATTTGGGTGGATCGGCCAGCATTGAAACCGATTTCAAATATTGGTCTCTGTACAGTGGTTGTGCGCAATCTAGGGGTTAAACCATATCATTGCGGGTGCAAGAGATTTTTACATAAATTGCGACATTCTGTCGGCTCCAGCCTGACAGTCGTATTTTTCGGTTATTTGAAAAGGGCATGTGACAGACCCTTTTTGTCTTTCAGCATTATTAGGCAACTCTAATTGACAAGTCCTTTGAACCTATGAGGCTATCCCAAAAGCAAGTTTGAACCCACTTTCCCTGCCTGCACTGAGCAGAACTGCCTCTTGTCTTTTTTTTTTTACTTTTTCCACACTGTCAAAAGTATTGTTAAAAAAAAAAAGACCACCAGTAAAAACTCAAAATGATTTTGGATAGTATTTTATATATATATGTTCAATAACCTTAGGAAGAGTAACATACACTTGAATTTTTGCTTTGCTTATTTTATGCAACAGTTATCCATTGCTTATGGGCAAAGTAGTCTCTCTGCTTGATTTAAACAGGCCATGATTCTTGGTGACTTTTACATAGACAATTGATGGGCTTAACCTATCCAATCTTTTTTCAGTGTGAAGCACAGAAGCTAAGCTGAAAAAGAAAGGAATTTCGTATCAAAACGGGTGACTCAGGTGGGTGGGGTCAGGAGGTTCGAGACCTGACCTTCTGTCACTCGTTTCATTCAAAGACTCGTCCAATGTCGATGTCTTTTGGCATGTATCGATCGTGCATGCATGCCAGTCTCCAAAGAATGACATATCAGCTCTCAAATTGCACTTGAAAATTCATAGCGAAAAGATTTTCTGTCTAGTTTCGGACCATGCTGTGTAATAAGGTCACATACAGAAAACAGTTCCTCCAAAAAATGACACAGTTTCGCTCACTTACTCAAGAAATTATCAAACAATCATCAAAAACGCGTTCTACAACCGTCATTTCATCTGTTCTTAAAAAACAGTGTAGCAGAAGTGCTTGATATCAAATTTTCAATATAAGTGTATTAATTTTCCAAATGGCTCTACTTTTGACTACTGCTTCAATGTTTTGGAAGGGAAGAGGGGGGGTATATATAAATAGATTAATTTTCCAGGTCATAATCAATTGCCTGGCTAGCTCAGTGAGTTAGATGGCTGGTACCATGATTTTTTTTTTTTAATTTGGTCATTCTGGTGAACAGGTTTCCAGCCTGCATGAGCAACCACTATCTTTTTCTCGTTTCTTTTCATTTTTTTTTTACACTGCCTAATTTTTAGATATCAAATACATATGTAAACTTTTTTTCCAAGTTGGTCATCCTGGTGGGCAGCTTCCAACTTGCATGAGCAACCACAATCTTTTTCTCTTATATTTTCTTTTTTTTTTCTGTCACACTCCCTAATTCTTAGATATCTAATACATAATTATGTAAACATTCATGTTCACAAAAACTGGATGGAAATTTTTCCTTCTCTCTTTTTATCTACTTTTATCAGTTACCATAGTTTTCACCCCCATGCATACAGCTTGCCTTGTGCTTGATTGAGGAAGATGGCCCGAATTGACATAATGCTGTATGTGCCCGTGATGACATGATTCAACCCCTTAAACGAGAAAACAATAATACGCTAACACGGCTCCAAATCCAATTGTGATGAGAACCCAATGATATATGGCATTTAGGCACATGCGAAAAAGAGAAATCTGGATTCAAGCCAACTTTGTCGCATCGGTCAATTTGTGCATATGCGAATTATGACACTTATTTTGCTGATCCGATCTGAAGGCAATTCCATGAGGAGAGACTTTGTTTTAGTGTGTTTTCTTCCAAAAAAGAAAAGAATACCAAGAAAAACACCATTATTAAGTGCCCTTTGTCAAGCATATGTTTTGTCGTCTGCGCAGGTGCAACATTTGGGTGGATCGGCCAGCATTGAAACCGATTTCAAATATTGGTCTCTGTACAGTGGTTGTGCGCAATCTAGGGGTTAAACCATATCATTGCGGGTGCAAGAGATTTTTACATAAATTGCGACATTCTGTCGGCTCCAGCCTGACAGTCGTATTCTTCGGTTATTCGAAAAGGGCATGTGACAGACCCTTTTTGTCTTTCAGCATTATTAGGCAACTCTAATTGACAAGTCCTTTGAACCTATGAGGCTATCCCAAAAGCAAGTTTGAACCCACTTTCCCTGCCTGCACTGAGCAGAACTGCCTCTTGTCTTTTTTTTTTTTTACTTTTTCCACACTGTCAAAAGTATTGTTAAAAAAAAAAAGACCACCAGTAAAAACTCAAAATGATTTTGGATAGTATTTTATATATATATGTTCAATAACCTTAGGAAGAGTAACATACACTTGAATTTTTGCTTTGCTTATTTTATGCAACAGTTATCCATTGCTTATGGGCAAAGTAGTCTCTCTGCTTGATTTAAACAGGCCATGATTCTTGGTGACTTTTACATAGACAATTGATGGGCTTAACCTATCCAATCTTTTTTCAGTGTGAAGCACAGAAGCTAAGCTGAAAAAGAAAGGAATTTCGTATCAAAACGGGTGACTCAGGTGGGTGGGGTCAGGAGGTTCGAGACCTGACCTTCTGTCACTCGTTTCATTCAAAGACTCGTCCAATGTCGATGTCTTTTGGCATGTATCGATCATGCATGCATGCCAGTCTCCAAAGAATGACATATCAGCTCTCAAATTGCACTTGAAAATTCATAGCGAAAAAATTTTCTGTCTAGTTTCGGACCATGCTGTGTAATAAGGTCACATACATAAAACATTTCCTACAAAAAATGACACAGTTTCGCTCACTTACTCAAGAAATTATCAAACAATCATCAAAAACGCGTTCTACACCCGTGATTTCATCTGTTCTTAAAAAACAGTGTAGCAGAAGTGCTTGATATCAAATTTTCAATATAAGTGTATTAATTTTCCAAATGGCTCTACTTTTGACTACTGCTTCAATGTTTTGGTAGGGAAGAGGGGGGGTATATATAAATAGATTAATTTTCCAGGTCATAATCAACTGCCTGGCTAGCTCAGTGAGTTAGATGGCTGGTACCATGATTTTTTTTTTTAATTTGGTCATTCTGGTGAACAGGTTTCCAGCCTGCATGAGCAACCACTATCTTTTTCTCGTTTCTTTTCATTTTTTTTTTACACTGCCTAATTTTTAGATATCAAATACATATGTAAACTTTTTTTCCAAGTTGGTCATCCTGGTGGGCAGCTTCCAACTTGCATGAGCAACCACAATCTTTTTCTCTTATATTTTCTTTTTTTTTTCTGTCACACTCCCTAATTCTTAGATATCTAATACATAATTATGTAAACATTTATGTTCACAAAAACTGGATGGAAATTTTTCCTTCTCTCTTTTTATCTACTTTTATCAGTTACCATAGTTTTCACCCCCATGCATACAGCTTGCCTTGTGCTTGATTGAGGAAGATGGCCCGAATTGACATAATGCTGTATGTGCCCGTGATGACATGATTCAACCCCTTAAACGAGAAAACAATAATACGCTAACACGGCTCCAAATCCAATTGTGATGAGAACCCAATGATATATGGCATTTAGGCACATGCGAAAAAGAGAAATCTGGATTCAAGCCAACTTTGTCGCATCGGTCAATTTGTGCATATGCGAATTATGACACTTATTTTGCTGATCCGATCTGAAGGCAATTCCATGAGGAGAGACTTTGTTTTAGTGTGTTTTCTTCCAAAAAAGAAAAGAATACCAAGAAAAACACCATTATTAAGTGCCCTTTGTCAAGCATATGTTTTGTCGTCTGCGCAGGTGCAACATTTGGGTGGATCGGCCAGCATTGAAACCGATTTCAAATATTGGTCTCTGTACAGTGGTTGTGCGCAATCTAGGGGTTAAACCATATCATTGCGGGTGCAAGAGATTTTTACATAAATTGCGACATTCTGTCGGCTCCAGCCTGACAGTCGTATTCTTCGGTTATTCGAAAAGGGCATGTGACAGACCCTTTTTGTCTTTCAGCATTATTAGGCAACTCTAATTGACAAGTCCTTTGAACCTATGAGGCTATCCCAAAAGCAAGTTTGAACCCACTTTCCCTGCCTGCACTGAGCAGAACTGCCTCTTGTCTTTTTTTTTTACTTTTTCCACACTGTCAAAAGTATTGTTAAAAAAAAAAAGACCACCAGTAAAAACTCAAAATGATTTTGGATAGTATTTTATATATATATGTTCAATAACCTTAGGAAGAGTAACATAGACTTGAATTTTTGCTTTGCTTATTTTATGCAAGAGTTATCCATTGCTTATGGGCAAAGTAGTCTCTCTGCTTGATTTAAACAGGCCATGATTCTTGGTGACTTTTACATAGACAATTGATGGGCTTAACCTATCCAATCTTTTTTCAGTGTGAAGCACAGAAGCTAAGCTGAAAAAGAAAGGAATTTCGTATCAAAACGGGTGACTCAGGTGGGTGGGGTCAGGAGGTTCGAGACCTGACCTTCTGTCACTCGTTTCATTCAAAGACTCGTCCAATGTCGATGTCTTTTGGCATGTATCGATCGTGCATGCATGCCAGTCTCCAAAGAATGACATATCAGCTCTCAAATTGCACTTGAAAATTCATAGCGAAAAAATTTTCTGTCTAGTTTCGGACCATGCTGTGTAATAAGGTCACATACAGAAAACAGTTCCTACAAAAAATGACACAGTTTCGCTCACTTACTCAAGAAATTATCAAACAATCATCAAAAACGCGTTCTACACCCGTCATTTCATCTGTTCTTAAAAAACAGTGTAGCAGAAGTGCTTGATATCAAATTTTCAATATAAGTGTATTAATTTTCCAAATGGCTCTACTTTTGACTACTGCTTCAATGTTTTGGAAGGGAAGAGGGGGGTATATATAAATAGATTAATTTTCCAGGTCATAATCAACTGCCTGGCTAGCTCAGTGAGTTAGATGGCTGGTACCATGATTTTTTTTTTTAATTTGGTCATTCTGGTGAACAGGTTTCCAGCCTGCATGAGCAACCACTATCTTTTTCTCGTTTCTTTTCATTTTTTTTTTACACTGCCTAATTTTTAGATATCAAATACATATGTAAACTTTTTTTCCAAGTTGGTCATCCTGGTGGGCAGCTTCCAACTTGCATGAGCAACCACAATCTTTTTCTCTTATATTTTCTTTTTTTTTTCTGTCACACTCCCTAATTCTTAGATATCTAATACATAATTATGTAAACATTCATGTTCACAAAAACTGGATGGAAATTTTTCCTTCTCTCTTTTTATCTACTTTTATCAGTTACCATAGTTTTCACCCCCATGCATACAGCTTGCCTTGTGCTTGATTGAGGAAGATGGCCCGAATTGACATAATGCTGTATGTGCCCGTGATGACATGATTCAACCCCTTAAACGAGAAAACAATAATACGCTAACACGGCTCCAAATCCAATTGTGATGAGAACCCAATGATATATGGCATTTAGGCACATGCGAAAAAGAGAAATCTGGATTCAAGCTAACTTTGTCGCATCGGTCAATTTGTGCATATGCGAATTATGACACTTATTTTGCTGATCCGATCTGAAGGCAATTCCATGAGGAGAGACTTTGTTTTAGTGTGTTTTCTTCCAAAAAAGAAAAGAATACCAAGAAAAACACCATTATTAAGTGCCCTTTGTCAAGCATATGTTTTGTCGTCTGCACAGGTGCAACATTTGGGTGGATCGGCCAGCATTGAAACCGATTTCAAATATTGGTCTCTGTACAGTGGTTGTGCGCAATCTAGGGGTTAAACCATATCATTGCAGGTGCAAGAGATTTTTACATAAATTGCGACATTCTGTCGGCTCCAGCCTGACAGTCGTATTCTTCGGTTATTCGAAAAGGGCATGTGACAGACCCTTTTTGTCTTTCAGCATTATTAGGCAACTCTAATTGACAAGTCCTTTGAACCTATGAGGCTATCCCAAAAGCAAGTTTGAACCCACTTTCCCTGCCTGCACTGAGCAGAACTGCCTCTTGTCTTTTTTTTTTACTTTTTCCACACTGTCAAAAGTATTGTTAAAAAAAAAAAGACCACCAGTAAAAACTCAAAATGATTTTGGATAGTATTTTATATATATATGTTCAATAACCTTAGGAAGAGTAACATACACTTGAATTTTTGCTTTGCTTATTTTATGCAACAGTTATCCATTGCTTATGGGCAAAGTAGTCTCTCTGCTTGATTTAAACAGGCCATGATTCTTGGTGACTTTTACATAGACAATTGATGGGCTTAACCTATCCAATCTTTTTTCAGTGTGAAGCACAGAAGCTAAGCTGAAAAAGAAAGGAATTTCGTATCAAAACGGGTGACTCAGGTGGGTGGGGTCAGGAGGTTCGAGACCTGACCTTCTGTCACTCGTTTCATTCAAAGACTCGTCCAATGTCGATGTCTTTTGGCATGTATCGATCGTGCATGCATGCCAGTCTCCAAAGAATGACATATCAGCTCTCAAATTGCACTTGAAAATTCATAGCGAAAAAATTTTCTGTCTAGTTTCGGACCATGCTGTGTAATAAGGTCACATACAGAAAACAGTTCCTACAAAAAATGACACAGTTATGCTCACTTACTCAAGAAATTATCAAACAATCATCAAAAACGCGTTCTACACCCGTCATTTCATCTGTTCTTAAAAAAACAGTGTAGCAGAAGTGCTTGATATCAAATTTTCAATATAAGTGTATTAATTTTCCAAATGGCTCTACTTTTGACTACTGCTTCAATGTTTTGGAAGGGAAGAGGGGGGTATATATAAATAGATTAATTTTCCAGGTCATAATCAACTGCCTGGCTAGCTCAGTGAGTTAGATGGCTGGTACCATGATTTTTTTTTTTAATTTGGTCATTCTGGTGAACAGGTTTCCAGCCTGCATGAGCAACCACTATCTTTTTCTCGTTTCTTTTCATTTTTTTTTTTACACTGCCTAATTTTTAGATATCAAATACATATGTAAACTTTTTTTCCAAGTTGGTCATCCTGGTGGGCAGCTTCCAACTTGCATGAGCAACCACAATCTTTTTCTCTTATATTTTCTTTTTTTTTTCTGTCACACTCCCTAATTCTTAGATATCTAATACATAATTATGTAAACATTCATGTTCACAAAAACTGGATGGAAATTTTTCCTTCTCTCTTTTTATCTACTTTTATCAGTTACCATAGTTTTCACCCCCATGCATACAGCTTGCCTTGTGCTTGATTGAGGAAGATGGCCCGAATTGACATAATGCTGTATGTGCCCGTGATGACATGATTCAACCCCTTAAACGAGAAAACAATAATACGCTAACACGGCTCCAAATCCAATTGTGATGAGAACCCAATGATATATGGCATTTAGGCACATGCGAAAAAGAGAAATCTGGATTCAAGCTAACTTTGTCGCATCGGTCAATTTGTGCATATGCGAATTATGACACTTATTTTGCTGATCCGATCTGAAGGCAATTCCATGAGGAGAGACTTTGTTTTAGTGTGTTTTCTTCCAAAAAAGAAAAGAATACCAAGAAAAACACCATTATTAAGTGCCCTTTGTCAAGCATATGTTTTGTCGTCTGCGCAGGTGCAACATTTGGGTGGATCGGCCAGCATTGAAACCGATTTCAAATATTGGTCTCTGTACAGTGGTTGTGCGCAATCTAGGGGTTAAACCATATCATTGCAGGTGCAAGAGATTTTTACATAAATTGCGACATTCTGTCGGCTCCAGCCTGACAGTCGTATTCTTCGGTTATTCGAAAAGGGCATGTGACAGACCCTTTTTGTCTTTCAGCATTATTAGGCAACTCTAATTGACAAGTCCTTTGAACCTATGAGGCTATCCCAAAAGCAAGTTTGAACCCACTTTCCCTGCCTGCACTGAGCAGAACTGCCTCTTGTCTTTTTTTTTTACTTTTTCCACACTGTCAAAAGTATTGTTAAAAAAAAAAAGACCACCAGTAAAAACTCAAAATGATTTTGGATAGTATTTTATATATATATGTTCAATAACCTTAGGAAGAGTAACATAGACTTGAATTTTTGCTTTGCTTATTTTATGCAACAGTTATCCATTGCTTATGGGCAAAGTAGTCTCTCTGCTTGATTTAAACAGGCCATGATTCTTGGTGACTTTTACATAGACAATTGATGGGCTTAACCTATCCAATCTTTTTTCAGTGTGAAGCACAGAAGCTAAGCTGAAAAAGAAAGGAATTTCGTATCAAAACGGGTGACTCAGGTGGGTGGGGTCAGGAGGTTCGAGACCTGACCTTCTGTCACTCGTTTCATTCAAAGACTCGTCCAATGTCGATGTCTTTTGGCATGTATCGATCGTGCGTGCATGCCAGTCTCCAAAGAATGACATATCAGCTCTCAAATTGCACTTGAAAATTCATAGCGAAAAAATTTTCTGTCTAGTTTCGGACCATGCTGTGTAATAAGGTCACATACAGAAAACAGTTCCTACAAAAAATGACACAGTTATGCTCACTTACTCAAGAAATTATCAAACAATCATCAAAAACGCGTTCTACACCCGTCATTTCATCTGTTCTTAAAAAAACAGTGTAGCAGAAGTGCTTGATATCAAATTTTCAATATAAGTGTATTAATTATCCAAATGGCTCTACTTTTGACTACTGCTTCAATGTTTTGGAAGGGAAGAGGGGGGGTATATATAAATAGATTAATTTTCCAGGTCATAATCAATTGCCTGGCTAGCTCAGTGAGTTAGATGGCTGGTACCATGATTTTTTTTTTTTAATTTGGTCATTCTGGTGAACAGGTTTCCAGCCTGCATGAGCAACCACTATCTTTTTCTCGTTTCTTTTCATTTTTTTTTTACACTGCCTAATTTTTAGATATCAAATACATATGTAAACTTTTTTTCCAAGTTGGTCATCCTGGTGGGCAGCTTCCAACTTGCATGAGCAACCACAATCTTTTTCTCTTATATTTTCTTTTTTTTTTCTGTCACACTCCCTAATTCTTAGATATCTAATACATAATTATGTAAACATTCATGTTCACAAAAACTGGATGGAAATTTTTCCTTCTCTCTTTTTATCTACTTTTATCAGTTACCATAGTTTTCACCCCCATGCATACAGCTTGCCTTGTGCTTGATTGAGGAAGATGGCCCGAATTGACATAATGCTGTATGTGCCCGTGATGACATGATTCAACCCCTTAAACGAGAAAACAATAATACGCTAACACGGCTCCAAATCCAATTGTGATGAGAACCCAATGATATATGGCATTTAGGCACATGCGAAAAAGAGAAATCTGGATTCAAGCTAACTTTGTCGCATCGGTCAATTTGTGCATATGCGAATTATGACACTTATTTTGCTGATCCGATCTGAAGGCAATTCCATGAGGAGAGACTTTGTTTTAGTGTGTTTTCTTCCAAAAAAGAAAAGAATACCAAGAAAAACACCATTATTAAGTGCCCTTTGTCAAGCATATGTTTTGTCGTCTGCGCAGGTGCAACATTTGGGTGGATCGGCCAGTATTGAAACCGATTTCAAATATTGGTCTCTGTACAGTGGTTGTGCGCAATCTAGGGGTTAAACCATATCATTGCGGGTGCAAGAGATTTTTACATAAATTGCGACATTCTGTCGGCTCCAGCCTGACAGTCGTATTCTTCGGTTATTCGAAAAGGGCATGTGACAGACCCTTTTTGTCTTTCAGCATTATTAGGCAACTCTAATTGACAAGTCCTTTGAACCTATGAGGCTATCCCAAAAGCAAGTTTGAACCCACTTTCCCTGCCTGCACTGAGCAGAACTGCCTCTTGTCTTTTTTTTTTTTTTACTTTTTCCACACTGTCAAAAGTATTGTTAAAAAAAAAAAAGACCACCAGTAAAAACTCAAAATGATTTTGGATAGTATTTTATATATATATGTTCAATAACCTTAGGAAGAGTAACATACACTTGAATTTTTGCTTTGCTTATTTTATGCAACAGTTATCCATTGCTTATGGGCAAAGTAGTCTCTCTGCTTGATTTAAACAGGCCATGATTCTTGGTGACTTTTACATAGACAATTGATGGGCTTAACCTATCCAATCTTTTTTCAGTGTGAAGCACAGAAGCTAAGCTGAAAAAGAAAGGAATTTCGTATCAAAACGGGTGACTCAGGTGGGTGGGGTCAGGAGGTTCGAGACCTGACCTTCTGTCACTCGTTTCATTCAAAGACTCGTCCAATGTCGATGTCTTTTGGCATGTATCGATCGTGCATGCATGCCAGTCTCCAAAGAATGACATATCAGCTCTCAAATTGCACTTGAAAATTCATAGCGAAAAAATTTTCTGTCTAGTTTCAGACCATGCTGTGTAATAAGGTCACATACAGAAAACAGTTCCTACAAAAAATGACACAGTTTCGCTCACTTACTCAAGAAATTATCAAACAATCATCAAAAACGCGTTCGACACCCGTCATTTCATCTGTTCTTAAAAAACAGTGTAGCAGAAGTGCTTGATATCAAATTTTCAATATAAGTGTATTAATTATCCAAATGGCTCTACTTTTGACTACTGCTTCAATGTTTTGGAAGGGAAGAGGGGGGGTATATATAAATAGATTAATTTTCCAGGTCATAATCAACTGCCTGGCTAGCTCAGTGAGTTAGATGGCTGGTACCATGATTTTTTTTTTTTAATTTGGTCATTCTGGTGAACAGGTTTCCAGCCTGCATGAGCAACCACTATCTTTTTCTCGTTTCTTTTCATTTTTTTTTTACACTGCCTAATTTTTAGATATCAAATACATATGTAAACTTTTTTTCCAAGTTGGTCATCCTGGTGGGCAGCTTCCAACTTGCATGAGCAACCACAATCTTTTTCTCTTATATTTTCTTTTTTTTTTCTGTCACACTCCCTAATTCTTAGATATCTAATACATAATTATGTAAACATTTATGTTCACAAAAACTGGATGGAAATTTTTCCTTCTCTCTTTTTATCTACTTTTATCAGTTACCATAGTTTTCACCCCCATGCATACAGCTTGCCTTGTGCTTGATTGAGGAAGATGGCCCGAATTGACATAATGCTGTATGTGCCCGTGATGACATGATTCAACCCCTTAAACGAGAAAACAATAATACGCTAACACGGCTCCAAATCCAATTGTGATGAGAACCCAATGATATATGGCATTTAGGCACATGCGAAAAAGAGAAATCTGGATTCAAGCTAACTTTGTCGCATCGGTCAATTTGTGCATATGCGAATTATGACACTTATTTTGCTGATCCGATCTGAAGGCAATTCCATGAGGAGAGACTTTGTTTTAGTGTGTTTTCTTCCAAAAAAGAAAAGAATACCAAGAAAAACACCATTATTAAGTGCCCTTTGTCAAGCATATGTTTTGTCGTCTGCGCAGGTGCAACATTTGGGTGGATCGGCCAGTATTGAAACCGATTTCAAATATTGGTCTCTGTACAGTGGTTGTGCGCAATCTAGGGGTTAAACCATATCATTGCGGGTGCAAGAGATTTTTACATAAATTGCGACATTCTGTCGGCTCCAGCCTGACAGTCGTATTCTTCGGTTATTCGAAAAGGGCATGTGACAGACCCTTTTTGTCTTTCAGCATTATTAGGCAACTCTAATTGACAAGTCCTTTGAACCTATGAGGCTATCCCAAAAGCAAGTTTGAACCCACTTTCCCTGCCTGCACTGAGCAGAACTGCCTCTTGTCTTTTTTTTTTTTTACTTTTTCCACACTGTCAAAAGTATTGTTAAAAAAAAAAAGACCACCAGTAAAAACTCAAAATGATTTTGGATAGTATTTTATATATATATGTTCAATAACCTTAGGAAGAGTAACATACACTTGAATTTTTGCTTTGCTTATTTTATGCAACAGTTATCCATTGCTTATGGGCAAAGTAGTCTCTCTGCTTGATTTAAACAGGCCATGATTCTTGGTGACTTTTACATAGACAATTGATGGGCTTAACCTATCCAATCTTTTTTCAGTGTGAAGCACAGAAGCTAAGCTGAAAAAGAAAGGAATTTCGTATCAAAACGGGTGACTCAGGTGGGTGGGGTCAGGAGGTTCGAGACCTGACCTTCTGTCACTCGTTTCATTCAAAGACTCGTCCAATGTCGATGTCTTTTGGCATGTATCGATCGTGCATGCATGCCAGTCTCCAAAGAATGACATATCAGCTCTCAAATTGCACTTGAAAATTCATAGCGAAAAAATTTTCTGTCTAGTTTCAGACCATGCTGTGTAATAAGGTCACATACAGAAAACAGTTCCTACAAAAAATGACACAGTTTCGCTCACTTACTCAAGAAATTATCAAACAATCATCAAAAACGCGTTCTACACCCGTCATTTCATCTGTTCTTAAAAAACAGTGTAGCAGAAGTGCTTGATATCAAATTTTCAATATAAGTGTATTAATTATCCAAATGGCTCTACTTTTGACTACTGCTTCAATGTTTTGGAAGGGAAGAGGGGGGGTATATATAAATAGATTAATTTTCCAGGTCATAATCAACTGCCTGGCTAGCTCAGTGAGTTAGATGGCTGGTACCATGATTTTTTTTTTTTTAATTTGGTCATTCTGGTGAACAGGTTTCCAGCCTGCATGAGCAACCACTATCTTTTTCTCGTTTCTTTTCATTTTTTTTTTACACTGCCTAATTTTTAGATATCAAATACATATGTAAACTTTTTTTCCAAGTTGGTCATCCTGGTGGGCAGCTTCCAACTTGCATGAGCAACCACAATCTTTTTCTCTTATATTTTCTTTTTTTTTTCTGTCACACTCCCTAATTCTTAGATATCTAATACATAATTATGTAAACATTCATGTTCACAAAAACTGGATGGAAAGTTTTCCTTCTCTCTTTTTATCTACTTTTATCAGTTACCATAGTTTTCACCCCCATGCATACAGCTTGCCTTGTGCTTGATTGAGGAAGATGGCCCGAATTGACATAATGCTGTATGTGCCCGTGATGACATGATTCAACCCCTTAAACGAGAAAACAATAATACGCTAACACGGCTCCAAATCCAATTGTGATGAGAACCCAATGATATATGGCATTTAGGCACATGCGAAAAAGAGAAATCTGGATTCAAGCTAACTTTGTCGCATCGGTCAATTTGTGCATATGCGAATTATGACACTTATTTTGCTGATCCGATCTGAAGGCAATTCCATGAGGAGAGACTTTGTTTTAGTGTGTTTTCTTCCAAAAAAGAAAAGAATACCAAGAAAAACACCATTATTAAGTGCCCTTTGTCAAGCATATGTTTTGTCGTCTGCGCAGGTGCAACATTTGGGTGGATCGGCCAGTATTGAAACCGATTTCAAATATTGGTCTCTGTACAGTGGTTGTGCGCAATCTAGGGGTTAAACCATATCATTGCGGGTGCAAGAGATTTTTACATAAATTGCGACATTCTGTCGGCTCCAGCCTGACAGTCGTATTCTTCGGTTATTCGAAAAGGGCATGTGACAGACCCTTTTTGTCTTTCAGCATTATTAGGCAACTCTAATTGACAAGTCCTTTGAACCTATGAGGCTATCCCAAAAGCAAGTTTGAACCCACTTTCCCTGCCTGCACTGAGCAGAACTGCCTCTTGTCTTTTTTTTTTTTTACTTTTTCCACACTGTCAAAAGTATTGTTAAAAAAAAAAAGACCACCAGTAAAAACTCAAAATGATTTTGGATAGTATTTTATATATATATGTTCAATAACCTTAGGAAGAGTAACATACACTTGAATTTTTGCTTTGCTTATTTTATGCAACAGTTATCCATTGCTTATGGGCAAAGTAGTCTCTCTGCTTGATTTAAACAGGCCATGATTCTTGGTGACTTTTACATAGACAATTGATGGGCTTAACCTATCCAATCTTTTTTCAGTGTGAAGCACAGAAGCTAAGCTGAAAAAGAAAGGAATTTCGTATCAAAACGGGTGACTCAGGTGGGTGGGGTCAGGAGGTTCGAGACCTGACCTTCTGTCACTCGTTTCATTCAAAGACTCGTCCAATGTCGATGTCTTTTGGCATGTATCGATCGTGCATGCATGCCAGTCTCCAAAGAATGACATATCAGCTCTCAAATTGCACTTGAAAATTCATAGCGAAAAAATTTTCTGTCTAGTTTCAGACCATGCTGTGTAATAAGGTCACATACAGAAAACAGTTCCTACAAAAAATGACACAGTTTCGCTCACTTACTCAAGAAATTATCAAACAATCATCAAAAACGCGTTCTACACCCGTCATTTCATCTGTTCTTAAAAAACAGTGTAGCAGAAGTGCTTGATATCAAATTTTCAATATAAGTGTATTAATTATCCAAATGGCTCTACTTTTGACTACTGCTTCAATGTTTTGGAAGGGAAGAGGGGGGGTATATATAAATAGATTAATTTTCCAGGTCATAATCAACTGCCTGGCTAGCTCAGTGAGTTAGATGGCTGGTACCATGATTTTTTTTTTTTAATTTGGTCATTCTGGTGAACAGGTTTCCAGCCTGCATGAGCAACCACTATCTTTTTCTCGTTTCTTTTCATTTTTTTTTTACACTGCCTAATTTTTAGATATCAAATACATATGTAAACTTTTTTTCCAAGTTGGTCATCCTGGTGGGCAGCTTCCAACTTGCATGAGCAACCACAATCTTTTTCTCTTATATTTTCTTTTTTTTTTCTGTCACACTCCCTAATTCTTAGATATCTAATACATAATTATGTAAACATTCATGTTCACAAAAACTGGATGGAAATTTTTCCTTCTCTCTTTTTATCTACTTTTATCAGTTACCATAGTTTTCACCCCCATGCATACAGCTTGCCTTGTGCTTGATTGAGGAAGATGGCCCGAATTGACATAATGCTGTATGTGCCCGTGATGACATGATTCAACCCCTTAAACGAGAAAACAATAATACGCTAACACGGCTCCAAATCCAATTGTGATGAGAACCCAATGATATATGGCATTTAGGCACATGCGAAAAAGAGAAATCTGGATTCAAGCTAACTTTGTCGCATCGGTCAATTTGTGCATATGCGAATTATGACACTTATTTTGCTGATCCGATCTGAAGGCAATTCCATGAGGAGAGACTTTGTTTTAGTGTGTTTTCTTCCAAAAAAGAAAAGAATACCAAGAAAAACACCATTATTAAGTGCCCTTTGTCAAGCATATGTTTTGTCGTCTGCGCAGGTGCAACATTTGGGTGGATCGGCCAGCATTGAAACCGATTTCAAATATTGGTCTCTGTACAGTGGTTGTGCGCAATCTAGGGGTTAAACCATATCATTGCGGGTGCAAGAGATTTTTACATAAATTGCGACATTCTGTCGGCTCCAGCCTGACAGTCGTATTCTTCGGTTATTCGAAAAGGGCATGTGACAGACCCTTTTTGTCTTTCAGCATTATTAGGCAACTCTAATTGACAAGTCCTTTGAACCTATGAGGCTATCCCAAAAGCAAGTTTGAACCCACTTTCCCTGCCTGCACTGAGCAGAACTGCCTCTTGTCTTTTTTTTTTTTTACTTTTTCCACACTGTCAAAAGTATTGTTAAAAAAAAAAAGACCACCAGTAAAAACTCAAAATGATTTTGGATAGTATTTTATATATATATGTTCAATAACCTTAGGAAGAGTAACATACACTTGAATTTTTGCTTTGCTTATTTTATGCAACAGTTATCCATTGCTTATGGGCAAAGTAGTCTCTCTGCTTGATTTAAACAGGCCATGATTCTTGGTGACTTTTACATAGACAATTGATGGGCTTAACCTATCCAATCTTTTTTCAGTGTGAAGCACAGAAGCTAAGCTGAAAAAGAAAGGAATTTCGTATCAAAACGGGTGACTCAGGTGGGTGGGGTCAGGAGGTTCGAGACCTGACCTTCTGTCACTCGTTTCATTCAAAGACTCGTCCAATGTCGATGTCTTTTGGCATGTATCGATCGTGCATGCATGCCAGTCTCCAAAGAATGACATATCAGCTCTCAAATTGCACTTGAAAATTCATAGCGAAAAAATTTTCTGTCTAGTTTCAGACCATGCTGTGTAATAAGGTCACATACAGAAAACAGTTCCTACAAAAAATGACACAGTTTCGCTCACTTACTCAAGAAATTATCAAACAATCATCAAAAACGCGTTCTACACCCGTCATTTCATCTGTTCTTAAAAAACAGTGTAGCAGAAGTGCTTGATATCAAATTTTCAATATAAGTGTATTAATTATCCAAATGGCTCTACTTTTGACTACTGCTTCAATGTTTTGGAAGGGAAGAGGGGGGGTATATATAAATAGATTAATTTTCCAGGTCATAATCAACTGCCTGGCTAGCTCAGTGAGTTAGATGGCTGGTACCATGATTTTTTTTTTTTAATTTGGTCATTCTGGTGAACAGGTTTCCAGCCTGCATGAGCAACCACTATCTTTTTCTCGTTTCTTTTCATTTTTTTTTTACACTGCCTAATTTTTAGATATCAAATACATATGTAAACTTTTTTTCCAAGTTGGTCATCCTGGTGGGCAGCTTCCAACTTGCATGAGCAACCACAATCTTTTTCTCTTATATTTTCTTTTTTTTTTTCTGTCACACTCCCTAATTCTTAGATATCTAATACATAATTATGTAAACATTCATGTTCACAAAAACTGGATGGAAATTTTTCCTTCTCTCTTTTTATCTACTTTTATCAGTTACCATAGTTTTCACCCCCATGCATACAGCTTGCCTTGTGCTTGATTGAGGAAGATGGCCTGAATTGACATAATGCTGTATGTGCCCGTGATGACATGATTCAACCCCTTAAACGAGAAAACAATAATACGCTAACACGGCTCCAGATCCAATTGTGATGAGAACCCAATGATATATGGCATTTAGGCACATGCGAAAAAGAGAAATCTGGATTCAAGCCAACTTTGTCGCATCGGTCAATTTGTGCATATGCGAATTATGACACTTATTTTGCTGATCCGATCTGAAGGCAATTCCATGAGGAGAGACTTTGTTTTAGTGTGTTTTCTTCCAAAAAAGAAAAGAATACCAAGAAAAACACCATTATTAAGTGCCCTTTGTCAAGCATATGTTTTGTCGTCTGCGCAGGTGCAACATTTGGGTGGATCGGCCAGCATTGAAACCGATTTCAAATATTGGTCTCTGTACAGTGGTTGTGCGCAATCTAGGGGTTAAACCATATCATTGCGGGTGCAAGAGATTTTTACATAAATTGCGACATTCTGTCGGCTCCAGCCTGACAGTCGTATTCTTCGATTATTCGAAAAGGGCATGTGACAGACCCTTTTTGTCTTTCAGCATTATTAGGCAACTCTAATTGACAAGTCCTTTGAACCTATGAGGCTATCCCAAAAGCAAGTTTGAACCCACTTTCCCTGCCTGCACTGAGCAGAACTGCCTCTTGTCTTTTTTTTTTTTTACTTTTTCCACACTGTCAAAAGTATTGTTAAAAAAAAAAAGACCACCAGTAAAAACTCAAAATGATTTTGGATAGTATTTTATATATATATGTTCAATAACCTTAGGAAGAGTAACATAGACTTGAATTTTTGCTTTGCTTATTTTATGCAACAGTTATCCATTGCTTATGGGCAAAGTAGTTTCTCTGCTTGATTTAAACAGGCCATGATTCTTGGTGACTTTTACATAGACAATTGATGGGCTTAACCTATCCAATCTTTTTTCAGTGTGAAGCACAGAAGCTAAGCTGAAAAAGAAAGGAATTTCGTATCAAAACGGGTGACTCAGGTGGGTGGGGTCAGGAGGTTCGAGACCTGACCTTCTGTCACTCGTTTCATTCAAAGACTCGTCCAATGTCGATGTCTTTTGGCATGTATCGATCGTGCATGCATGCCAGTCTCCAAAGAATGACATATCAGCTCTCAAATTGCACTTGAAAATTCATAGCGAAAAAATTTTCTGTCTAGTTTCGGACCATGCTGTGTAATAAGGTCACATACAGAAAACAGTTCCTCCAAAAAATGACACAGTTTCGCTCACTTACTCAAGAAATTATCAAACAATCATCAAAAACGCGTTCTACACCCGTCATTTCATCTGTTCTTAAAAAACAGTGTAGCAGAAGTGCTTGATATCAAATTTTCAATATAAGTGTATTAATTATCCAAATGGCTCTACTTTTGACTACTGCTTCAATGTTTTGGAAGGGAAGAGGGGGGGTATATATAAATAGATTAATTTTCCAGGTCATAATCAACTGCCTGGCTAGCTCAGTGAGTTAGATGGCTGGTACCATGATTTTTTTTTTTTAATTTGGTCATTCTGGTGAACAGGTTTCCAGCCTGCATGAGCAACCACTATCTTTTTCTCGTTTCTTTTCATTTTTTTTTTACACTGCCTAATTTTTAGATATCAAATACATATGTAAACTTTTTTTCCAAGTTGGTCATCCTGGTGGGCAGCTTCCAACTTGCATGAGCAACCACAATCTTTTTCTCTTATATTTTCTTTTTTTTTTTCTGTCACACTCCCTAATTCTTAGATATCTAATACATAATTATGTAAACATTCATGTTCACAAAAACTGGATGGAAATTTTTCCTTCTCTCTTTTTATCTACTTTTATCAGTTACCATAGTTTTCACCCCCATGCATACAGCTTGCCTTGTGCTTGATTGAGGAAGATGGCCTGAATTGACATAATGCTGTATGTGCCCGTGATGACATGATTCAACCCCTTAAACGAGAAAACAATAATACGCTAACACGGCTCCAGATCCAATTGTGATGAGAACCCAATGATATATGGCATTTAGGCACATGCGAAAAAGAGAAATCTGGATTCAAGCCAACTTTGTCGCATCGGTCAATTTGTGCATATGCGAATTATGACACTTATTTTGCTGATCCGATCTGAAGGCAATTCCATGAGGAGAGACTTTGTTTTAGTGTGTTTTCTTCCAAAAAAGAAAAGAATACCAAGAAAAACACCATTATTAAGTGCCCTTTGTCAAGCATATGTTTTGTCGTCTGCGCAGGTGCAACATTTGGGTGGATCGGCCAGCATTGAAACCGATTTCAAATATTGGTCTCTGTACAGTGGTTGTGCGCAATCTAGGGGTTAAACCATATCATTGCGGGTGCAAGAGATTTTTACATAAATTGCGACATTCTGTCGGCTCCAGCCTGACAGTCGTATTCTTCGATTATTCGAAAAGGGCATGTGACAGACCCTTTTTGTCTTTCAGCATTATTAGGCAACTCTAATTGACAAGTCCTTTGAACCTATGAGGCTATCCCAAAAGCAAGTTTGAACCCACTTTCCCTGCCTGCACTGAGCAGAACTGCCTCTTGTCTTTTTTTTTTTTTACTTTTTCCACACTGTCAAAAGTATTGTTAAAAAAAAAAAGACCACCAGTAAAAACTCAAAATGATTTTGGATAGTATTTTATATATATATGTTCAATAACCTTAGGAAGAGTAACATACACTTGAATTTTTGCTTTGCTTATTTTATGCAACAGTTATCCATTGCTTATGGGCAAAGTAGTTTCTCTGCTTGATTTAAACAGGCCATGATTCTTGGTGACTTTTACATAGACAATTGATGGGCTTAACCTATCCAATCTTTTTTCAGTGTGAAGCACAGAAGCTAAGCTGAAAAAGAAAGGAATTTCGTATCAAAACGGGTGACTCAGGTGGGTGGGGTCAGGAGGTTCGAGACCTGACCTTCTGTCACTCGTTTCATTCAAAGACTCGTCCAATGTCGATGTCTTTTGGCATGTATCGATCGTGCATGCATGCCAGTCTCCAAAGAATGACATATCAGCTCTCAAATTGCACTTGAAAATTCATAGCGAAAAAATTTTCTGTCTAGTTTCGGACCATGCTGTGTAATAAGGTCACATACAGAAAACAGTTCCTCCAAAAAATGACACAGTTTCGCTCACTTACTCAAGAAATTATCAAACAATCATCAAAAACGCGTTCTACACCCGTCATTTCATCTGTTCTTAAAAAACAGTGTAGCAGAAGTGCTTGATATCAAATTTTCAATATAAGTGTATTAATTATCCAAATGGCTCTACTTTTGACTACTGCTTCAATGTTTTGGAAGGGAAGAGGGGGGGTATATATAAATAGATTAATTTTCCAGGTCATAATCAACTGCCTGGCTAGCTCAGTGAGTTAGATGGCTGGTACCATGATTTTTTTTTTTTAATTTGGTCATTCTGGTGAACAGGTTTCCAGCCTGCATGAGCAACCACTATCTTTTTCTCGTTTCTTTTCATTTTTTTTTTACACTGCCTAATTTTTAGATATCAAATACATATGTAAACTTTTTTTCCAAGTTGGTCATCCTGGTGGGCAGCTTCCAACTTGCATGAGCAACCACAATCTTTTTCTCTTATATTTTCTTTTTTTTTTTCTGTCACACTCCCTAATTCTTAGATATCTAATACATAATTATGTAAACATTCATGTTCACAAAAACTGGATGGAAATTTTTCCTTCTCTCTTTTTATCTACTTTTATCAGTTACCATAGTTTTCACCCCCATGCATACAGCTTGCCTTGTGCTTGATTGAGGAAGATGGCCTGAATTGACATAATGCTGTATGTGCCCGTGATGACATGATTCAACCCCTTAAACGAGAAAACAATAATACGCTAACACGGCTCCAGATCCAATTGTGATGAGAACCCAATGATATATGGCATTTAGGCACATGCGAAAAAGAGAAATCTGGATTCAAGCCAACTTTGTCGCATCGGTCAATTTGTGCATATGCGAATTATGACACTTATTTTGCTGATCCGATCTGAAGGCAATTCCATGAGGAGAGACTTTGTTTTAGTGTGTTTTCTTCCAAAAAAGAAAAGAATACCAAGAAAAACACCATTATTAAGTGCCCTTTGTCAAGCATATGTTTTGTCGTCTGCGCAGGTGCAACATTTGGGTGGATCGGCCAGCATTGAAACCGATTTCAAATATTGGTCTCTGTACAGTGGTTGTGCGCAATCTAGGGGTTAAACCATATCATTGCGGGTGCAAGAGATTTTTACATAAATTGCGACATTCTGTCGGCTCCAGCCTGACAGTCGTATTCTTCGATTATTCGAAAAGGGCATGTGACAGACCCTTTTTGTCTTTCAGCATTATTAGGCAACTCTAATTGACAAGTCCTTTGAACCTATGAGGCTATCCCAAAAGCAAGTTTGAACCCACTTTCCCTGCCTGCACTGAGCAGAACTGCCTCTTGTCTTTTTTTTTTTTTACTTTTTCCACACTGTCAAAAGTATTGTTAAAAAAAAAAAGACCACCAGTAAAAACTCAAAATGATTTTGGATAGTATTTTATATATATATGTTCAATAACCTTAGGAAGAGTAACATACACTTGAATTTTTGCTTTGCTTATTTTATGCAACAGTTATCCATTGCTTATGGGCAAAGTAGTTTCTCTGCTTGATTTAAACAGGCCATGATTCTTGGTGACTTTTACATAGACAATTGATGGGCTTAACCTATCCAATCTTTTTTCAGTGTGAAGCACAGAAGCTAAGCTGAAAAAGAAAGGAATTTCGTATCAAAACGGGTGACTCAGGTGGGTGGGGTCAGGAGGTTCGAGACCTGACCTTCTGTCACTCGTTTCATTCAAAGACTCGTCCAATGTCGATGTCTTTTGGCATGTATCGATCGTGCATGCATGCCAGTCTCCAAAGAATGACATATCAGCTCTCAAATTGCACTTGAAAATTCATAGCGAAAAAATTTTCTGTCTAGTTTCGGACCATGCTGTGTAATAAGGTCACATACAGAAAACAGTTCCTCCAAAAAATGACACAGTTTCGCTCACTTACTCAAGAAATTATCAAACAATCATCAAAAACGCGTTCTACACCCGTCATTTCATCTGTTCTTAAAAAACAGTGTAGCAGAAGTGCTTGATATCAAATTTTCAATATAAGTGTATTAATTATCCAAATGGCTCTACTTTTGACTACTGCTTCAATGTTTTGGAAGGGAAGAGGGGGGGTATATATAAATAGATTAATTTTCCAGGTCATAATCAACTGCCTGGCTAGCTCAGTGAGTTAGATGGCTGGTACCATGATTTTTTTTTTTTAATTTGGTCATTCTGGTGAACAGGTTTCCAGCCTGCATGAGCAACCACTATCTTTTTCTCGTTTCTTTTCATTTTTTTTTTACACTGCCTAATTTTTAGATATCAAATACATATGTAAACTTTTTTTCCAAGTTGGTCATCCTGGTGGGCAGCTTCCAACTTGCATGAGCAACCACAATCTTTTTCTCTTATATTTTCTTTTTTTTTTTCTGTCACACTCCCTAATTCTTAGATATCTAATACATAATTATGTAAACATTCATGTTCACAAAAACTGGATGGAAATTTTTCCTTCTCTCTTTTTATCTACTTTTATCAGTTACCATAGTTTTCACCCCCATGCATACAGCTTGCCTTGTGCTTGATTGAGGAAGATGGCCTGAATTGACATAATGCTGTATGTGCCCGTGATGACATGATTCAACCCCTTAAACGAGAAAACAATAATACGCTAACACGGCTCCAGATCCAATTGTGATGAGAACCCAATGATATATGGCATTTAGGCACATGCGAAAAAGAGAAATCTGGATTCAAGCCAACTTTGTCGCATCGGTCAATTTGTGCATATGCGAATTATGACACTTATTTTGCTGATCCGATCTGAAGGCAATTCCATGAGGAGAGACTTTGTTTTAGTGTGTTTTCTTCCAAAAAAGAAAAGAATACCAAGAAAAACACCATTATTAAGTGCCCTTTGTCAAGCATATGTTTTGTCGTCTGCGCAGGTGCAACATTTGGGTGGATCGGCCAGCATTGAAACCGATTTCAAATATTGGTCTCTGTACAGTGGTTGTGCGCAATCTAGGGGTTAAACCATATCATTGCGGGTGCAAGAGATTTTTACATAAATTGCGACATTCTGTCGGCTCCAGCCTGACAGTCGTATTCTTCGATTATTCGAAAAGGGCATGTGACAGACCCTTTTTGTCTTTCAGCATTATTAGGCAACTCTAATTGACAA
Source organism: Hippopus hippopus (assembly GCA_946811185.2). Taxonomy (NCBI): domain Eukaryota; kingdom Metazoa; phylum Mollusca; class Bivalvia; order Cardiida; family Cardiidae; genus Hippopus; species Hippopus hippopus. Next base: position 25,945,751 of record OX328102.1, on the reverse strand, counting down.
GTCCTTTGAACCTATGAGGCTATCCCAAAAGCAAGTTTGAACCCACTTTCCCTGCCTGCACTGAGCAGAACTGCCTCTTGTCTTTTTTTTTTTTTACTTTTTCCACACTGTCAAAAGTATTGTTAAAAAAAAAAAGACCACCAGTAAAAACTCAAAATGATTTTGGATAGTATTTTATATATATATGTTCAATAACCTTAGGAAGAGTAACATACACTTGAATTTTTGCTTTGCTTATTTTATGCAACAGTTATCCATTGCTTATGGGCAAAGTAGTTTCTCTGCTTGATTTAAACAGGCCATGATTCTTGGTGACTTTTACATAGACAATTGATGGGCTTAACCTATCCAATCTTTTTTCAGTGTGAAGCACAGAAGCTAAGCTGAAAAAGAAAGGAATTTCGTATCAAAACGGGTGACTCAGGTGGGTGGGGTCAGGAGGTTCGAGACCTGACCTTCTGTCACTCGTTTCATTCAAAGACTCGTCCAATGTCGATGTCTTTTGGCATGTATCGATCGTGCATGCATGCCAGTCTCCAAAGAATGACATATCAGCTCTCAAATTGCACTTGAAAATTCATAGCGAAAAAATTTTCTGTCTAGTTTCGGACCATGCTGTGTAATAAGGTCACATACAGAAAACAGTTCCTCCAAAAAATGACACAGTTTCGCTCACTTACTCAAGAAATTATCAAACAATCATCAAAAACGCGTTCTACACCCGTCATTTCATCTGTTCTTAAAAAACAGTGTAGCAGAAGTGCTTGATATCAAATTTTCAATATAAGTGTATTAATTATCCAAATGGCTCTACTTTTGACTACTGCTTCAATGTTTTGGAAGGGAAGAGGGGGGGTATATATAAATAGATTAATTTTCCAGGTCATAATCAACTGCCTGGCTAGCTCAGTGAGTTAGATGGCTGGTACCATGATTTTTTTTTTTTAATTTGGTCATTCTGGTGAACAGGTTTCCAGCCTGCATGAGCAACCACTATCTTTTTCTCGTTTCTTTTCATTTTTTTTTTACACTGCCTAATTTTTAGATATCAAATACATATGTAAACTTTTTTTCCAAGTTGGTCATCCTGGTGGGCAGCTTCCAACTTGCATGAGCAACCACAATCTTTTTCTCTTATATTTTCTTTTTTTTTTTCTGTCACACTCCCTAATTCTTAGATATCTAATACATAATTATGTAAACATTCATGTTCACAAAAACTGGATGGAAATTTTTCCTTCTCTCTTTTTATCTACTTTTATCAGTTACCATAGTTTTCACCCCCATGCATACAGCTTGCCTTGTGCTTGATTGAGGAAGATGGCCTGAATTGACATAATGCTGTATGTGCCCGTGATGACATGATTCAACCCCTTAAACGAGAAAACAATAATACGCTAACACGGCTCCAGATCCAATTGTGATGAGAACCCAATGATATATGGCATTTAGGCACATGCGAAAAAGAGAAATCTGGATTCAAGCCAACTTTGTCGCATCGGTCAATTTGTGCATATGCGAATTATGACACTTATTTTGCTGATCCGATCTGAAGGCAATTCCATGAGGAGAGACTTTGTTTTAGTGTGTTTTCTTCCAAAAAAGAAAAGAATACCAAGAAAAACACCATTATTAAGTGCCCTTTGTCAAGCATATGTTTTGTCGTCTGCGCAGGTGCAACATTTGGGTGGATCGGCCAGCATTGAAACCGATTTCAAATATTGGTCTCTGTACAGTGGTTGTGCGCAATCTAGGGGTTAAACCATATCATTGCGGGTGCAAGAGATTTTTACATAAATTGCGACATTCTGTCGGCTCCAGCCTGACAGTCGTATTCTTCGATTATTCGAAAAGGGCATGTGACAGACCCTTTTTGTCTTTCAGCATTATTAGGCAACTCTAATTGACAAGTCCTTTGAACCTATGAGGCTATCCCAAAAGCAAGTTTGAACCCACTTTCCCTGCCTGCACTGAGCAGAACTGCCTCTTGTCTTTTTTTTTTTTTACTTTTTCCACACTGTCAAAAGTATTGTTAAAAAAAAAAAGACCACCAGTAAAAACTCAAAATGATTTTGGATAGTATTTTATATATATATGTTCAATAACCTTAGGAAGAGTAACATACACTTGAATTTTTGCTTTGCTTATTTTATGCAACAGTTATCCATTGCTTATGGGCAAAGTAGTTTCTCTGCTTGATTTAAACAGGCCATGATTCTTGGTGACTTTTACATAGACAATTGATGGGCTTAACCTATCCAATCTTTTTTCAGTGTGAAGCACAGAAGCTAAGCTGAAAAAGAAAGGAATTTCGTATCAAAACGGGTGACTCAGGTGGGTGGGGTCAGGAGGTTCGAGACCTGACCTTCTGTCACTCGTTTCATTCAAAGACTCGTCCAATGTCGATGTCTTTTGGCATGTATCGATCGTGCATGCATGCCAGTCTCCAAAGAATGACATATCAGCTCTCAAATTGCACTTGAAAATTCATAGCGAAAAAATTTTCTGTCTAGTTTCGGACCATGCTGTGTAATAAGGTCACATACAGAAAACAGTTCCTCCAAAAAATGACACAGTTTCGCTCACTTACTCAAGAAATTATCAAACAATCATCAAAAACGCGTTCTACACCCGTCATTTCATCTGTTCTTAAAAAACAGTGTAGCAGAAGTGCTTGATATCAAATTTTCAATATAAGTGTATTAATTATCCAAATGGCTCTACTTTTGACTACTGCTTCAATGTTTTGGAAGGGAAGAGGGGGGGTATATATAAATAGATTAATTTTCCAGGTCATAATCAACTGCCTGGCTAGCTCAGTGAGTTAGATGGCTGGTACCATGATTTTTTTTTTTTAATTTGGTCATTCTGGTGAACAGGTTTCCAGCCTGCATGAGCAACCACTATCTTTTTCTCGTTTCTTTTCATTTTTTTTTTACACTGCCTAATTTTTAGATATCAAATACATATGTAAACTTTTTTTCCAAGTTGGTCATCCTGGTGGGCAGCTTCCAACTTGCATGAGCAACCACAATCTTTTTCTCTTATATTTTCTTTTTTTTTTTCTGTCACACTCCCTAATTCTTAGATATCTAATACATAATTATGTAAACATTCATGTTCACAAAAACTGGATGGAAATTTTTCCTTCTCTCTTTTTATCTACTTTTATCAGTTACCATAGTTTTCACCCCCATGCATACAGCTTGCCTTGTGCTTGATTGAGGAAGATGGCCTGAATTGACATAATGCTGTATGTGCCCGTGATGACATGATTCAACCCCTTAAACGAGAAAACAATAATACGCTAACACGGCTCCAGATCCAATTGTGATGAGAACCCAATGATATATGGCATTTAGGCACATGCGAAAAAGAGAAATCTGGATTCAAGCCAACTTTGTCGCATCGGTCAATTTGTGCATATGCGAATTATGACACTTATTTTGCTGATCCGATCTGAAGGCAATTCCATGAGGAGAGACTTTGTTTTAGTGTGTTTTCTTCCAAAAAAGAAAAGAATACCAAGAAAAACACCATTATTAAGTGCCCTTTGTCAAGCATATGTTTTGTCGTCTGCGCAGGTGCAACATTTGGGTGGATCGGCCAGCATTGAAACCGATTTCAAATATTGGTCTCTGTACAGTGGTTGTGCGCAATCTAGGGGTTAAACCATATCATTGCGGGTGCAAGAGATTTTTACATAAATTGCGACATTCTGTCGGCTCCAGCCTGACAGTCGTATTCTTCGATTATTCGAAAAGGGCATGTGACAGACCCTTTTTGTCTTTCAGCATTATTAGGCAACTCTAATTGACAAGTCCTTTGAACCTATGAGGCTATCCCAAAAGCAAGTTTGAACCCACTTTCCCTGCCTGCACTGAGCAGAACTGCCTCTTGTCTTTTTTTTTTTTTACTTTTTCCACACTGTCAAAAGTATTGTTAAAAAAAAAAAGACCACCAGTAAAAACTCAAAATGATTTTGGATAGTATTTTATATATATATGTTCAATAACCTTAGGAAGAGTAACATACACTTGAATTTTTGCTTTGCTTATTTTATGCAACAGTTATCCATTGCTTATGGGCAAAGTAGTTTCTCTGCTTGATTTAAACAGGCCATGATTCTTGGTGACTTTTACATAGACAATTGATGGGCTTAACCTATCCAATCTTTTTTCAGTGTGAAGCACAGAAGCTAAGCTGAAAAAGAAAGGAATTTCGTATCAAAACGGGTGACTCAGGTGGGTGGGGTCAGGAGGTTCGAGACCTGACCTTCTGTCACTCGTTTCATTCAAAGACTCGTCCAATGTCGATGTCTTTTGGCATGTATCGATCGTGCATGCATGCCAGTCTCCAAAGAATGACATATCAGCTCTCAAATTGCACTTGAAAATTCATAGCGAAAAAATTTTCTGTCTAGTTTCGGACCATGCTGTGTAATAAGGTCACATACAGAAAACAGTTCCTCCAAAAAATGACACAGTTTCGCTCACTTACTCAAGAAATTATCAAACAATCATCAAAAACGCGTTCTACACCCGTCATTTCATCTGTTCTTAAAAAACAGTGTAGCAGAAGTGCTTGATATCAAATTTTCAATATAAGTGTATTAATTATCCAAATGGCTCTACTTTTGACTACTGCTTCAATGTTTTGGAAGGGAAGAGGGGGGGTATATATAAATAGATTAATTTTCCAGGTCATAATCAACTGCCTGGCTAGCTCAGTGAGTTAGATGGCTGGTACCATGATTTTTTTTTTTTAATTTGGTCATTCTGGTGAACAGGTTTCCAGCCTGCATGAGCAACCACTATCTTTTTCTCGTTTCTTTTCATTTTTTTTTTACACTGCCTAATTTTTAGATATCAAATACATATGTAAACTTTTTTTCCAAGTTGGTCATCCTGGTGGGCAGCTTCCAACTTGCATGAGCAACCACAATCTTTTTCTCTTATATTTTCTTTTTTTTTTTCTGTCACACTCCCTAATTCTTAGATATCTAATACATAATTATGTAAACATTCATGTTCACAAAAACTGGATGGAAATTTTTCCTTCTCTCTTTTTATCTACTTTTATCAGTTACCATAGTTTTCACCCCCATGCATACAGCTTGCCTTGTGCTTGATTGAGGAAGATGGCCTGAATTGACATAATGCTGTATGTGCCCGTGATGACATGATTCAACCCCTTAAACGAGAAAACAATAATACGCTAACACGGCTCCAGATCCAATTGTGATGAGAACCCAATGATATATGGCATTTAGGCACATGCGAAAAAGAGAAATCTGGATTCAAGCCAACTTTGTCGCATCGGTCAATTTGTGCATATGCGAATTATGACACTTATTTTGCTGATCCGATCTGAAGGCAATTCCATGAGGAGAGACTTTGTTTTAGTGTGTTTTCTTCCAAAAAAGAAAAGAATACCAAGAAAAACACCATTATTAAGTGCCCTTTGTCAAGCATATGTTTTGTCGTCTGCGCAGGTGCAACATTTGGGTGGATCGGCCAGCATTGAAACCGATTTCAAATATTGGTCTCTGTACAGTGGTTGTGCGCAATCTAGGGGTTAAACCATATCATTGCGGGTGCAAGAGATTTTTACATAAATTGCGACATTCTGTCGGCTCCAGCCTGACAGTCGTATTCTTCGATTATTCGAAAAGGGCATGTGACAGACCCTTTTTGTCTTTCAGCATTATTAGGCAACTCTAATTGACAAGTCCTTTGAACCTATGAGGCTATCCCAAAAGCAAGTTTGAACCCACTTTCCCTGCCTGCACTGAGCAGAACTGCCTCTTGTCTTTTTTTTTTTTTATACTTTTTCCACACTGTCAAAAGTATTGTTAAAAAAAAAAAGACCACCAGTAAAAACTCAAAATGATTTTGGATAGTATTTTATATATATATGTTCAATAACCTTAGGAAGAGTAACATACACTTGAATTTTTGCTTTGCTTATTTTATGCAACAGTTATCCATTGCTTATGGGCAAAGTAGTTTCTCTGCTTGATTTAAACAGGCCATGATTCTTGGTGACTTTTACATAGACAATTGATGGGCTTAACCTATCCAATCTTTTTTCAGTGTGAAGCACAGAAGCTAAGCTGAAAAAGAAAGGAATTTCGTATCAAAACGGGTGACTCAGGTGGGTGGGGTCAGGAGGTTCGAGACCTGACCTTCTGTCACTCGTTTCATTCAAAGACTCGTCCAATGTCGATGTCTTTTGGCATGTATCGATCGTGCATGCATGCCAGTCTCCAAAGAATGACATATCAGCTCTCAAATTGCACTTGAAAATTCATGGCGAAAAAATTTTCTGTCTAGTTTCGGACCATGCTGTGTAATAAGGTCACATACAGAAAACAGTTCCTCCAAAAAATGACACAGTTTCGCTCACTTACTCAAGAAATTATCAAACAATCATCAAAAACGCGTTCTACACCCGTCATTTCATCTGTTCTTAAAAAACAGTGTAGCAGAAGTGCTTGATATCAAATTTTCAATATAAGTGTATTAATTATCCAAATGGCTCTACTTTTGACTACTGCTTCAATGTTTTGGAAGGGAAGAGGGGGGGTATATATAAATAGATTAATTTTCCAGGTCATAATCAACTGCCTGGCTAGCTCAGTGAGTTAGATGGCTGGTACCATGATTTTTTTTTTTTAATTTGGTCATTCTGGTGAACAGGTTTCCAGCCTGCATGAGCAACCACTATCTTTTTCTCGTTTCTTTTCATTTTTTTTTTACACTGCCTAATTTTTAGATATCAAATACATATGTAAACTTTTTTTCCAAGTTGGTCATCCTGGTGGGCAGCTTCCAACTTGCATGAGCAACCACAATCTTTTTCTCTTATATTTTCTTTTTTTTTTTCTGTCACACTCCCTAATTCTTAGATATCTAATACATAATTATGTAAACATTCATGTTCACAAAAACTGGATGGAAATTTTTCCTTCTCTCTTTTTATCTACTTTTATCAGTTACCATAGTTTTCGACCCCATGAATACAGCTTGCCTTGTGCTTGATTGAGGAAGATGGCCCGAATTGACATAATGCTGTATGTGCCCGTGATGACATGATTCAACCCCTTAAACGAGAAAACAATAATACGCTAACACGGCTCCAGATCCAATTGTGATGAGAACCCAATGATATATGGCATTTAGGCACATGCGAAAAAGAGAAATCTGGATTCAAGCCAACTTTGTCGCATCGGTCAATTTGTGCATATGCGAATTATGACACTTATTTTGCTGATCCGATCTGAAGGCAATTCCATGAGGAGAGACTTTGTTTTAGTGTGTTTTCTTCCAAAAAAGAAAAGAATACCAAGAAAAACACCATTATTAAGTGCCCTTTGTCAAGCATATGTTTTGTCGTCTGCGCAGGTGCAACATTTGGGTGGATCGGCCAGCATTGAAACCGATTTCAAATATTGGTCTCTGTACAGTGGTTGTGCGCAATCTAGGGGTTAAACCATATCATTGCGGGTGCAAGAGATTTTTACATAAATTGCGACATTCTGTCGGCTCCAGCCTGACAGTCGTATTCTTCGATTATTCGAAAAGGGCATGTGACAGACCCTTTTTGTCTTTCAGCATTATTAGGCAACTCTAATTGACAAGTCCTTTGAACCTATGAGGCTATCCCAAAAGCAAGTTTGAACCCACTTTCCCTGCCTGCACTGAGCAGAACTGCCTCTTGTCTTTTTTTTTTACTTTTTCCACACTGTCAAAAGTATTGTTAAAAAAAAAAAGACCACCAGTAAAAACTCAAAATGATTTTGGATAGTATTTTATATATATATGTTCAATAACCTTAGGAAGAGTAACATACACTTGAATTTTTGCTTTGCTTATTTTATGCAACAGTTATCCATTGCTTATGGGCAAAGTAGTTTCTCTGCTTGATTTAAACAGGCCATGATTCTTGGTGACTTTTACATAGACAATTGATGGGCTTAACCTATCCAATCTTTTTTCAGTGTGAAGCACAGAAGCTAAGCTGAAAAAGAAAGGAATTTCGTATCAAAACGGGTGACTCAGGTGGGTGGGGTCAGGAGGTTCGAGACCTGACCTTCTGTCACTCGTTTCATTCAAAGACTCGTCCAATGTCGATGTCTTTTGGCATGTATCGATCGTGCATGCATGCCAGTCTCCAAAGAATGACATATCAGCTCTCAAATTGCACTTGAAAATTCATAGCGAAAAAATTTTCTGTCTAGTTTCGGACCATGCTGTGTAATAAGGTCACATACAGAAAACAGTTCCTCCAAAAAATGACACAGTTTCGCTCACTTACTCAAGAAATTATCAAACAATCATCAAAAACGCGTTCTACACCCGTCATTTCATCTGTTCTTAAAAAACAGTGTAGCAGAAGTGCTTGATATCAAATTTTCAATATAAGTGTATTAATTATCCAAATGGCTATACTTTTGACTACTGCTTCAATGTTTTGGAAGGGAAGAGGGGGGGTATATATAAATAGATTAATTTTCCAGGTCATAATCAACTGCCTGGCTAGCTCAGTGAGTTAGATGGCTGGTACCATGATTTTTTTTTTTTAATTTGGTCATTCTGGTGAACAGGTTTCCAGCCTGCATGAGCAACCACTATCTTTTTCTCGTTTCTTTTCATTTTTTTTTTACACTGCCTAATTTTTAGATATCAAATACATATGTAAACTTTTTTTCCAAGTTGGTCATCCTGGTGGGCAGCTTCCAACTTGCATGAGCAACCACAATCTTTTTCTCTTATATTTTCTTTTTTTTTTTCTGTCACACTCCCTAATTCTTAGATATCTAATACATAATTATGTAAACATTCATGTTCACAAAAACTGGATGGAAATTTTTCCTTCTCTCTTTTTATCTACTTTTATCAGTTACCATAGTTTTCACCCCCATGCATACAGCTTGCCTTGTGCTTGATTGAGGAAGATGGCCTGAATTGACATAATGCTGTATGTGCCCGTGATGACATGATTCAACCCCTTAAACGAGAAAACAATAATACGCTAACACGGCTCCAGATCCAATTGTGATGAGAACCCAATGATATATGGCATTTAGGCACATGCGAAAAAGAGAAATCTGGATTCAAGCCAACTTTGTCGCATCGGTCAATTTGTGCATATGCGAATTATGACACTTATTTTGCTGATCCGATCTGAAGGCAATTCCATGAGGAGAGACTTTGTTTTAGTGTGTTTTCTTCCAAAAAAGAAAAGAATACCAAGAAAAACACCATTATTAAGTGCCCTTTGTCAAGCATATGTTTTGTCGTCTGCGCAGGTGCAACATTTGGGTGGATCGGCCAGCATTGAAACCGATTTCAAATATTGGTCTCTGTACAGTGGTTGTGCGCAATCTAGGGGTTAAACCATATCATTGCGGGTGCAAGAGATTTTTACATAAATTGCGACATTCTGTCGGCTCCAGCCTGACAGTCGTATTCTTCGATTATTCGAAAAGGGCATGTGACAGACCCTTTTTGTCTTTCAGCATTATTAGGCAACTCTAATTGACAAGTCCTTTGAACCTATGAGGCTATCCCAAAAGCAAGTTTGAACCCACTTTCCCTGCCTGCACTGAGCAGAACTGCCTCTTGTCTTTTTTTTTTTTTACTTTTTCCACACTGTCAAAAGTATTGTTAAAAAAAAAAAGACCACCAGTAAAAACTCAAAATGATTTTGGATAGTATTTTATATATATATGTTCAATAACCTTAGGAAGAGTAACATAGACTTGAATTTTTGCTTTGCTTATTTTATGCAACAGTTATCCATTGCTTATGGGCAAAGTAGTTTCTCTGCTTGATTTAAACAGGCCATGATTCTTGGTGACTTTTACATAGACAATTGATGGGCTTAACCTATCCAAATTTTTTTCAGTGTGAAGCACAGAAGCTAAGCTGAAAAAGAAAGGAATTTCGTATCAAAACGGGTGACTCAGGTGGGTGGGGTCAGGAGGTTCGAGACCTGACCTTCTGTCACTCGTTTCATTCAAAGACTCGTCCAATGTCGATGTCTTTTGGCATGTATCGATCGTGCATGCATGCCAGTCTCCAAAGAATGACATATCAGCTCTCAAATTGCACTTGAAAATTCATAGCGAAAAAATTTTCTGTCTAGTTTCGGACCATGCTGTGTAATAAGGTCACATACAGAAAACAGTTCCTCCAAAAAATGACACAGTTTCGCTCACTTACTCAAGAAATTATCAAACAATCATCAAAAACGCGTTCTACATCCGTCATTTCATCTGTTCTTAAAAAACAGTGTAGCAGAAGTGCTTGATATCAAATTTTCAATATAAGTGTATTAATTTTCCAAATGGTTCTACTTTTGACTACTACGAACCGGAAAGGTGGAAATATACCGATCTAGTAAAGCGAGCCGTGAGCAATCCGCTCTGGTTTTTCGCATAGAACATTCAATGTCCCTCTGATGGAAGTTAAATTTCTAGGCCTTCACCTATTACTCCTTTGAAATGTGTAGGAACTAAAAGAAACCATTCAGTAGTGAAATGTTAGCGACTGCTTCAGAATAATTGATTAGATCTTTGATAGTTCTTGCTTTGGTCAAATAATTGATGTGAATTCATATGTATACTTAAAAGTATAGGCTAGGATCAGTCAGCGTAGCCTTGTCGATCGAGGAACATATGAACTGTAAAAATACTTTTCAAAGTCTTAAACTTGTAGCCTTATTGCAATACTAAGAATCAATCCAGACCCTAGGCATCGCTGGGAAGCAGCATCTTTTGGAAAATCCAAATCAGTGTACTAGATCTATATCAAGTGACCGGTTACAGTGATAAAACAGAAGTGCTTACTGTCTACGATGTCACAGAAAGAGTTCGCAGTGGTGTACGTCCCTATGGAGAAATTTAGATGTAGCAGAAAACATTTGGTCGTTGTGTATTAAAAAAATTAACTTGTGTAGCTTAAGTTCTTCGTCCCGAATCATGTTGCCTTAAGTTTTTAACGTAAAATAACAATTTGGGGATATCAGTGGTTCCATTTTTTTCAAGGAGCGTATATATGATCCCTAAATTTTTTGTTGTAATTTACACCAAAATTTAACAAAGAATAACTTGACGCGATGCACAACCATAGTCCATTGACTTTACAAAATGAGCTGTCTGCTCAACTCTTTATGCATAGTATCTTAAATAAAATTATTCTTTAATTATGCAATAATGGCTACAAAATAACAAAAGGAATAAGAAATTTTGCAGCAACCATATTTAAATCATGGGATATTCCGCCTGTGCTCTACATATTATGTTTGATTTAAGTGTGAAAACCAACTATGAGGACGAAGACAAATCTTCAACGAATATTGGACTTTTTGAAAAAAAAAAATAATAAAAATGCATAAACTGAAACATGCATGTATGCCACGTACTTCAAGGAAAGAAATATCAAAAGAAAAATCTACATTCTTACAAAGATATTTTTAAACTTGTGGTCAGTTTACCTGGTATTGACAATTAACAATTATGAAAGCAACATAAAAACAAAACATAAAATACATATAGAGATTTAATTATTACTGACAAATAACACATTTTCGGTCTTCTGCATTTTGCAACATCGCGATATAAATTTCCACCGCTGTAGCAATCAACATACAACTTTGTCCATCTGCAATAGACTAACCAAAGAAGTAAACACAAAAGGCTTTCGTTATACTGCAAAAATACGCAAAAATTTACGAATCGGTGCATTTAAGAACTCTTCTTTTAGAGGGGAAACAGTCAAAGGGTGTGCAAAAAAAAAAATATTGGGTGTCGAAATTACCAAAAATTGTCGAAATCACCGGATGTCGAAATCAACGGTTGTCCAAATGACTGGATGCCTCGTGAGGGATGTCAGAAGATTCAGACCCAAGAAGATTCGGCCCAAAGCCGACCAGCGATTTTCGGGAAGATTTGGCCCCAAAGTTGAGAAGATTCGGCCCCGAAGTTGAGAAGATTCGGCCCACGGTGTTTTGTAGTATTTTAAGCGAAAGATCTAGATGAACAGAATCAAACTTTTAAAGTAGTATTTAGATCGACAAGGTTGTCATTAATTGTGTTTTACTCCGATAGATCGATAGCTCTCGACAGGTATTGGCTACGAAAGCTAGATTAAAGTGTGATAAACAGCATTCTGCAGTATCTCTATCTATTATATTTTACACTTAACCTCAAAACAATTTACCCTAGACACCCTTTACATCCTTTTACCAGACGCAAAAATTTTAGACTTTTCCAAATTGCTGACGACAAATTAAATGTGGTTCAAATGACGCGATTTGTCTCTTAAAATGTAGAAAACATTAAAGGAAAAGGAGAAAATGTTGTTTACCAGCAGTTTTCCTTTTCCTTCAATGTTTTCAAAAGTTCTTTTGCTTAGGGTCTGGGATTGTGTGATAAAGGGTTAACGGAACTTGATGTTTACCGTAACCCTTGCCACTCCTTGAAATGAAGCTATGCTGCAGTCCTGATAAATAAATAATTTGAATATTTCATGGTGCATTTAACGTGTTGACGTTTAGTAAAAAGCTGAACTGAACTGTTTTTAAGGCTATCCATGCTACTACCTCTCGCATAATCATATCAAACAATGTCAAAGATCAAACATGAACTAAAACGCACACATACAAAAATAAATACAACGTTTTTTTTTTTTTTTTTAATTTCATCAGAAATCGTTTAATAAATAGTCAATCCAATTGAATAATCCACTAATAATTACAATCTAAATGGAAATAAGAAAAATATCTTACAGTTTGCAATAGATTTAAACAATTAAAGTAAACAACATTTATACCAATCGGCAAGATTAAGATAAAATCAACCACAAAATTAATCAAAACAGTTAGATCTATGTCTTTAATGACCCGGTATGCATAATGCCCTCAAACGATGATAGAAGCAGTTTCAGTCATTAAGTTAAAAGTTATTTGAAGGTGAATCTGCGATCGTTTTGCAACATTAAGTGCAAATAACAATATCAACTCAATTAACGTAATCTAAATTTGGGACGAATCTTCTTCTTATTAGGGTCGAGTATTTTCCTGTGTGGGCCGAATATTCTTGAGTCCCGAATCGTCTCCACTTTTTCTTCTGGCCGAATATTCTTGGGGCCGAATCTTCTCCCCCCCCCCCTCCCCCGATGAGTACTCTCTACATAAAAGAATCCGGGAAACAGACATTGCACGCCGCATAATGGAATCAACTTTATCTAACGAACCGGCAACTAAAAAGAGAAAGGTCAATGAGGATTCAGCGAAAAATTCTCCTCCGACTCTGGAGAATTTAAAGGGAATAACTGTTGAAAAGGTTTTATCCGAAAATGCGCGTTGCAAAACTATTACAATACACGGACGATTAGATAACGACGACGTTGTGCTTCTGCTTGAGAAATCGCCATTTGAAATGCACAAAGTTCAAAACTACTTATCAGAGGAAACCACGTTAAAGAACACACTGAAAAACGATATCTATGGCACATATGAAGTATGTCCACCACCAAGTGAAAACGGTAAATCTTAGCAGGGGTATTAAATCAAATAAAAATGTTTGTTATGACGTTCTAATATTTGACCCTAATATTTTCTTTTCGACTCATTGAGGAATGTGATTTCTGTTTTAGCTCAAACAACAACAAAACATAAGTACAGGCTTAAAAGTCACCATTATGATTAGTTTGATAAATATCTAGTGTTTCAGATAATTATATCCACTGAAGAGCAGTTTGTGCTAGTGATATGCAAACATGGCTAGCTCCAGTGTTACTTGTTGGCTATTGGCATTGCTTCTCCACTGCCCCCCCCCCCCCCCCCAAAATTATTTGGTTAAAATATCCCGCTATACAAATAAGACTGTCAAAACGTCCCACTTCAAATTTAGTTCTTATCAACTGCTGGTAAATGTTGTAGCAGTTGATAAATTTAATTAATTTTGGTATGAATTATAAAAATTAAGTTGTTTCTGGTACCCTGGAGAACTCGTACCCCACTCATATATATAATGATAGTTTACCACCATGTAGTCTAGTTGTATTTTTCAAAAGTGACTAGACTAACAATGTTTTTGTTTCAAAAAAAATTTGTACAGTATGCCTTTATTCTGATATAGATTTGATGAAAAATGTTTTTCTTTTTTGTAAATGTATTGAATAGACATAAATAGATAAAGAAATCTGTGTGTTTTCTCATGCAGTGTTTGTTGTATTTGATGTAAACATCGTAAGGAAAAACATAAATGAAGGGTAAGCAAATTGTATTCTACTGAAACAATCAAGTAAATAGTATCAATTTTTGCTATATCAAATCCTTCGGGTAACGTTTACTTGCATTGAAGTTTTGAATTGATGATTGATGTTGGTTTGTGTGGGAACAGTTTAACAATTAATATTTGATTGGATTAGATATTTATTAAATGGAAGGAGTGGGTAAAATTAACACATAATTAATCAAATTTTCACACCTAGTTAAAAAGGCAAATTTCTTAAAGCGAGAAAGATGTGATTTTCACAACAGAGTAATCGAAGTACCATACTTGACAATATTCAATATCGAACCCTTAACCCTTTTAGCCAAACCTTTCAGAAAAATTCTTTTCTGAGTTTCTAGTGAATCGTCAATAAGTCCACTGTATACATTTGGTCCCAAAAGAGTTAAGCACGTAGGATAATAATTGAAAAAGTAAGAACCTCTGAAGGTCATGATAGTTACTTCATTTCTCCACAATGTTTCAGTTACACAAAAATGCCACTTTAGAATCACTTGTAAATTGGAAAATTTCATATTAGCCGTCTGCGAAGGCTTTCAAAATGGACGAATTTAAAATTTGGTCAGATGTTAGAGATAGTAGTTTGTTCGAGAAAAGTAATGGGAATCTTTTATTATATCTACATATTTAAAAAAAAAAGAGAAATAAATTACCAAGTACGGTATTGTGACTGACCAAGTGGAGATATTTTTGTCACGAAAATGAAAGATTATTAATATAAATTTTTGCTGTTAATTTCATTGAAAGATTTATTCATAATATCTGCTGATTGAATGAAATGCTATATTTTGTGTTTGAAAGGTGAGAACATGAGTGGAAAAAGGAGACCTTGTTGGTTATCTGATTTTGCAACTTTTCCCACAATGCTTACGAAAGCTTTTTCGGGGTGATTGAAACTCGAGATCGTGTAGTAAACGGCTCAGGAAACATTGAGGAAGTCTGTACAATGAAAATGAGAGACAGAGAGCAGAGTGAAAAACGCAGATATTGCCCTATATGAACTCACATTTTAGTCTCTTCAAAATTCTATACATCTGCAGACGACAAATTCATATTTGGTACAAATAGACTTTAGTTCTCTGAAAGGGTGGAAAACATTGTGGGAAAATGAGAAAATACTGGTTTTAAGCGTTTTTTTCCCTCTCTTTTCCAACAATATTTTCAAAAGGTATCTCCCACAGGGTAGTATTTAACAACACAGGACTGTTTAGTAAAGGGTAAAATAATGATCCATAAAGATTCAAAGAGCTAGATTTGTTCTTTTAATGTTACATAAAAAACGGTTATACTCGTTTTTTTCCTATTCCAACAATGCTTTTAGAAGTCTTTTTCTTCGTTAAGATGTGATTGTTTGGTAAAGGATTAAAGTGCTTGTAATATACGATACAGGTTTAATATGCTGGTAAATGGCAAGTGTGTACAACGGTGTTTATCACACCTGATATATGAGGGCTGTTCGATATGTAATGTGTATTGTACCACAGCACGATAACGCTTTCAATGATTTCGTGGATGATGATACGCTTGAATAGCTCTATTCAATACCTTTCCAATGGTATAAACACAAGCCTTTAGCTCCACATAGTTTTAAACTTACAGTCATTTCATTAGAGCTAGTCGTTGACCACTGTTGTAAAAATGGTTGGGAAACGGATTAAGAATATTGAAGAAATTAGAGCTTATATCAAAGTTCGCACAAAACTCGGTCATTCGGTAATGCAGATTTTTACTGAATTGGGGGAAGTTTATGGGTCTGATAAGGTATCTTATGAGACAGTTCGTAGGTGGAGAAAGAAATTTCTGACTGGCACAGAGTCCGTCAAAGATGCAGCAAAATCTGGCCGACCTGTGACTGTAACAGGCAAGGCAAATGTCTCAAAAGTCAGGGAAATAATTGAAAGTGATGGCAGATACACGATTCGTGATATTGCCAACGCTGTTGGCATATCGCTATCGCGGATGCATTTCATTTTGAAGCGTACTTTGAAAGTACAAAAGATTTCTGCCAGATGGATACCGCATATATTGACAGATGACCAAAAAGGGGTATGAGTACAAACCGCTAAGCAGTTGCTCAAAATGTTTCCCAAATTCAATCAAATACAATTTGCAAACATTGTTACTGGTGACGAAACATGGGTTCACTATTTTGAACCAGTAAGAAAAATTGGAAACAAAATATGGCTAACTAAACACGGTAGAAGGCCTGTAGTTGCCAAAAGAAGCATAAGCACAAAGAAGGTTCTTTATTGCATATTCTTCTCATGTGATGGTATAGCTGTACAAATTCCGGTGCCGAAGGGCAAAATTGTTGCAGGTCGGTATTACCGAGATATTATACTAAAAAAGCTCAAGAAATATTATCTTAAACGACGCCCTGTGTCAGGATTTAGGCATGTTCATCTACTTCATGATAATGCTCCATCACATACATCTGAGCTTGTGAAGCAATTTTTGAAGTCGGAGAAGGTTACTGTCTTGCTACACCCACCATACTCTCCAGATCTAGTCCCATGCGACTTTTTCCTTTTTCCAAAACTTAAAAAGTTCTTATCTGGTCGTCATTACAAGTCCCGACAAGCCCTTGGCTCAGCCATCAGTCTGTGCCTCAGAGGTCTACCTAAATCAGCGTACCGTGACGCATTTCAGAAATGGATTCAGAGATTGAAATTATGTATTTCAAACCGAGGAGAATATTCTGAAGGGATGTAATGTTCATTTCACTATTTGAGTCGAATGCTTTTGAGATATCGTACAATACACATTACATAATGAACAGCCTTCATATATGACTTTATTGTACCCAACACCTTTGACAAGAATAAATTGGCATATTCCATTAATATTACTGATGATGTTCACTCGATGAAATAAATTTCAATCTTTCACTGTAAAAAACAAATATATATATCCTCTATGTATTTATCGCGAAGGTTATCAACTCGGTTTTTTTATTAGCTCCACTGGCCGAAGGCCAGCGGGCTTATGTCATGGCCCGGTGTCCATCGTGCGTCCGTCCGTCCGTCCGTCTGTGCGTTAACTTTTTTTTCAAACTTCTTCTCTGAAACTACCCATCCAAATTTGATGAAACTTCACAGAAATGATCCTGCCATGGTCCTCTTTAGAATTTCTTGAAAGAATTTGATTCCTTCAAAAACTCTGGTTGCCATGGCAACAAAACTGAAAAATATTGAATATCTTTGAAAGTCTTCTTGTCTGAAACCATAAGGCCCAGGGCTACCAAATTTGGCATGTAGCTTTATCTAATGGACCTCTATCAAATTCCTTCATATTATAGCCCTGGGGTCAAAATTGGCTCTGCCCCGGAGATCACAAATTTAACATGGGCTTATATAGTGACTGTAATTTAAAATAGTAATCAAGGGAAATAACTCTTGTTATACAAGATAAAGTTTGTTACTATTTACCTCCCTTGATTATCAAACTGCACTTATACATTCTTGGAGTTTGGTATTCAAGTTTTCTGGAGAGGAAATGTTCTGTTTTAAGGGAGAGTGATTTATTTTGATGCTAATGGTTATGCTCACATGAATGGAATGTTTAATTTAAAGTAAGGTTTCTATCACTCAAATTTTTTCAGAACTTTACCTTTCATGCTAATGAATAAACCTGCTTGTATTCACAGACATTATCTTTGCATTTAAAAAGATATGATTGTTTTTGTGGCGGGCGGGGTGGAAGTTATGTTTTCAAAGTAAGTTTATTACTGTACAGACTTTTTATGCTGTATGTCTCTGTCAGTGCCAATTAAGCGCATGATACGTTAATTTTACTCTTTAAGAAATGACAATGTTTTTACTGTACCAAGTTTAAAGCCATTGCAAAAAGACGAATGTAACTTAAATGACTATTTCTGTCTTTGATAGGTTAGGAAACATTGCGGGAAAAGGAGAAAATACTGGCTGACAACATGTCCTTTTCTCACGATGTTTTTGAAAGCCTTCTCTTTCAGGGTCATTAACGCTTCCATTTGTGTGGTAAAGGGTTAAAAAGCCAGTGGAGCAATACAGGGCCATCATGGCCCTCTTGTTTTACAAATAATGATTAAAAACTCAGTAGTATATTGAAAAACACAGACACACACACAGAGACAAGACTGTGCATTAAGGTTGTTAAATTTTTCCATTTGTGATAAATATTGTGTGAAGTTTAATGATAGAGTGAAATGCAATATCTGTGTGTTGTGTGTGAGAAAGAAAACGGCAGTATGCTCTGTAGTGTTCTTGCAATCAGTGTGTAAATTCAATACTAGAAAGTTAGTTTTTGATAGATTTAAGATAGATTTTATTTAAGAAATAATCTTCTTTCTATCGTGGTTTATCGCTTAATAAACCACGTTTGTTAGTTATGAGGCACAATAAAAAATCCACGAGGGCGATAGCCCGAGTGGTTTATTCATTGCACCCCATAAATCACAACATGGTTTACTGAATGATAAACCACGATAGAAAGAAGATTATTTCGATTCTAACATGACCAGCTCTTAAAAAAAAAAAAAATTCATACTTAGTTTAATAATGCAGATGCAGATTATATTCCCTTGAATAAATCATGGCTGTTCCACTTACTTACCAATTCAAAACCTCACTGCCTAGTCAGTAAATATGAAAAGTATCAAAATTTCAATAAGACCTTCGGCATCAAACACAGCAGAGAGAGAAAAAAAAAACTTGTCCTACTATTATAATTTCTCCCTTTCAAATGACAAAGAGAAATGAATGTATTGTCAAGCATTAGAGTCGCAGTTGTCTGAAACGCTCTGCATATTACTCCACCCACTCCCCATTTCCAATGCAACACCGGTCAATTTTGAACTAACCTTCAACTTGAAAAGACACTTGATTTGCATAAAATGTTTACTGATAACATTTCAAATAGTTTCTTGGTTGTCAATTTTAATCAAAACCAGTTAATATCAGTAAATCCTTGAGGATATTCCTTCCTCCTTGGTCAAGGAGATGAAAATGACGATTTGTTTACGTCAAGTCACTTTCATTGATAAAATATCAGAGGGCGAAGACATGGAACAGCCACAGGCGACTAATTTTATACAGAATGACGTCACTCTATATAGAATGATGTAGATTTTACCACGATTTCGTTGCACTTTGTTTGTAAAGCCGAATTCACCTGTCATTTTAGAATTATAAATTATGCATATACATGCATTTGGCATCCCACAGATTCATGTTAAATTCATAGGTCATCTCAGATAATAATCACATGTACAGACTCTTTATCTCATGATCCCCACTTTTAATAACTATGAAAGAGAGGGCATTTGAAAACTTTGTTGTAAAATGAAAAAAAGCTGGTAACCAGCCTTCTCTCCTTTTCCCACATTGTTCTTTACCATATCAAAGACAAAAAAATCATCATTCGAGTACACGTAGTCGGTTGTCTATGTACAATGCTTTCAATTTGGTTTAGTCCGAAATTCGGTCATTTTGTAAAGAGTTGGATCTAATACTCAAATGCCATACTATGAGGGGAAAAAAAAGGAATCATATAAGGTGGAAAATAAGCACAGACAATTCGGATTTTGAGTTGCAGTATAATAGACTATGAGCCAGCAGGGTGTTTGCTCCCCCCCCCCCCCCACCCCAGGGGGGGGGGTGGGGGGGGGGAATTTTCGGGACTATGATTTTCTAGAGCCCCAAGGTCTCCTGAGCACATTCCCAAAGTCTGCCACCTGGCAAGTGGGGCTTTTGGAAGTTACAGAAGTCAAAGGTCATCAAGTGCACCTCTAACCCTAACCTTATTACATGTAGCTGATCTTCAATTGACACTTCTTTGGAAATTTCGTACCTTCTGAAAGTCCCAAATGATCTCGGGTAATGTATTAAGCTCATATTTAGATAATTCTATGCATTTCTAATAAAATAAAAGAACATTTAATGCAAATCAAAGAACTGACAGCACTATTCTTTTATGATTCAAGCTTCCAAAAAATCATAATCCGAGAAACTACAGGGATATTTTTCAGATAAAGCACATTTTCTTGATCACAAATGCCTTGAATGCATCCTAAAAGCAACCCAAATGAAATTTTCAGATTTATTGTATATCAATTTGTCATATTCATGGATAAAATGGAAGCACTTATAACCAGAGTTCATGAATACACTTTTTAATTTTTTATATCAGTTGCTGAGAATTCAACAACTATCTGGTTCATTTCTATATTTTAGATAAACAAAAAAATCTAAAATTTATTGGTATGCTTATTTTCATGATCTTAATAATTATATTCATTACAGTAAATAGAAACTTAGTGTAAATCAAAGTACTGAAGTTACTGATACATTGTGTACCTTTTAACTCTTGTATCAAAAAAACGGACAAAAAAAGTTTAAAAGTAAAATATATCTTGATCTTATTTACTAAGAAGATATTGCATATGCTATCTACAGTGCCTTCTCTTGTCATTTTATCAATTTAGTTCTCTCAGACAATGATATCAAAGTACTAAAATTTGAACTTGCCATGACGAAATAGTAAAGGTATGTCCTACAGGCATATCCACCTTTTTAGTTAAATACAGCATACATATGCATGAATTTAACCCTTTCAGCATTATAGGCAAAAACACTGGCCTTTGTGGATGATATAGATCAAGATCAGACTGCACAAATTATGCAGTCTGATCTTGGAACTCTGTCGTCCACTTGTTTATGATAAAACTCTTACTGAGTTTTAGTGGAGCCTATTTCCAGGCATCGAAAGAGGTGGGCATTAAATATTTGGCACGGAAAGAGTTAACTGCCTAAAATCAGAGTTATATGATTGGTAGTTAATCTTATTTCACTTTTTACACACATCAATTAAGTTATCAGGTGATTTCCTAGCAATGTGAGTTACCAAGATGAATTCCCCATTTCGATTTGATATTTCAATAGGGCAGATGCATCTCACACTGTTGGTCAGTATTAATTTACAGAGGACCATAGTGTTATAGTGAATGAGAGCTCATTTATGCTTGTATTTGCTCAGTAAAACCTTCACCATCATCATTCTCATGCCTACCCGCCATAACTGTGGCTTTATGTTTTTGTTATGAAAACTTTTGTTGTCGTTTTTCCGTTCTTACCTGTTCAGAATTATGTCAGGTTAACTGGTTGGCATTAAGAAACGAGGAAATAATTTGAAGCATCGTGCCATGACTATAACAGAAGGCTAAGTTTTAAATGTTAGAAACGAGTTGCACTGGGTTCGATATAATGTGCTTAAGTCTTAAACTATGCAATGAAGAGCCCTGGTTTTTTTCCCCCTTATTCTTTTATCCATTTTGTTTCCCTTTTATTTTATCTTTGAAATGAAGGTCATTTGTGTGTTACCATGTACTGTTAATGTTCTTGTCATTAACATATTTTTTGGTTTAAAGGTCATGCAAATTGTCATCATTCATATGGCAATCCTTTGACTGATCAGATTATCTTGTTCTTACATATGTATAACTTCTTGTTTTCTGCCTGCATAGCTTCAAGGCTATGTCTACTTTTACTCAGTTACATTGTATTCTGGTGATTTATAATCTGTGTAAATTCAAAAAAATTTTTTTTTAGTTTTTTGTTTGATATTGTACACACTTAAGAGAGACAGAAGCTTTTTTGATATTTTAGCTGGCCAGTTATCATTTACCTTGTTTGATAGATTATTAGTGACTCTCCTTATTTCTGCTATGGGCAAAAGGCCTATGCATGAGTTTTGTTTTTCTCTCTTTCTATCAAACATGTATATAAAGGACTAAAGGTACCTGTCATATGCCAAAAAGAAAATGCCTGCTGCAATATACTTACACCATGCTTAGTTCCACCTCATCCAATATCAGCATAACTGTATTACTGTGCATGAACAGATGAACAATTTTTTTTGCATTTAGTATCATGATCATGGGCTTATTGTTATTTCCAGGGTTTTGTTTTCCATATTAAAAATGATAGATTTCATTTTACAGTGCTGTTCCATATAAGTGATGCACCAATAATTGCCCATCTATAGCAAGATATGATCAGTGATCTAATGGGGAGACAGTTTCTTCTTTTCTGACTTGATTTCTCATTGGCAAAGTCTGTGCTGCAAAGGAAAGTCTCTGTAGTATGACAAAAGTAAATGCTGTTTTGTGAAATGCAACCTTGGAATCATTTAGGGAATAACAAACCTAGAGTGTTTCAAAAATGGTTTTATGCATGCCCTCTTTGCGTACATTTTGATGTTTTTCAATTGTGGTAAAAATTCATATTGTGAACAGAACAGAAATACTATTGAATTTTCACAATGGTTACTGGGTACTTCGCCATGTCATAGACATGCAGTACGTGTATAGAATAATATAGAGTATAAATCATAGCAATGATTTAGTTAACATATTGAAAT
The DNA here is from genome assembly GCA_946811185.2 of Hippopus hippopus. Lineage (NCBI taxonomy): Eukaryota > Metazoa > Mollusca > Bivalvia > Cardiida > Cardiidae > Hippopus > Hippopus hippopus. Next base: position 25,923,049 of record OX328102.1, on the reverse strand, counting down.
ATATTCTAACCAAGCAATTTGAATTAGAAAGATGATAACAATGTTGACTTCATGAATGTGGTCAAATTGGGTGATAGTGGATAGATTTTCATATAGCATGGAATGATCTTTTTGTAAACGTCATTGTTATCATTTCAATGAGCCGAGCCCCGGTAGCTGAGTCGGTAGCGTGCAGGACTTGAGAACACGGGGTCCAGGGTTCGATCCCTGGCTACAACCCCTGGCTCGGCCAATTTCTTTCCGAGGGTTGATGATAGTCACTGCGACAGGATTCATTCCTCTCCCACCGCTGACCATTGTTTCGACGATGATTATGTGGGAAAGCAGCCAGTGGCTTGGAAAGAAAATTGTGCGAAGTACTGGTAAAAGAGACTCCAGGAACGCATGGATAGGTGCACTGGCTACCGCGATATAACTGAAATAATGTTGAAAACGGCGTTAAACACCATACAATCAATCAATCAATCAATCATTTCAATGAAGGGCAACTTCATATTAGTCTCGAACTCTATGAAGAAAAAGATCTACACAACTTTATTCAGTGGGTTTAATACAATATCAATCAATGCGGGCAAATTACAGTTGATTGTAGAAGTGATTTAATTATGCAATCCTGACGTCAATGAGTTCTTATGGGTCAACAGCAAGAAATGTCTTTAATTCCAGCAAATAACATAAGATTTTAAAAAAAGCTCAACATTTGTAACTATTAATACTTTGATTTCCTTCGCTGACACAGCTTATAGATAGGATAAATTATATTGGTAAGACACAATATTTGTCATGGAATCTATTCTGTATCACTAAGATCATAATTGATGATTTTGTATGCTATGAATATGATTTTGGGTACCAGCCATTTTACACTCACAAACGTGGCCAAGAACAGTTCTCTCAGCACTTTGATTCAAAATTGCTTCTATTTGTGTAAAACAGCTGTTTTGACTAAAGGTATGAGTGTATGAACACATCTGAACATGTTTCTGACATATCAAATGTATAAAATAAAATGACAATTTTAACTGAACTGCTATTCATTGATATCTCATATGCAACAGTGCACTTGATGACCTTTGACCTCTATAACTCGCAAAAGCCCCACTAGCCAGGTGGCAGACTTTGGCAAAGTGCTCAGGAGACCTTGGGGTTTCAGAAAATAGTAGTGCCGAAAATTCCCCCCCCCCCCCCCCCCCCCCCCGGGCTCAAGGTCCATAACTATTGTATACACTTTCCTTACACTTTGCAATCGTTAGATTTGCGACAGTATTGATCGAACAATCAATTAACTTTTTCAGATGACTCTTTCGATCAGCCATTATACTATCAAGTGTAACCAATTCGTTTTTAATGCTTAACCCTTTATTCAGACGTTACTTTGTCAAAACTACCGCTCATTTTTTACAAGGTAAGGTAAAAAAATACATATATTAAAAAAAATGAGGAAAAAAAATTATCGGAATGGAACCCAGGCTACCCTTTACCAAACGATCCCATGTTTTAACGGCTCTGAAGAAATGGACTTTTGAGACCATTGCGTGAAAAATAGAGACAGCAGACAGCTGGTAGTGGTGGGTAGATGATTGACTACAGTCGAAAGTCTGTTGGTTTTAGCTTCCGATTGCCATAATCAATTGAGAAATCCTGGAATTGATTGTGGTCGGTACTGGAACTCGCTTGGTCCCAAAACGTGAATACTGGTTTTTAGTGCTTGGTTTTGTGACTAATATTAATCACACTCTTGGATTCAACATGGTGGACAACAAACACAAAAATTGGCCGTGAAAATGAGCAAGAAATTTTTTGTCCATGGTTGTCTTTCAAAACGATTGCTGGACTCCGGGTTTTGACGCTTGGAGATTTGAAATGACCTGTCTTTGACGCTCAAAAATAATCTGCCTAAATGTCAGTCTGAGGCATGAAATTATCGTCTGAAGCCTCGTATAAATTAACTCGCTTGCATCCGGCAGAAATATTGGCTTTAATAAACACAATCAGTATCAAATACGAAGGAAACAGGCGGCTCTGCTTGTCACAGGTAATCAAGCTGGCGAGTCATCTGTGAAAACTTAATAAAAGTGTTAAGCCCCTTATCCAGTGTAAAGTGATTGATTTTAAAGTTATTTGTTATTCCAAATGACAAATTCATATCAAATCATGCAGTAATACTTCTCCAAAACTTAATTGACATGAAAAATAGATCGCCGAAAAAAACGTGAAAAACCATGACACTTCAATGATCAGTGTGCCACTGTCCAATCAGAGGCACTTCAAACTATCTTCTTATCTTTAATAATGAATTTAAACAGTTAATTCACAGAAATCTCTGAATAAAACAATAAGTGGAAGCAAAAATCTCTGTTCATTTGTGAAAAAAGTGGTTGTTTTATGAAATGAAAATATAGATCTATAACAGACAATAGGGGGGGGGGGGGGCGAATTGTCGTCTGCAAATGCAAACAAGTCTGAATTTTTTTTCCACTGGTTTGGAAATTTAGATTTGAGGTCCAAAATAAAGGGTATTAAATAAAGCAAATAATTTTATGGTAGTGTATTACCTTTAATTTTTAAGGTACAAACATAATATCTTTATATCTTAATATCTTGTAGACAAATTGTCATAGTATTTAAAGCAAAAAGGCATTCTCAGTTAAACGGAGGAACAGAGTGTACAATTGATAGCTAGTTGGTTTGCTCTTCCAATTATAAAGCGATAATCAATTGTGATTTTAAACTGATTGCCCAACACTAACGGCTGGTAACAAACGATCTCCCTATCCTGTAATGCTTTCTCAGACCAGACTTATCATTATAGCAATGCCATGGAAAATTTGTCGTCTGCAGCTGCTTTCTATTTATGTCTGATAAACCCATTTAGGTACAAGTACATGGTCAGCTAATGCTCCTTTTTTTGGGAAGTCTCTAAAATCATTGCTGGAAAAGGGGTTGTTGCTTGTGATAAGTAATTGCTGTCTTCTCCTGTATGTTTCTCAAATAGTTCATTTCCTTTATTTTCAGTGACAGGTCCTCGTGTAATTTGATTAAACTCATATCTGAACAACTGCTAGTTTACATCCAGTTCCATGTTTTTATGACCAAAATACGACTTTTTTCTCTGTGCATGTGTTTGGTGGGGTATCTTTTTACCAGATTACAAAATGTAAGACATTTGTGGACGAAAAATCAAATTCAGTAAAATGATGGGTTTTGTCTAAGACACTACAAGAAAACAGAGGAAAAAAAATTGTTACCAGCATTTGACCTGTTTTTCATGGTTAGGTGCACTGGCCAAAGTGACACAATTGAAATAATGTTGAACACTGCGTTAAACACCATACATTTCAGTTTTATTTCAATGGCAGGTCCTGTGGGTTGTTATTGGCATGCTATGCTTGGGAGTCAGAGTTTGGTGAACAGTTCCAGCATGACATTTCATATGTATGAGGAATGTTTCTGATAGTCTGGACAATCAATATAAAAGATTTATATGAAAGAGAAAGTTTTCACGTGACTTTGAATCATCTCCTTTTTCCCCAGAATGTGTTCTGTACTTTCTTAGCTGGATCCTATTATCTGAACCACATTGAATTTATCATCTGCATATTCTTTTGATAACCGGAAAAAAAGTAACAGGAAAAAAATTACGAAAACAGTTTTCGCTAGGGAAAAAAAGTAACAAGAGAAAAGTAACAGTTTATAAACTTCTTTAAATTTACTGGTTCACATTATGGGCCCATCTTCTATAAAATGTAGGTTTCTTACAAATGTTATTTTGAAGGTTTAATATAATATATATATATATCTTTAAGTTCCTCATTTACTGTGAACTTGTCAGAACTATAAAATGAAAAATATTTGTCATTTGGCAAAATAATTGTTTAACTCTTTATCAAAACCAATTTCTGTGGCAAACATAATACCACTTTTTCAAAAAAAAAAAAAAGCACCTCCTATCAAATATGCATACTTTTATATTCAATCATATATTATAAAACAATTTTGATTTCAAAAAGTATAATTAAAGACCTCATAAAACACACAAACAACACCTTTTTCTTAATAGCTACAATTACCGTCTCATACCAAACATGCCTACCTGCACCAAACCATATAAAACAATAGATCTATACGAATCAGAAAGTACAACTGAAGACTTAAAAAATCGCCTGAACAATTCTTAATTATTAACAATTTAATTATGCAGACAAAACTATGCTTTAAGCATTTTTGTTGTTGTTGTTGTTGTTGTTGTTGATTTGGTTATTTTATGGTACTTTTATTAAAAGTTACTTTTTTTGGTGTTACTTTTTTTCCATTACATTTTTTCCTGTTACTTTCTTTCCTTCATTCATTATTTTACCCTCTACCATTCCTACTTTTAGAAAAGGATATCCTGGTAACCGTGTGTTCTCCTTATCACATAATATTTGAACATTTTATCAATCTCCTTTTAACTAAACCTAAGATTGTGGTTTAAAGCATATATGGCACCGGAGATATTGCAAGATACCTACATTTTCTCAATTTCCCACCACATTTTCTATCTTTTCAAAAGCGAATTCGACTTACAGAGCTTGGTTTTAAAATGTTTTTATCGTTGAAGAGTCCATTTTTTTGGCGGTAAAATGGTGGGTTTTGTCTAGGACTATCCTACACTGCAGGAAAAAGATGGAAAAATTTTATGCAATTCCACTTACATACATGTTTTAATGGCAAACAAAAGAGCAGAGATTGAAAACAGTTTTGTAAAACAATCCAGTGATTCATAAAAAATGATTGCTCTTTTCCTTATAGCCGAGCCCCAGTAGCTCAGTCGGTAGTGTGCAGAACTTGAGAACACGGGGTCAAGGGTTCGATCCCTGGCTCGGCCAATTTCTTTCCGAGGATTGATGATAGTCACTGCGACAGGATTCATTCCTCTCCCACCGCTGACCATTGTTTCTATGATGACTATGTGGGAAAGCAGCCAGTGGCTTGGAAAAAAAATTGTGCAGAGTACTGGTAAAAGAGACTCCAGGAAAGCATGGATAGGTGCACTGGCCGCCGCGATATAACTGAAATAATGTTGAAAACAGCGTTAAACACCATAGTTACAATCAATCATTTCCTTATTTGCTGACCCAACAGAGAAACATTCTGCTCCCAACAGAGAAACCTACTTTCTCGGGGAACATCGTTGGAAAAAATTAAAATGCTGATTACTCGCATTTTGTCCTTTTCTTACGGTTTTATGAAAATGTTTCTTTCTCTTGGTCGTTCAGGCTTCATATTTTTTGGTTAAGGGTTAAATGGAAACTTTACACACTAAATATTAATCAGAGAGAACATTGAAGATAGGGAGGCATTTGAGCGTGTTGAATAAACATTTATGTAGGGAGACAATGTGGGCCTTAACCCTTAGTTCCCCCAGCTGGGCGGGGGGTTAGAAATAGCCCAGCTGTCGCACTACATAAGGGGTAAGACCCCCCCACTGTGCCTGCCAGTTTGCCGTGGGCTGCAACTCGTGTCGTTTGATGACGGGATCCTGGTGGTTGAGTGGATTCAGAGTAAGGCCCTTTAATCGCTCTGTTTTCACAACACACCACTTTGGCCCTGAACTGAACTAAACGAGAGGTCAGGAAGGCCGGTCCTGATCAATCGGCTGGTCATGCCTTGCCCTAGGGCATCTAATATGTTCTTTCCCTTGCACCCTTCTCTCAATTAAAATTTCTGTTTTCTCCATTTGTAATCCACACTCTTTTCAGATTTGATATTTCTTGCTCTGCCCTAGAAGGCGGTGGCTCATGGGTCAATCGGGTGAAAGTTCTTTGGTATTTGGCTGACATTTGTAACCTCTCAATGATCGTCTAAGCTTGGTAGGACTTTCCGCGAGAATGCATCTGTCCAGTCTAGCCCTTTCATACCGAGTATACCACTGATGTATCCCTGTCATGGTCTGCGAATGGGCTTTCCCCAGACCATGTCCCCTTGTTGGGCTCCGTGGTGGGTGGGGAGCATCGGTGGTGAAACTTTACACACAAACATGGCGTCCCAAAAAAAGGCCAAGCTCAATGAAAGCAAGCGCCCTCTTTGAGATAGTGAATCTGAAACGGAAACTTCACTTCCTTCTTCCTTTCACTCTCCACGTTTCATTGTTATCAAATCTCAAGATCCTTCAAAACTTGTAACAAAACTCTCTCCTTTCATGATAGAAAAACAAATCTCTAGTATCCTTGGAACTCCAAAATCTGTGAAAAAACTTAAAGACCAGACCCTTCTAGTTGAATGTCTGACAAATCAGCAAGCTCTGAATCTTTTAAAACACACAAAATTCTTTGACACTGATGTTAAAATTTTCTCTCATCCTTCTCTCAATTCTTGTAAAGGAGTAACTAGATGTAAAGAACTTACCTACTGCAACTCCTTACAAGAAATCAAAGACAATCTGAAACAGCAAGCTGTATCCGATGTTCAGAGGATTTCCATACGCAGAGATGGAGAACAGAGACTTACAAACACATACATTTTAACATTTTCTTCACCTGTTCTTCCAACATCTATCAAAATAGGCTTCCAAATTGTAAAAGTAGATGTGTATGTGCCAAACCCCTTCCGATGTTTTAAATGCCAGCGGTACGGCCATCACATCAGTAAATGTCCAAACCAAGAAACATGCTCTAAATGTGCTCATCAAGGACCTGACCATGACAGTACTACTTGTTCAAATCCTCCTCTTTGCATTAATTGTAAGTCTCCACACTCTACTTTTTCAAGAGAGTGTCCTGTATGGAGGGAAGAAAAAGAAATCCTTTCCATTAAATACAACAATAATGTTAGCTTTCCAGAAGCAAGGAAAATATTTAAACAACGCAAGAAAACCTCTTATGGTCCTAGCTATGCAGGTGTTGTTGGCTCGTCAACTGAAAAGGATGACTGCAGCACTTGTAAAATTCTTGCGAAAGTTCTCCTTCAAAAATTTCCTGATGTAGCTTCTGAGCTGAAAGAACTTCTCCCTCCATCCACCCTGTCCAAACTAATTCCTGACTCTCCATCTGCGTCTAAAACAAACACAACCTCTTCTGCACCCTCAAAACCCACAAACTCTCAAAGTATCCCTTTACAAAAAACATCAAAGCCATCTACCTCTTCGCAAAACATCTCTTCACGGAAAACTTCAAAACCATCTCCCCCTTCACAACATCCTCCAAAGAAACCCCAACCTCCATCTTCACAGTCTACAACTAAATCTAACATCTCATCTAAAGATAACAAATCTAATAATGTACCCCAATCTCCTAAAAGATCTTCTTCAAAATCTAGACCACAACCCAGAGACACCCAAGGATCTTGTGAAATCACTATCAAAGTTAATGATCCTGTCCCTACCTCCAACAGATTTTCGGAGCTTATAGGACATGGATGCAGATGCTGAAAATCTGGAAGGTGAGGCTTCAGATTCAGAAGCCTCTATTTGGTTCATTTCCAAAGATCCTTGGAACAAGGACGCTGACACTTGGCACTCGTCCAAACCTGAGACAACTGTAATGAAATCTTAACCAACCTATTTTAAAATGCATTGGTTTACGGCCCATTTTTTTACTTTAGCTTTTATACTTTCCTCATGCACTATGGATACCATAATCCAGTGGAATTGTCGAGGTCTAAAGTCAAACTTTGACGAACTTTCCCTTTTATTCAATGGTCACAAACCAGTTGCTGTTTGTCTGCAAGAAACCTTCCTTAAACAGGAGGATGATATCACTATCAAATATCATTCCATTTACAATAAGATTTTTACCGAAGGAGAAAAAGCCAGAGGTGGTGTTTCTATTATTGTTAACAACAACATTCCTTATAAAGTCATCTCTCTTAATACAAACTTGCAAGCTGTTGCCCTCAGGTTATCTTTACACAGTGCTATTACACTATGTTCTTTATATCTCCCCCCGAGCACACCTATCAATGAGACCAATCTGAATGATCTCATTTCTCAATTGCCATCCCCCTATATTCTTGCTGGGGACTTTAATGGTCACGATGTTATGTGGGGTTGCAATGACACGAACCAGAGAGGTTTACAGTTGGAGAGCTTCATTTCGAACAACTCTTTGTCTTTCATGAATGATAACAAGTCAACCTACTTGCATCCAGCAACTGGATCTTACTCTTCTATTGATTTAACCTTATGTAGCCCAGTCTTACTTCCCAATTTCACTTGGAAAGTGACTGAGGATTTGTGCGGAAATGATCACTTCCCCATGATCTTTTCATCTACACAACCATCCAGCAGTGTACGACTGCAGAAATGGAAGCTTTCCAAAGCCAATTGGAGTAAATTTGAAATTTGTGAACAGACCATTACACATGACAAATTTGGAGATTGCGATGATCCCGCAAAACTTTTTACTTCCCTATTAATTGATGCAGCTAAACAGTCCGTCCCTCAGACCTCGACAAATCCAAAACGTCCTGACAAGCCTTGGTACAATGATGGTTGTAAACAGGCTGTCAGAGACAGAAAACAAGCCCTTAGAAAGTTTAACCTCAGGCCTACCAAAGAAAATCATAACTTATTCTGTATTTCCAGAGCAAAGGCTCGACGAACCATTAGAGAAAGTAAGCGCAAGGCTTGGAGACAATATGTCTCTAAATTAAATAGTAGAACTACTACTAAAAAAACCTGGGACATGATCAGAAAGATCAGTGGCAAAGGCCAGCCCCCGCTTAGTCACCTTGAAGTTAACAATTCTTCGTTGGAATCACCCCAAGATATAGCTGATGCTCTTGCCGACACCTTTTGCAAAAAGTCTTCCTCTGCAAACTATTCTGAAAAGTTTCAGAGGAATAAAGCCAGAGAAGAAAAGAAAAAACTTAATTTCAATTCTTCCAATTCAAAGCATTATAATAAACCCTTCACCTTTAAAGAATTAAAATCTGCTCTGAATAAAGCTCATGATTCTTCTCCTGGCCCAGATAAAGTTCATTACCAGTTTTTAAAACACTTACCTTTTACTTCTCTCTCAGTTTTACTTGATATTTTCAATGATATCTGGCAGTCAGGTGTTTTTCCTTCATCCTGGCGGGAAGCACTAGTCATTCCTATCCCAAAACCTGGCAAGGATGCTAGTGACCCGGCTAACTATCGGCCAATAGCTCTTACAAGTTGTCTCTGCAAGACCTTAGAACGTATGGTCAACGACAGGCTTGTTTGGTTTTTAGAGAAAAACAACCTCATCGTTGATGTACAGAGTGGATTTCGATGCCAACGTGGCACCATAGATCATCTTGTCCGCTTTGAAACCTTTGTCAGAGAAGCCTTTATTAATAGACAGCATGTAGTATCTGTCTTTTTCGACCTTGAAAGTGCTTACGATACGACTTGGAAATACGGAATTCTTAAAGACTTGCATGACTTTGGTCTTCGAGGCCGTCTTCCTCTTTTTATTTCAGCCTTCTTGGGTGAACGTCTTTTCCGCGTTCGAGTTGGTAATACTGTCTCGGGAGCCCGTGAACAGGAGATGGGTGTACCCCAAGGATGTATTCTCTCTGTTACACTTTTCATTGTGAAAATAAACAGTATAGTTAAAGCTATCTGTCCTGGTGTAGACTGTTCCCTTTATGTTGATGACTTCGTTATATGCTTCAGATCTCGAAATATGAATATTATTGAGAGACAACTTCAACAGTGTCTCAACAAGCTCCAAACGTGGTCTGATTAAAATGGCTTCAAATTTTCAAATTCCAAAACTAAGTGCATGCACCTCTGTAATCTACGAGGTGTTCATCCAGTCCCTGAACTGTATTTGGACAAAACTAAAATTGAAGTCGTTTCTGAGTTTAAATTTCTTGGAGTCATCTTTGACAGAAAGCTTTCCTTCCTTCCTCACATCACTGCACTTAAAAAGAAGTGCAAGAAGGTGCTTAATCTTCTTAAAGTTGTGGCCCATTCTGAATGGGGAGCAGACCGTAAAGTCCTCTTGCGGCTTTATCGGTCTTTAGTTCACTCCAAATTAGACTATGGATCTATTGTATACGGATCTGCCCGTAAATCTTACCTGAAAATTCTCGATTCTATACACCACGAAGGTCTGCGTCTTATACTTGGAGCTTTCAGAACTTCTCCCGTCAATAGTCTCTATGTTGAGGCTAATGAACCTTCTCTTTCTTACAGGAGGGAAAAACTCTCGCTTCAGTATCTTTTAAAACTGAGGTCGAATCGTTTTAATCCAACTCATAACATTGTTTTTAAACCTCAATATAAACGTCTTTTTGAAAGGAAACCAAATGTTATTCCTCCATTTCGTATCCGCATGGAACCTTGGCATAGACACTGAGTCTATTGCCGACTATAAAATCTCAGAAATCCCTCCATGGACACTGAACAGTGCAGAATTCAGAATTGACCTTGCATCTGACAAAAAGTCTGTCACGGATAGAACTGTGTTTCATGCTAGATACAACAAGATAAAGGAGCATTATTTTTCCTTCAAACCCATCTATACAGATGGATCTAAAGAAGGAAATTCTGTAGCAGCTGCCGCTGTTTATGGACAAAGGAGCCTAAAGTGTCGCCTTCCAAAGAACTCCTCTATCTTCTCTGCTGAAATTAAAGCAATTGATCTTGCCCTTAAAGGTGGCCCTTCAGATTTTGGGACGAAAGTTTTACAAAAATACAAAAAAATCATCCTTATACTCCCAAAGCCTTTTAATTTTCATTCATAAAACCCAGTAGTCGAAAACCATCCGACAACAGGAGAAATTAGAGATTTACTACGGCCCAGGTCGACACCGACGGGAAACACGGTCTATTTTTACATGAGCAACTCGCTCATTTACATACCGGAAATACACAGACGAAGCTTCATACATAGCGTCCGAAGAAGACATTATGGAAAATAATTACATGCTTGTTATGTTATGGAATTTAAGCGTCATTAGTCACGTGCCATCACTTGACATTCCCACAATGCTTTTTTGATTTCTGGCACGAAATCTAAAAATACCTTAAGAGGCTACGTAGCCTTGTAAGGGAACACCATCAAAAAAAAATTTTTTTGTGATTTTATGATTCTTAATTATTGGTGATTTATATTGTTTTTTCATATAAATTTCAATGATATATATATTTTTTTAATTTGGTGAGATGTGAAAAATCTAAATACCCACCTTTAATCTAGCTGAACGTTCTAATTCCAACCATTTCATTATCTTCTCGGACTCTTTGTCAACATTACAAGCCCTTTCACATCAATGCCTTGAGAATCCCTTAATCTGTAATTTACTCGAAAGGATCTCACAAATTTCTTCTATGAATAGATTGGTATTCTGCTGGCTTCAAAGTCATGTAGGCATCAAAGGCAATGAAAATGCAGATAGGTCTGCTAAATCTGCACTTAACCTTCCCATTTCAGATTTTAAAGTTCCACACACTGATTTTAAATCCTCCATTTTAACACATATCCAATCTTCTTGGCAATCCCAGTGGGATGCTGATGTTTTCAATAAACTGCATTCAGTTAAACCGTCCCTTGGCGAATGGTACCCCATTTACAGGTCTGTTCGTCGAGAAGAAGTGATAATTGCACGACTTCGAATTGGCCATTCACGCATCACACATTCCTGGCTCTTGACCAGAGACGATGCCCCTGAATGTATTCCATGCAGTGCATCCTTTTCTATAAAACATATCCTACTAGATTGCATTGACTTTCAGCCAGTTCGTTCAAAATATTTGAACGTCGATAGTTTAAAGAATCTTTTTGATTCTGTCAGCGTTGAATCTATTATTGCTTTCATAAAAGAGATTGGCATTTACAATAAACTGTGATATATACTCTTGCGTTTCTTACCCATCTTTTTACAACATTTTTTATTCCTTTAATATTCAATTTGTATCTGCTTAATGGGAGGATTAGCCCTCTTGGGGGCATCTTATCTCATTGGAGACAGACCTCTTTAATGAGGGTAGCCTGATATCGAATGACGATGTAAGTAATGTTAATAAACATTTGTCATATATGTCAAAAATTAATGTTGTGCTGCTAAAGGCTAGATCTATAACCTTAGCAGGATATGGGCTAAAATCAATGACTTACAACAGTAAATGACAATATTAAACATCAACCGTGAAGATTCGATAAATAATCAAACAAGATCAAACTAATAATTTCAATAAAATATTTAGGGACGTTTTAGGGGGATGTTTTGACCAATTTGGGATGGAAATGGGGACATTTTAACCAAAAGTAAGACGTTTTAACTGTAGGGCATTTTGACTGTGGGATGTTTAAACGGATCACATGGACAGCAGTTGAACAAGAAAATACCACGTCTGATGTGCATACTTGCTGGAATGAAGGAGATCGATGGAATTTAACTCGCAGCCCCAATGAGATATTCGTCATTATATACAGTGTTCCCTCTAGCTTTTTATTTCAAGGGTATACTTACCCCCGGGCTAAAAATCTGGGGGTAAGATTTTATATTAGAGGGTATGACAGTAATGGTTCCCGACTAGTGGTAAAGTGATCCATACTGATGATTTGCTGAATAAAAAATTGTTTTATACAAATTTGTATTTAAATTTATTGCTTAAAATTATTTAAAAAGCTGAAAAGACAGTCTGAACTGACTCTAATTGAACAATGTTAAAATGAAATTTTGTGTCATGGGTAACAAGTAACTTCAAAACTTGTAATTTTACTCAATACAGTAAAACCTCAGTAGTTCGTAACGCAAGGGACCGGAGTTTTTTATTCAAACTAAATGTAGTTTGAACCAAAAAGTGTGACTGTGTTTGGGTATTTTCAGTGCCGTTTACGGAAAAACAGACAATCGGATTTACGTAGCATGTCTTGCATTACCCTAAACTGGTACCCATTACAATGGTAGCCTTGCAGATCGTTGGTTCATGGAGTTCCTGTCCGATCAAGAAAAAATGCCAAAATTATATTGGTTATCTATAGAATCGATTACAAAATCATTTTTCAAATTTCATCATTTAGTTAGCGTCATAAAATAACATCATTCAATTCCATCCAAATGTTTGAAAGAAAACCAACCTTGAGCTACATCACTATCCCGTAGCCATTTTAAACTTGAATCATGTGATTTTACTGGGTTTGTCAAAAAATGATTGTAACATGATACAGTTGGCGCCAATTTGAAATCGCATAGTTTGAAAATGTTGCCACATGATCTAGCAGATGCCCTAAATACATCATCTTCTGTCTGTTAGTAAAACTGCGGTGTAAGAAAGGATTTTAGGGGGTGGGGTAAATGGTGTAAAGTAAGAAGGTGCGGATAACATCCTTTTCGCTTCCGGAATATTTCCATTCAAAACTTGTATTTTGGAGATAAAAGGCGACTTAGAAGAGATATCCAAGTCAAGGAATTTACAATGAAAATTGAGGCCAAACAAGCCGCTAGACAGCACCGATGTTTTTCATGACGAGAAAAAATTATCCGTTGTTTTTACATTTGTTGAATTCCTTTGGAGTGATTTCCCTTTTGGAGATCAAAGCACTCAGAGCACTTAGTCCGTTATCATTCATCCTATGTCGGGTGCCGAGCACCGGTAGCTCAGTCGGTAGCGTGCAGGACTTGAGAACACGGGGTCGAGGGTTCAATCCCTGGCTACGACCCCTGGCTCGGCCAATTTCTTTCCGAGGATTGATGATAGTCATTGCGACGGGATTCATTCCTCTCCCACCGCTGACCATTGTTTCGACGATGATTATGTGGGAAAGCAGCCAGTGGCTTGGAAAGAAAATTGTGCGGAGTACTGGTAAAAGACTCCAGGAAAGCATGGATAGGTGCACTGGCCGCCGCAATATAACTGAAATAATGTTGAAAAACGGTGTTAAACACCATACAATCAATCATACAATACAATCCTATGTCGGGTATATTTTAAGGAATTTCGGAATTGTCAATTGTCATTTTAATTGATTAGTTGACGTTACAAACTAATTGACGCCTTAAATTACATTTGTAGTTCAAAACTGATTTGTACCATCGACGTTGTCAATCAACAGGTGTGAAAATTAAGGTTGGTCGCGACTTTTCACACCTTCATCAGTTTGCAAGCTGATTAATTGACATACAAACTAAAGGTAAGAATAGACATTTAAAATATCCAGAGGGATTTAACAAAGATAAAGAAGGATAAATATCGGGAGCGACGATAGCATACGAACTGACACATAGCTGCGAATTAGCAATGTGCGAACTAACCAATTTCCAATGTATAAACGTAGATGCAAAATGTCGATTGCACTCTTAACATTTTTCAGTAACAGACAAGAACATGCGTCATCGCCAGCTGTAAAATAGAATGGTTCAAGTTTTTTTCACATCAATCTACATGTAAATGTTGCTGTTTGCATACAATAGACAATGATAAAGGTATAGGCCTTCACTTATGTAGTTTAAAAAGAACAGGGAACAGAATTAAGAAAGGAAGGTCAAAGATGGATAAAAATTCCAAAAATGGTCTTTTTCGTCCATATTTTTTCTCACCCGAGGTTCCAAAAGGGTCTTTTTCGATTAATTTTTTCCTTGCGTGAGGTCTAGCATGTAACCTATGTTTATTACCTTAATTTTAATTTCATAATGTGATTTTCGCAGGAATTTGTGTGAGTGGGAACACTGATGAATAAATGAACTCAAACAATCTTTGAGCTGTTACCAGACAACTAAATTTCAGACTCCTTCATGTTTAACACATTTGCAGGTGGCAATTTAAATGTGGCTCAAAGGACTGCATTTGTCTTTCATAGCTTAGAACATTGTGGAAAAGAGAGAAATTGATAGTCACATCCATTGAAGGGTTTTTGTATTCTAGTCTTCATTCTTTGTATGAATGTCCAATACCTTATTCTTAAACACATGTTCAAGAGCTAACAGTGTAAGACAAGGCCTATCTTCCACCCTCCTCATCTAACTTGTAGAGAATTCCAGATCCTGCAGATTTATTATTTTCTCAGATTCTTTATCTACCCTACAAGCCCTCTACGATCAAAAGTCTGCGAAGTTTTGGAAAGGGTCTGGCACATCCTTTGCTCCAAGAGATTAAGTCTTCTGTTGGCTTCCAGGCCATATGGGAATAAGGGGAAATGGAAAAGCTGATGAAAGCGCAAAATTTGCACTAAACCTGCCCATTTCTGACTATAAGGTTCCTCATACCAATTTTAACTCTTTACCAAACAACAAAATTCTAGACTAGTCCAGATTGAAAGCATTTGCAGACGACAAAATAAACAGGAATCAAAAACAGAAATTTGATTTGGTAAGGGGAGAAAACATTGTGGGAAAAGGAGAAAATGCTGATTACCAGCATTTTCTCTTTATCCCACAATGTTTTCAAAAGCTTTCTTTCTCAGGGTTGTTGAAAGTGGGGATTGTGTGGTAAAGGGTTAAAGCATCCATTTTACTATTCATCCAATCTCTTTGGCAATCCCAATGGGATGCAGATCATTTCAAAAAACTCCATTCTCTTAAACCAATCTTTGGCAAGTGGTACGCTGTTACAGGTCTATTCGTAATGAAAAGGTGATAATTACAAGGCTTCTGATTGGGCACGCTCTGATAACACACTGATGGCTTTCAGCCAGAGAAGATGCACTTGAATGCATTCAATGCAATGAAAACCTTACCATTAAGCATATTCTCTAAGACTGTGTGGACTTCAACCAATTAACGAGAAACACATGTACTACAATATTGACAGTACCCACAACCTTTTTGACCCAGTCAACATTGATTCAGTTATCACCTTCATCAAAGAGATTGGTCTATACAACAAGCTGTGATATTTTCTTAATGACCTTTTTAACCTGTTGTGTAAACTCATATTTCTGCCATGTGTATTAATCCTTTTTATCTTCAGTTTGCATCTCATTAATGGGAGGATTAGCTCTCTTGGGGGCATCTTATCTCATTGGAGAAAGGACCTCTTTAATGGGAGTGGTTTGATCCTATTGGAGGCTCCACACTTTCTCAGTTTTAGGCTTTCATTTCCTTGAAACAACTATTCACAGTCACTTTCTCATTTAAAACTTTTGAGTCGGCAGGGACGCCCAGCCACTCAATATCATATTTTATGCACATTAAAAATTATGCATAATCCTTTTCCCTACAGCTGTTATTCACAATCTTAAATTTTTCATTTAAGACATTTGAGTAGGCAGGGATTGCCCAGCCACTCAACAATAAATTTTATGCACATTTAAAATTATGCATAATCCTTTTCCCTACAGCTGTTATTCACAATCTTAAATTTTTCATTTAAGACATTTGAGTAGGCAGGGATTGCCCAGCCACTCCACAATAAATTTTATGCACATTAAGTAAGCCTTTTTCATTTTAAGACTTTTTACTGTCAGTTCAACATTTTGTTCAAATCTTTTTAATCACAGTCTTATTTTCGCCTTTTTTGAGTACATAGGGATTGCCCTGTCACCCAGTAATGTCTTTTATACATATCAAGATCATGCATTATCCTTCTTAATTCAACTCTTTTTTTATTGCTATCATTTTGCTCAAATCTTTTTTATCATTATTTAATACAGACATGCATGCTAAATGACCAAAGATGTCAATGCACCATAAAAGAACATTCATTCATTATACCCCCGCAAAACGAATGTTTTCGGGGGGTATACTGGAATCAGCCTATCTGTCCGTGTATCCGTACGTTCGTCCGTCTGTGTGTCCATCTGTGTACAAATAATTGCCTGTTTCTGTCAAAGGGCTGGCGGGGGTATTAAGTCACATTCAGTGACAGCTCTAGTTCATTGTTCTGTGATGGTATAACATTTTAATTTTTGAAGTGCAAGACTCAATGAGAAATTTTTCACTGATACTTTATTACTATTTTACTATCTATTTTAGTTTTGAAGGCTACAATAATTCATCCAGCAACAGTCAAGCACATTGCCAAGTACACTGACCAGGAGCGTTTCATTGTAAGAGAAACACCAGCACTATACAAGGACATTACCCTGCCTTTACTTGAAAGTAAAAAGTTCAGCATACAGGCATGACTTTGATATTTTCTTTTCATTGTAGATTAATATAAATCAAGAATTTTACTCCATTCTCTCCAGACTGGAAATCATTTGTATTGATAAGTTAAACTATTTTGAACTCTTTACCAGATGACAAAATTCTATATGCATCCATATCTAAAGAATTTGCAGAAAACAAACTAACTGTAGCTCAAAAGATGGAACCTGTCTAAATTAAGGAGGTAGGAAACATTGTGGAAGAAGAAGAAAAGGGTGGTTGCTAGCGCTTTGATCTTTTTCTAGAATATTTTCAAAAGCTTTCTTCATTAGGGTGGTGAAAACAGGAGACTGTTTGGCAACAGGTTCATAAAGTGCTAATGACCTCTCTTTCAAGTGTAATTAGAAACAGTTGCAGTAATTTATCAAAGATCTGGCAAACTGATCAATAGCATCACTTCTTTGCCAGATGACAAAGTTTGAGACCTGTCCATCCTTTACCACACAACAAAATTTTGAGCTGTTCCAAATTAAAAGCATTTGAAAAAGACCAAAGAAATGTGGTCCAACTGATGAACTCTGGTCTTTGAAAGAGAAGAAAACAAAATGGTAAAAGGAGAAAATGCTGGTTACCAGCATTTTCTCCTTTTTCCATTATGTTTTCAAAAGCCTTATTGCATAGGGTCATTAAAACTCAGGATTGTGTGGTAAAGGGTTAATGGCATTTGTAGGGATAGAAAATATTTTTTTGAAAAGAAGACTATACTTGCCACCAAAACTTTCTCCTTTACCCATGATGTTTTCAGTAACTTTGTTTCATAGGGTCATAAAAAGACAGACCGTAAAAGGATAATTTATAATTTGAGTTCATTAATTCCTGGAAGAATTACAGTAGTCAACTTCGTAATAAATGCCATGAATACATGATTCAAAAATATGGAATATGATGTTGTAGTTTTTTTCCTGGTCCTTGTATTTGATTCAAGTAGGGTGAGAAAATTTGATATCATGCGAGGTCAAGCCAGATGTCAAAATTTTCCTTTGCTAGCAAGAAGCAGATTCAAGTGCCAGGAAAGTTACAACGTAATACATGTATTC
Source organism: Hippopus hippopus (assembly GCA_946811185.2). NCBI lineage: Eukaryota > Metazoa > Mollusca > Bivalvia > Cardiida > Cardiidae > Hippopus > Hippopus hippopus. The sequence continues at coordinate 25,904,969 of OX328102.1, read as the reverse complement.
CTTTTATTATACTATACCTACAAATTTCAAATTCAAAATTTTTCAGTTATTGACATTTTATTCATAAACAGTAAACAAAATGAGACAAGTGATGGTGTGGAGGGAAGTAACTCTATTTTTATGAATGGCGGATTAAAATTATAGCATAACATTTCATTTTGACAAATCAAATTTCAAATCAAAGCATGCTTAGTCCATGCATGAGTTATGTCATCATACCATATTTGGAACTATATTTCACAGTCTGTAGATTCAGATTTTTTTCTGTCATGTGTTATTTTATCCGCTTGCAACAAATGTATTGTGCCGGAAAATTTACTGGTATATAATAAATGAAAATATTTTGGCTAATAGATAAATGCTTTGTTCCAAACAGTTTCTTTTGTTTAAAAAGATATTTCAAAAATGGTCTGCAAGACTTTTTCATCTGTAGGGATTAATGTTGATCATGTAAAACATGTTAGAATTACTGCTTTTAAAAGCAAGATGGTCATTCTAAAGACAGGATTACATAAATTTAACTCTTTTCAAACAACAAAGTTCAATTACAAGGCATTTGCTGCCATTGAGTTAAACATGGCCCAAAGGATGGGTTGATCTGTAGATGGCGTTTGAAAACATCATGGGAAAAAGAGAAAATGCTGGTAACCAGCAATTTTAGCTCACCTGAGGACAAAGTGCTCAAGGTGAGCCTTTGTGATCGTGCTGTGTCCGGCGTCAAGTCATGCATCATTGGTTGTGTGGTTGTCAACATTTACCTTGTGTGCACTCTAGAGGCCACATTTTCAGTGAGATACTCATGAGACTTGGTCAGAATGTTTGTCTTGATAAAATCTTGAAATTGGGTTACATCAGGTAAGAAAGTAGGTCATTTGGCCTAATCTTAGAAAAACCTTGTGTGCAGTATAGAGGCCACATTTTCAGTCTGACACTCTTGAAACTTGGTAAGAATGTTTGTTTTGTTGATATCTGGGACAAGTTTGAAATTTGGTCATGTTAGGTCCAAAAGTAGGTCACTAGGCCAAACTGTAGAAAAACCTTGTGTGCAGTATTAACAGGCCAAATATTTAGTCTGATACTCTTGAAACTTGGTAAGAATGATTGTCTTGCTGATTTCTCAGACTAGTTTAAAATTGGGTCACATTGGATCCAAAAATAGGTTACTGGCTCAAATCTTAGCAAAACCTTTTTGAGGCCACATTTTTAGTCTGATACTCTTGAAACTTGGTCAAAATGTTTGTCCTGTTGATATCTTGGACAAGTTTAGAATTGGGTTATGTTGGGTTCTAAAGTAGGTCACTGGGCCAATCTGTAGAAAAACTTGTGTGCAGTATAGAGGCCACTTTCTTTAGTCTGATACTCATGAAACTTGGTCAAATTCTTTGTCGTGATGATAAATCATACTAATTTGAAATTGAGTCGCATTAAATCTAATAGTAGGTCTTTGCGACTGGGCGAAATCCTAGAAAAACCTTGTTTGCCGTCTGAAGTTACATTTTCAGGTTTATACTCGTGAAACTTGGTCAGAAAGTTTTTCTTGGTGATATTTCGGACAAGTTTGAAATTGGCTCACATCAGGTCAAAAAGCAGGTCACTGGAAAAAAAAAATCTTCGAAAAACCTTGTTTGCACTCTAGAAGTCACATTTTCAGTCCAATACCCATAAATCTAAGTCAGAATGATTGTCTCCAGGGTGTCTCGGACAAGTTGGAAATTGTGTCACAATGGGTAAAAATGTAGGTCACATGGCCAAATCTTACAAAAGCCTTGTGTTCAGTCTAGGGCTACATTTTCATTCTGATACTCATGAAACATAGTCAGAATGTTTGTTTTGATAATATCTCAGACAAAAATAGGTCATTTACACTCATGTGTTCTACATCATCACAGCCAGGATCTCTTCAGGTTATCAAGACTTTCCCAGGTGAGCACTTTAGGGCCAAGGGCTCTCTTGTTTCCTTTCCCTATAATGTTTTCAAAAGCTTTCTTCCTCTGGATTGTCCAATACATGTAATCAGTTTAGTACTTTATAGGGATAATTAAATAATATATTGATTTATTTTTAACTTACTTTAAGAAACCTACTCCAGCGTAATGTTGTATTTTTATTCTACGTAAGTGAAGAAGTTAAAGAAAGTTTCATGAGACTTATTTGACTTCTCCCTGTGTTTGTTTCAGTGGGTGTATAACATACTTGAGAAGAAACAAGAAGCAGATCGGATCGTTTTTGAGGACCCTGACCCTGAAACTGGGTTCATACTGTTACCCGATATTAAGTGGGACAGGAAAGATGTGAAATCCCTCTACCTAGTTGCCATTATACACAAGCATGACGTGAAAAGTTTAAGAGATTTGAGTACAGAAAGTCTTCCCCTGTTGAAAAATATCCTTTATAAAGGACTTGTAAGTTGGTTTTGTAGCTTTGCAACCTTAAGTTTCACCCTGCACCAACCAACAAAATTTTTAGACTCCACCATGTTGAAAGCAGTTCAAAGAATACACATATGTAGAGAAAGGAAAGTTAATGTTATCTGTTTTTGAATGGTTAGAAACATAGTGGATAAAGAAGAAAAATACTGACTACCAGCATTTTCTCCTTTTCCCACAATGATTTTAAAAGCCCATTTCTTCAGGGTCAATAAAACCTTGGATTGCTTGCTAAATGTTTCTGTTATTCCATTATGACCTACTGTCAGCAACTTTGTAATTTACAGCATATCTTGTATGGGCCCAATACTCTCTTTCTGTCTTTCTTCAACATGTTAACTCTCTAAAATTTTGCTTAAAAAATGTTTTGCTGCCCCATTATTTTACTGTTGGCTATGAAAACTTTTGATAAAAGGGGAGCCCCATTTCTTAGTTAAATGAAGTAGATTAGTTGTCACAAAGTAGTTGTTCCCTTTTTCTTTACTTTTTACCTTTCACCATACAGTCTTATATTCAACAACATTGAGAAAGAAGGCTCTTAAAACATTATGGGAAAGTAGAAAATACTGCTAACCAGCATTTTCTCCTTTTTGCCATTATTCTTTGTACCCTTCCATTTGAACCACATAGAATCTTGTCTGCAGATGCTTTCAAGTTGGACAAGTCTGAAATTGAAACTTAATCAGAATGTTGGCTTCAAAGGACAAGTCTGAAATTGAAACTTAATCAGAATGTTGGCTTCAAATTAATTACATAGACAATTTAGATGGCTTTTTCATGCATTCCTTTTTTGGGCAAGTTGGTGAAAAATTATGGCATGTGAAAACTTGGTACAATTTGTTATTGTATGCTGGCTGTGCAGTTTTTAACATTAGTTTAGCCAAGTTGGTAACATAAAGGCTTGGAACATGAGGTCGTTGATTTGATTCCCAACTTGGGCGAAATTCTTTCAAAAAATTGAGAAGATTCATTCCTCCCTCACAGCTTAACATTGTTTCATTGATGATCCTGTTCTGGTAACCAGCACAGAGAAATCTCATCCATTGAATCACACTCAATTTGTTGTCATGTGGGCTTGCCAAAATGGTTTATGTAAGATTTGGCTATGTAGTGGTAAAGTTCATGAAGTATGTAAATCTTCATGATAATCTTTTTTGTTGTTGTTGTTCAAGGTTGCATCTTCAAATTGAAATAAGCTTGGAGTATGTATACACACATGTATGTGACATTTTCATACTGGTAGCACTTCGAAGGTAAATAAGGGATATTCAAGCTATTGTCCCCCACCGAAAGGCTTCGGGGGATATGGTAATAGTAGCCGTCCATCCTTCTTTCCGTCCGTCCGTCCTTCAGCCCCACTTTCTTGTCCATAACATAACTCAAAAGCTATTACAGGTGTAAACATGATACTTCATAGGTGGACAGATCTTATCAAGAAGTGCAGTGCAAAAGAACCACAACTCTTTTTTTAGCACAATTTGGGAGTTACTACCCTTTGTAATTTTTCTTAGTTAAATTTTGTCCAGAGCATAACTTGAAAACTACATGAGATATAAACATGAAACTTTACAGGTTGGTAGATGACATTGAAGTGCAGTGTACAAGAACCATAACTTTCAGTGCCATAATTTAGGATTTTTTGCCCTTTGCTATTTTTCATACTTAAATTTTGTCAGGCGCATAACTCGAAGATTATAAGAGGTATCAACGTGAGACTTCAGAGGTAGGCAGATTTTATTGAGGAGAAGTGCATTACCTTGATTTTGGAGTTATGTCCCTTTGTTAATTTTTAAGTCTCAAGGTTTCTTTGGAGCATAACTAGAGCTGTATTAACTTCACAGCTTGAAAATTGTCTCCGAGGATGAGTGCAGTATGCAAGAATGATAACTCTTGCCTTTCATAATCTTTTTTTATTTACTGCTCTTTTTTGTTTTTCAGATTTTTTTATGTCTGATTTCATATGTGTTTACACTTGACAGCCATATAAGAAAAGTGTACCTTGTTGAAGTTTTTTATTGAACTTAGCATTGCCAGAAAATAATTCTTAAATCTAGCTGTTTTAGCCTTTAAACCAACCTACAAGAAGACACACATCTTCTATTGAGCAAGCTTTTGGCTGGAGATGGCCATGTCAACATGGCTCTTGTTGTTAATGTTTTAAATCCAGTCAATCACTCCAGTACCAGAGCAAAATAATCTAGGGACTCTATTTCTAAAAAAGATTATAATCATTGTTTTATAGGTAATTCGTAATTTCAAGACTATCCTAAAATATGGTTAGTCTTGGAATAAGACTTGAACTTGGAATGGTTGATAAATACTGTCCCTCATGCAGCATAGAATTACTTGTCCCTCTAGTCAATTTCCCTTTGTAATAAATTGTATTATTCCCTTAAGTCTAAACGAAACTATCCCATTATTTAAATCAAAAAAATGTTGGTAACCAACATCTTCTCCTTTACCCACAATGTTTTCAACAGTCAGAGACAAATCTGAAAATTTGTCACATTTAAATCGTCATATGTAACATCTATGAAATCAGATTAGATTGTCAGGGAGTGAAGACTATAGACAAAAATCTCTGTGATTTTGAACAGTGAGTGGAAGTCTGTCAGTTATGTATTGATATAATTATAAAGAAAATAACGGCCATGTAATTTGTAGGTATTTTCTCCAATGATTCTAGGATAGTGGGCTGGTTTTAACCCTTTACCACACAATCCCAACTTTCAACCACCCTGAAGAAGAAGGCTTTTGAAAACCTTGTGGGAAAAGGAGAAAATGCAGGTCAACACCATTTTCTCCTTTTCCCAATGTTTTCTACCCTATCAGGGACAAATTTTGTCATTTATGCTACATTTATTTTGTCGTCTGCAAATGCTTTCAATTGGACCAGTCTGTAATTTTGTTGTTTGGTAAAGAGTTAATTGGAGTATTTTCTGAGGAAAACATGAAAGTTTTATACTGATACTTTCATTTTTTTTTTTTTTTTTTTTTGCAGGATGCCATTAAATCCACATATGGTGTGAGTCAGGAGAAGATACATGTTTACTGTCACTATCAGCCTTCCTATTATCATCTTCATGTGCATTTTACACACATCAAGCTGGAGGCACCTGGATTTGGTGCAGACAGGGCACATCTACTGGAAGATGTCATTGAAAATATAGAACAGGACAAAGATTTCTACAAGAAAAAGACTTTGATATTCACAGTCAGAGAAGGAGATGACCTGTATAAAAGTTACAAAGAGAAGTCATATTTTGAGGACAGCAAAACAAAAAGTACCGCTTAAATGTGTTCAGTTTTAAGTGCTCAATTTCTCATTTACGATATCTTTTTTTTTTTTATTTGGGAAGAGGGATTTTATTGTCTTATATAAAAATGATCTCTACTCTCATATTCAAACCATCACAAATTCACTTATAAAAAAGAAATGAAATATAATTTTTTGAATTATTTTCTTATTTTGTAGTGATGATGATGATAACATGAAACTGATCAGTATTTAACTCTACCAGATGTCAACATTCTGGACTTGTTTAGAAAAAAAAAAATTTGCCGATAAATTGTTAAATATATCTCATTTCAATGGAACTATCTTTGACAAGGTAGAAAACATTGTGGGAAAATGAGAAAATGCTGGTCACCAGCATTTTCTCCTTTTCCCACAGTGTTTTCAAACACTTTTTTTTAAGGTTGATAAAATGCATTGTGTGGTAAAGAGTTAATTTAATGTTTTGATTTTAAGCTGCAGTGGATGAAAGCCAGCTTATATCCCTGTTTGATGTCTCCTGAACAGTGGAAACAGCTCTGAGCAAACGTAACACTAATGATCTTTATGTGGGCCTCTGCAGATATTTAATCGCATTCAAAAGTCTGGTCGCTATGGCAACAAAGCTGAAGAATAAACATTTTCTTTCCTAAAAATCCCATCAAACCTATTTAAGAAAAAAAAAGATCTTTACAAAAACCACAGACTGATTTCTCTGCAAATCAGCAGAATTATTCAGTTGTGAACTTCTTGCAGATTTTGTGCTATAATCCAGTTGAAAGCCATGACTACTGGCTGCTGTGTGCTCGACTTATTATGTCAATTGCTTCAGATGGCAATTTTCCTGTCGACACACAAAACTTTATGAGCTACTGCTGCCCTGTGAAGTTAAAATTATACATCACTTGGTGTCAGCCTTGTTTAGGGCTACCTTGCCGATATATCTGTTATAATGGTTGTCTACAAACTGATGTTATAGCAATAGTCAATTCTTATGCTGAGAGACTTGAATTTGTGTGTGAATATTGGTAATTGATGTCATACTAGGATAACCCTGAAAAATTAATATCCCTCATTTTGAATTCAATCTACATGGGTTGTCCATGAACTGTATGCCGAGCCCCGGTAGCTCAGTCAGTAGCGTAAAGGACTTGAGAACAGGGGGTTGCTGGTTTGATCCCTGGCACTGCCATTTCTTTCCAAGGCTTGATGATAGTCATTGCAACAGGATTCATTCCTCTCTCACTGCTGACTATTGTTTCGGTGATAGTTATGTGGGAAAGCAGCCAGGGGCTTGGAAAGAATATTGTGCAGGGTACTGGTAAAAGAAACTACAGGAAACCATGGATAAGTGCACTGGCCTCCGAGATGTAACTGAAATAATGTTAAGAATGGCACTAAACACCATTTAATCAATCAACCATGAACTTTACGGACAAACATCATATTCAGTCTAATTTTTTTAACTATTCATCTGTACCGCAATAGGAATATAATGTAGAACAATGTAATATGAAGCAAATTTTGTTTAGTTTTTTTTTTCTTGAGTGACATATGGCACAGTTAGAAATACTTACAGATTCAAATTGAAACACAAACTATTTCCAGCATTGGGTTGATTATAAATGAGTTTGAATATCTAATTTGCATACAATTGTTTTCTCTGGCAAATCATTGAATAATGGCTTTGACTGCAAATATCTTCTGAGTAAGTAGCTGTACTCCTTTCCAGATGACAAAATTTTAGAACTAGTCCAAATTGAAAGCATATACAGATGAAAAAATTAACATAGTTCATCTGACGATTCTGGTCCTTGATAGGATAGAATACATTGTGGGAAATGAAGAAAATGCTGGTTACTAGCATTTTCTCCTGTTCCCAAAATGTTGTCAAAGGCCTTCTTCTTATGGGTGGTTAAATTTCAGGATTGTGTGGTAAAGGGACAGTTCTAACATAAGACGTGAATTCGGCTCTATAAACACAGTGCAATGAAAGCGTGGTAAAATCTATGTCATTCTTTATAGATTGATGTCATTCTGTATAAAGTAAGTCACCTGTGGCTGTTCCATATCCTCGCCCACCAATATTTTCTCAATGAAAGTCACTTGACGTAAACAAATTATCATTTTCCGCTCCTTGACCAAGGTGGAAGGAAAATCCTCAAGGATTTATCAATATAAACTGTTTTAACAAAAATTGACAACGATGGAACTATTTGAAATGTTGCCAGTTAACATATGTAAATCAAATGTCTTTTCAAATTGAAGGTTAGTTCAAAATCGACCGGTGTTGCATTGGAAATAGGATTGGGGGTGGGTGGAGTACCGGTAATATTCAGAGCATTCAAAGCAACTATGACTCTAATGCTTGACAATACATTCATACTTCTTTGTCATTTGTAAGGGAGAAAATATAACAGTAAAATGGTGTAGTTTTTTATGTTGTGTTTGATGCCTAAGGTTTTATTGAAATTTTGATTCTTTTCATATATACGGACTGGACAGTGGGTACTTTTAGTAAGTAATTGGAACAGCCGTGGTTTATTCAATGGAATATAATCAGCATCCACATTTTTACACAAAGTATGAACTTGTTTTCCTTTGATTAAGAGTTGTTCATATTAGAATCGAAATAATCTTCTTTCTATCGTCGTTTATCATACAATAACCCACATTGTGAGTTTTTAGGCACAAAGAATAAACTACTCGGGCTATCATAACTCAGAACCATGGTTTATTGAATGATAAACCACGATGTATGGAAAGAACATTATTGCTTAATTTGAAATAACCAATAGACCTACAGATGATACTTCAAAACAGACTTTTACAGAATATTATTCCTGTTACACCCTATTGCCTTGCATATTAAAAAGTTTTCATGCCAGTGTCTTACCCTAATATACTTAATACCTTTTTTTTTTATCATGGAATTATTTTGAATAGCATCATAATATACCTCTACCACCATGAATTGTGACTTTGATTTCAATATTTATCTTGAGAATTTCGTTTATCCATGGTTTGTTTCATAAGCAGTGAGAGAGGAAAGAATCCTGTCACAGTGACTTATCAGGCCTGGGATAGAAATTGGCTGAGCTGGAGATTCCAGCCAGGGAGCCCGTAGTTTCAAGGTCTTTATGCCACCGACTTACTACCAAGCTCTGCTTACCCATTGTGGATTGAACGGCAAGCAAAAAATTATTCACAAGTTCACTTTGTTAGTAATGTTAGTACCTTTGTACAATATGGTTAGTGCACTTGAAATTTATTGCAGTGCCAAGGTCCCACCTCAAAAGCTAAAATGAACCCATGACATTCTGGAGACTTAATAATGGCATCATGATAATGTTGGCTAATTTTCCCTGTATAACCTATATTGCAATATTTGAAGTATTCTTTAATAAACTACTTTGCCAAATTAAAATATTTGGCAAAAATGATCCCTTGTTTAAGCTGTTTCATGGTATTCCATGACAATGCATGTAGTTTTATATCCATAAGAACATGACTGTGACAGGGTTGACCTACTTTTATACCTCAAAAAAAAAAAATTTTCAGGGGCATATACCAGTTGTGTATCTTTAGCCCATCTGTCCTTCCGTCTATTTTCATGTCTCAGCCATAACTTTTTTGCCTGTCACTTAATTCAAAATAACTTTGAACAAATGTTAACCACATCAAGTCGATGTGTCATGTGCAAGAGTCATGTCCGTAGGTTAAAAGTCAAGGTCACAGCCAGGTCAAATGTGTTGGGGGGATAGAATTCTTGGCTTGTAACTTTTTAAATTATGAATGATTAAGTATAACTGCAGAATTGTTAATCACACAAAGACAACATGTGGTGCATGAGAACCATGTCAGCAAGTCAAATGTCATGACAAGGTCATATTTAAATAAAGAAGTTTTCAATGGTTACTTGAGTGTCCGGCAGATGTGGCCTGTAAATTTTTTCAGTTATGAATGAATTTCGATACAACTGTGTAGAATTGTCAGCCACATGAAGAGGATGTGTCATACACAAGACTCGTATCCCTAGGTCAAAGGTCAAGGTAGATGATAGGTCAAATGTCTTCATGTCAGGGCCATAACTTTTTTCCCTGTCACTTCATTCCGGAACTTTGCACAATTGATTTTAGAATCAGGATGATGTGTCATGTGCAGGAGTCATGTCAGTAGGTTAAAGGTAAAGGTCATGTAAGGTCAAATGTGTTTTTTGGGGGTAGTGTTCAAGTCCGGCTCACCTGAGCTTGAAGTGCTAAAGGTGACTGTGATTGTGCTCAGTCCGTCGTGTCTCGTACGTTGTGCGTCGTCAATTTTATCTTGTGTATACTCTAGAGGCCACGTTTTCAGCCCAATACTCATGAAACTTAGTCAGGTTATTTGTCTTGATAATATCTCGGACAAGTAAGAATATAGGTCATGCCATGTCAAAAACTAGGTCACTAGGTCAAATCTTGGAAAACCTTGTGTTCACTTTAGAGGCCACATTTTCTGCCCAAAAGTCTTGAAAGTTGGTCAGAATATTTGTCAACACAATATCTTACACAAGTCTAAAAATGGGTCACATGGGGATTGTTCTGGTACAATTTGAAAATTGCACAACAAAGTGGGAATTCCTATTTTGCGCAGGACAATTCTAGAATTGTCTTGCCTCCAAGTCTGGGCAGAACATATATACTAATTTCAATTTGATTACTTATATAGCCAGTATCACATAACAGGGCAATCACTGCCCCTTGTTTGGCACATGTTAAAATTTTACTCTTGGGTGTTAAAGAAATGTGTGCAGATCGATGGTTGAGTATTGAAATAAATTCCTTAAAATACATGTAGTTGCTTTATACACTATACTTTAAACTCAGTTGTCTAAATTTACCAAAAAAAGTATTTTAAATGGAGCGGATATGGAAACTGTAGTGCGGATATGGAAACTGTAGTATTATACATGTTCATGTAGTTAAATTGTTTAGTTTTAGCATTTTTAATCAGTCTTGTTGGCACTAGAAATTCAACAATTTCAATTCATTGTAATAATAAATATTATATAACAATCTACCTCAACATCCAATAAAAATATTTTAAAAAGTATCAGCATACCAGTCTTGGAATTTATTATGTACCCTCTGTTAGCTCACCTGAGCACATAGTGCTCATTGTGAGCTACTGTGATTGTACTATGTCGGATGTCCATCATATGTTGTGTGGGTGTCAACAATTACTTTGGTTGCACTCTAGAAGCCACATTTTCAGTCCAGTACTCATTTAAATTGGTCGTTATGTTTGTCTTGATAACACTTTAGACAAGTTTAAAATTTAGTAAAAAAGTAGGTCATAAGGATAATAGGCCACTAGGATAAATCTTAAAGAAACCTTGTGTGCACTACAGAGGCATTTTTATCCAGTGCTCATGAAAAGTGATCACAATGCTAGTCTTGTTGATGCCTCGTACAAGTCCAAAATTAGTCATGTTTCGTCAAAAAGAAGGTGACTGAGTCAAATCTTACAAAAAATATGCATTCTATCGGCCACATTTTCTGTCCAGTACTCATGAAAAGTGGTCAGAAGGTTTGTCTTGATGATACCTTGGAAAAACTTGAAAATAGGTCACTTCAGATAAAAAAAAATGGTGTTTGGGACAATTCTGAAATAAAGACCTTGGGTGCAATATAAAGACCAAATTTTCAGTCCATGATCACTTAACTCAGGTGAGCACTGTAATGCCAATCACTATGTTGGTTTTGAAATCTTTTTCTCTAACGTCAAGCCATCATTGAACATGCCATTCTATTCACTTTTTGCTTGGCTTTTTTTGAAGAAAAAGCCCATATTGTCATAGCCCTGTCATCATCAAGGTAGTCAAACATTTTGTGATATCTCTGTATTTACTTTCAACTTGTGTTAGTCATTTTCTATTGAATGTGGAACTGGTATTAGAAGGGCAGGTAACCTTTATAATATTTTGTTATTAATTGGTATGCCTCTTTTGTTGCATTCAATTTCACTGTAATTGCAGCTGAGTGTTGGCATCTGCATGCAGTGCTCTTGTTTTAAACAAGACCTCAGAAATGCATGGCCAAGTGTGTGCAACATAACTACTGATAGAGGTCTTGTATTTAAAAATAGAACAAAGACAAAACTGCATATTCCGTTTCATGTAATTTTCTGTTTTGCACAAGTCTACTGTAGAACAAAATCTAATGTAGTCGTAAAGTGCCTTCTCGGATTAGCCTGTGCAGACTGCACAGGCTGATCCGAGACGACTCTTTATGCAAATGTCCAAATGCCCCTTTTTGCGTGTTGCAAGCCATGTAAGGGTAAGTTAAGAACTTGCACTACACAAACCTGCACAGAATAGAGCAAAACAAGATATTTGGATCTGTTGACATGTAATAATTTCAAGAGTACACATAAAATATACAATCTGACTTACTGACCTTAAAAACTATTTTGCAGCAAATTACTTTGAAGTATGAATAATTAATTTGGATGTTTAAAACACAAATACATTTAAAATGTTATGCCAAAGAAGAAACTGCTAACAATGAACACACTCATTTTGCCACAATTTTTCAAACAGTTTTTTCCTTGACCAAAAACAACATATGTAGAAATTTTTCAAACTTGTTTGAGTAACTTTTAAATTTAACTCATAGAAAAGTAAACAAGAGCACCCCACACGGATGCCAAAGCCTGGCTGCAGTTGCTTGATTTTCAGTGAAAAAAAGTTGAAAAAGGGACATAACTGTCAAAAATACTTTGGTGGTTACCTGCCCTTGTATGAGTACCCATTGTGGTTGTGAACAACTTATCAAAATTCAAAATAAATGAGAGAGATACTATAAAATGTCATTGTGTAACCATGTTGACTTTTTGCTGTAAAGAGGAATAACCATCGCAGAACCATGTCACTTGCTATACAAAATTATCTCTGTTGTCTCCTGCTCTATCACTGACTACTGAGTCACAATAGTTTATTCAAATGTCATAGTTTTTGCACAACGATGCACACAACAATGCCATGGCTAAAACAATATCTCAATGTTTTCAACAAAAAGCAGCAAGGCTAATAAATGAAATGTACATTTAGTCACCGGGCATAAAACATAGATATTGCAATTTGTGTTGAATGAATGTTTAAGAAAATTGCTACAAAACAGCTTACTTTGAGAATCCAAGATCAGCATGTGTTTTATGCACTGTAGTCTTGATTTACATTGTCTGGAATAAGTGAATGCCTCAACTCTTTACCAAACAACAAGATTTTTTAATCAACCAACTGAAAGCATTTGCAGATGACAAATGTAGCAAAAAGATGACTTTTGTCTATGATAGGATTGAAAACATTTTGGGAAAAGTAGAAATTGCTGGTTACCGGCTTTTTCTCCTTCATCTATAATAGTTTCAAAAGGCTTCTTTCAGGGTCATTAAAACTCAGGATTGTGTGGTAAAGGGTTAATTTCTATGGGCTATTATTTTGATAAAACATGTACCATAAAATCTGAATGTATTCGGACAACAGGACCAGGACTCTTTGCTGAATACCAATAGGCAAAAGCTCACTCATTTTTCTAACAGGCAACTAAAGAATGCACTTTTAACTGTATACCATATTTTAGACTTGTTGAGATTGCAAGCTATTGCTGACAACAAACTTTTTTAAATATGATGGGAAAAGATGGGATTTGCCCTGAAGGTGTTGATAACCTTGTTGGAAAAGGAGAAAATTTTGGTCATCAGCATTTTCCTCCATTTCAAACAGTGTTTTCAAAGCATTCTTTCTCCAGATGGTAGAAACACCAAAGAGTTTACACTCCTACTTTCTTTGATCAATAGCTTTCATAAAGTCAGTTCTCTTATGAGGATATCTGAATTGTTGCAACCCTGTTTCTCCATAAGTTCATCCAATCCAAAATATAGCCAAATGTAATTAAACTCTTTTATTCTGAATATTGCATACACAAAATTCTAATGTGATAGACTTAAATGAGCCATGCTCTGTGAAAAGGGGGCTTGATGCATCTGCAAAAGGTATCGACCCAGGTCAGCCTGCGCAGTCCGCGCAGGCTCACCTGGGCCGAAACCTTTCGCTATTGCTCAATTTTCTGAATGGCCAAGGCGCAGTCAACCTCATTATTAAGTTGATTGTTTAAAAAATGTGGTTATTATGGATGCACACGTATGTGATTGCTTGCTTTGGTATCATGCATCGCGGACATGCATTAAGCCCCCTTTTGCCAGAGTTCAAATATTTGAGCTGTGCTCTGGAAAAGGGGGTTTGATGCATCTCCATGATGCATTATACCAAGCAAGTTGTCACATAAATTTTGATCCATAAAAACCATTTTGTCAAACAACCAAATGGATCGTGAAGTAGTATGGTCCTTTGACATGCAGAAAATGTACTTTTAACAAAAAGATTTCGACCCATGTCGGCCTATCCGGGCTGTGTAGGCTGACATGGGTCGATAGTTTGTGCAAATGCTTTAAACCACCTTTCCACAGAGCATGACTCATTCATATTGCCATCAAGCCATTTTTTTGCTATGACTCGTGAAACCAATTCATGAACTACTAAAAGCTTAGAGACAATTATCTGGCAATCACAGGACTAAATCTAATGCTGCTTGCTCTAATATTTAAACTGCATCACGAGGATCTGGGGTTTCTGCCATTCATAATGGCATAAATATCATCAAGGCTTTCTCTAAGACAGTCAATAAATTCATGAACATTTGTACTTGGTGGATAGTTGGTAACATTGAAGCCAATTCTCTCGTTCTCCACAGCATAACCTGGAAAGTAAACAGCCACTTTTAATTCATTGTTATCCTATATGTCTGATCATGAGGTTTAACCTTACCATGCAAAAAACAAACCTTACTTATCTTACGCACTAAGCACACATCCTAGATCTGGCTGCATTGAAAATACAGTCCAAGAATGGTTCTACAGACAAAAGCCAAAAATTTTATGCAATATTCTGGTCAGCACATTGCTTTAAAATTGCAATACTTTGTGTATTCCTCTGAGATTGTAGATATCTTTCATTTATTTGACTGTTACAGTTTTTACCAATTGCTAAACATGTATTTAGGAGATGCAAAACAAATATCTGACAATTGTACAGAAATTCCAACAACTGACTGGTCCAACTTATTTAAAATAGATCTTTAGAATGTTTTTATTTGTGATGAAACTAGTCCAAGGACAAGTTTCTTTGTTAGTGACTGTAAGGCTGTTTTCAAATACTGTCCAATTTATTTCAGTTATATGCTACACCCAGCATTTTCTTCTTTTCTCACATCGATTTCAAAAACCTTTTCCATTATAAAAGCACAACACGTTGTTATACAGGTTAAAAAGACACCTACCCACTCCATATCCATTCTGAGTTACAGCTCCAAAACCACCTATAACAACCGAGGGATGACTCAGAGTAGATGTTGACAAAACAATATGGTTTATGTTACTGTAAGCTGGGTCTGAATAGATCTCTGGTACAGTTTTACCATCTTGGTTAGCATAGTACTTCATAGCAAATAAGTGTCTGTCCCAGCCTTGACCTTTAGAACAAAGAAATTTCAGTATATGGAGTATGAGTCAACCACAGAAATAGGTTCCATTTGTCATCTTTGTACTCATATTCATAGTATGCAAAAAAAGTCATTTACCAGACAACAGAGTTTTGGACTAATTCATGTTGAAAGTATTTGCCGAAGATGGAATTTTATGTTGTTTAGGTGGTGGGAATTTGTCTTTAACATTTTACATACAATTAACCAGACCTTTAATGACACTGAGGAAGAAGGCTTTTGAAACCATTGTGGGAAGAGGAGAAAATGTTGGTAACCAGCATTTTCTCCTTTGCAGACAATGTTTTCTACTATGTGAGAGACTATTTTATTTATCAACCGCAAACACTCTCCTATTTGACAAGACTGAAACTTTATAGTATGGTAAAGGGTAAAAAAGTAGAGAATAATGTTGAAAAAGGAGAAAATGTTGCTTACCAGCTATTTTTCCTTTTCCCTTTATGTTTTGAAAGGCTTTTTCAAAATTTTAACAAAAGAGGGATAATTTGGTAAACAGTTTACTGAACAAAACACTGGATTATTCAAAACATTATGAGAGACCTAGAAAATTAATATAACTCACAAAGGAGCAACATTTTGAGAAAAAAAAAAATCTTTATTTTTGTTTTGTATGGTATCAAGTGTTGGAGATGAGCTAATTCTCCTTTTCTTCATAATTATTTTTTAACAAAACAGAGGTACTGTTGGTACATAAAACATGTTTTAACCCTGTTGTGTGAAAAGTGGCATCTCTGTGATGCATTATACCAAGCAAGTCATCACATCATTATGTATTCATTTAGTCTTACAACTGACAGAATCCTGAGGTGAAATGGTCCTTTGACCATTTACAGAAAATTTACAAATAGCAAGAAGTTTCAACCCATGTCAGCCTGTGCAGGTTGACATGGGTTGATACTTTTTACAAATGCATAAAATCCCATTTTACAGAGCATGACTCATTTGTGATACAATTCTTTAACCCCTAGAAGGCTGGAACCAAATGAACTTACTTTCCCAGACAGTGTAGATCAAGATCAGACAGCACATAAAAAAGTCTTATCTTAGATCTGCTCTCTCTGCTATATTATCGATAGGTATTAAGGTGGGGAAAAAACTTGATTTAGCAATATTTGGACAGTTTAATTCACTATCAAACCTTTGTAGCACTAAAACCAGGATTTAACTGCTCATGCAGAGAGTATGGATCAAGATCTGTACATTTCTACATTGTCCCTGTCTTTGTCAGGTATCCCGACAAAACAGCTTTAAAATAGCAATAGCTGAATCTCTAGTACTGACTGAGAATCTTCAGTTGATGTATTCAGCACTACAAGGGTTATTTGAGTGTTTGGAGGGGGAAATGTTAAAGTCCCAGTAGCAGGTAAAAAAGTAAACAATTAAACAATGTGGGCAACAAATGCATTCAGATTCAAATTATACCATTTAAAAGTATAGCAATGATTGTGAAGATGAGAATCTGTTATTTACAGTCAGTCCAAGTGTTTGTTGCTGGTAGAAAAATTTATTTCAAAACTTGGTCAAAAGTTGCCAGGTAGCTTTATCTTTTGTTTACTTTGTACCTGGTTTTAAAATTCATTTTACTGCCAGCGAATAACAACATAAACCAACTGTACAATGACAGATTGTCATCTTCACAATAATTTCCATACTTTGAAATGATGTATTTTAAATTTAGAAGCATTTTTACCCGGCATTACCTCGGCACTGCTTACTTTTGGACCCTATTGGGCCTTTAATAAGGAAACAACACTATAGTATGTATTTACCCATAGCTGCTTCCTTAGTTAGTTTTGAGTGGTAATCTGAACACTCCTTCAAAGCAGCCTTTAGTTCATCAACACTGTGAGGTTTACCAGAGTTCATGATCATTTCACATGCTTTCTTTGTGGCTGAAACATAATTGTACTGATTGATTGTATGGTGTTTAACATGGTTTTCAACATTATTTCAGTTATATTGCAGTGGCCAGTGCACCTATCTATGCTTTCCTGAAGTTTCTGTTAGCAGTACTCCACACAATTTTCTTTCCATGCCACTGCCTGCTTTCCCACATAACCATTGTCAAAACAATGGCAGTGGTGGGAGAGGAATGAATCCTGTGACAATGACTAACATAAATCTTTGGAAAGAAATTGGCCAAGCCAGGGATCAAACCCTCAACCTCCTGTTCTCAAGTCCTGTACACTACCAACTGAGCTATCAGGCACTGTGGCTGAAACATAAGAAAAGCATTCAAACTTGTGTACCAAATAATCCCAAACTTGTATTCAAACCTGTATCCCAAAAGCATTCAAACCTGTACCAAATAATCCCATGGTTTAACAACCCTGAAAACAATGTTGGAAAAAGAGAAAATGCTGGTCACAAGTATTTTCTCATTTTCCCACAATGTTTTCTACCTTTCCAAAATCAAATTTCAATATGTGAGTCACACTTACTCTCATGTTTTCAAGTTTAAAATTTTATCATTTAGTAAAGAGTTAGCCTTTTACCAAACGCTGCCATGTTCTAATGACCCTGAAGAACAAAAATTTTGAAAACATCACGGAAAAAGGAAAAAATGCTGAAAACCTACATTTTTTCCTTTTCCTACATTGTTTTCTACTCTTTCAAAGACAAATCCCATTATTTATTGCACATCTAAATTGTCGTATTCAGATACTTTCAATTTGTATAAGTCTAAAATTTTGTAGCTTGGTAAACAGTTAAAAGTGATCTACAAGAACACTTAAATCTGGTCAATACTACTCTATAGAAATGTTAGTGATTTTCATCTTTAACCTTACCACACAATACATGATATCCTCTTCTTGAGAAATGTAAATTTTAATTATAATAATGTACACGAGCTTTCGGCGGTACAACCGCCTTCTTCTAGTGTGGTCCTGTGATACAATGCCTGCAGTAACAGTTGTTTATGCAACGTCAAGGTAACGTTGACGTCACGTAAACAATTAATACCAAGTCCCGGGATGAAGTCATTGCAGCTTTAATCCCGCCAAATGGGCCCGAACCCAGACCAAAAATGCATCCGACCCACGTTCCAGCAAAAGGGGGCCTAATGCATCTCCGTGATACAGAATACCAAGCAAATCAGTACATAATCACGGACCCATAAAGTCCACCTTGTCTAACAACCGACTGAATCAGGAGGTAGAATATTACTAGGACATGCAGATAATTGGAAGATTTTAGCCCATGCCAGCCTGCACTGTCATGGGTCGATACCTTTTGCAGATGCATCAAGACCCCCCCCCCCCCCCACAAAGCATAGATCATACCCACCAATCGGCAAAGGATCGAGCCCACAATAATGGACCAGGCCTACGTTTGGACATTACCAATATAGATTTACCAAATATAAATTTATTGCATAGGTTTAACTCTTTACCAAACACCATTATCCTAGACCAGTCAAATTCAAAGCACCGGCAGACGACAGAACCAATGCGACTCAAATATTGAAATCCGACTTGGGAAGGGTAGAAAACATTGTGGGAGGAGAATAAAATGCTGGTTACCAACATTTTCTCCCTTTCCCACAATGTCCTCAGAAGGCCTCTTCTCCAGGGTCGTGAAAACCCCGGATTGTGTGGTAAAGAGTTAAAGAAGGAAATGTACATTCTAAAACAACCAACAATTTTATACAACATTGAATGTGTTTGTTACTTCATTACCAAATCACAAAATTGTAGACTTCTCCAAATTGAAAGCATTTACCGACGGCAAACCAAATGCGACCAAAATGATAGAATCCGTCTATAAAAGGGCAGAAAACACTGCAGAAAAAGAAGAAAATGCTAGTTTACCAGCATTCCTCCCCCTCCCACAGCGCTCCAAAAAGGCCTTCCTCCCAGGCCCTACGACATTCACCCGATCTCCTATTTCATTTAATCCTTTACCGAACAATCCCAATATTTAAGGATCCCGAGAGAGAAAATTCCTAAAAACATCACGGGAAAAGAAGAAAATGCTCTCCCACTCCCACACTGCCATCCACCCCTCCCAAAACAGACTCCAACCTCAGTCACACACCCAATCTGTCGTCCGCAAATGCCCTCCAATAGAACAATTCCGAAATCCCGTCGCTTGACAAGGTGTTAAATCAAAGAATGAGTATAGTACCGATCCAAGACAGCCTGCGTTAACTGTGAAGGGTGGCCTTGGCTCAGTACAACACACATAACAATCTCTCCAACTCGAACAGTAAAGAAACAATGACCTGCAACAAGCATACCCGGGCCTCCAGGCACCTACCCAAAGTGCCGCATCGGATCAGTCTGCGCATACCTCACAGGCCGATCCGAAACAACATCGTCCAAAACCGTTCGACTCACCGTCCCACAAAAGCCCACACCAAGACAAAATCCAATGTAGACGTACTGTGCCGCCACGGATCAGCCCGCGAGGGATTCGTAGGCTAATCCGAGGCGACACCGCGCAAATGCCCAAAGAACCAGACCCACCAGCCGCAGGACAAATACATGTATAGTTAGCAATGTTTAATGTTCATCTGCCTAATGTTAAGACCTTGTTCGGCCAGGCAATGCTTCTCTATTAATCGAGCCTCTCTCTGGCGTCGGTAGATGGTCCTTTCTTCTTTCATCCGCTCCAGCCCTACATAGTAGAAATCCTTTATGCTGTGGTCATTTTGATTGAAATGTCTCGGAACAGGTTCGTGTATATTTTTGCTTCTTATATTAGACAGATGGTTGTAGATTCTGGTCTTTAGCATATTCCTCGTTTCACCAACGTACACCAGACTTTCACATTCGGCACAATAGATCCCATATACAATATTTTGCGTACGGCAGTTGATTGATAAATCTGTTTTGACCGGATTACCTGTTTTATCTACAATGGGCGAAATAACATGCATTGTACAGATTTTACAATTCCTCCCACATCCCTTTATCTCATGTTCCTTGTATTTCATAATTGGTGATTTACTTTTTAAAGATTTGTTTGTTTTCTTGTGGACTAACAGGTCAGCTAAGTTTTGGTCTCTTTTGTAGGAAATTATTGGTAAGTCCTTGAAAATTTTCTTTAGCCTATCTGACTTCTTTAGGATTCTTTGATTGCTTTCTAAAATCTTTTTGATGTTTGGTAGGGATCTACAGTATGTCAGTACCAATGGAACTCTTGTCATTTTCGAGCTACTTTTCTTTCGGTCTTTCAGGAGACAATCTCGGTTCTTTACATCGGCCTTTTTTAATCCGACTTCCACCTCGTATCCTTTATATCCTCTGTGAACCAACCTCTCTTTTATCTTTTTTCTTTCTTTAACATATTCCTTCTCTGTCTGACTAATTCTTTTGGCCCTAATAGCTAATCCATATGGTATTGACTTTTTCACTGATCTCGGGTGGTCTGATTTACGATGTAAGTATAGGTGTCTGTCTGTTGGCTTTTCATACAGTCTTGTAGTAATGAATCCATTTTCTATCTTCGTCAAGGTATCTAGGAACTCTATCTGGTCGTAAGCATATCTAAGGTCTACCTTTATTCTTGGATGGATAGAATTAGCTAACTCGTGAAATTCTTTTAAGGATTGTTCCCCATGTAACCAAATACCCCAAACATCATCCACATATCTGAAGTATGCTTGCGGATCCATTTTAGCTTTAGATAAAAGGTTCTTTTCCCATTCCCCCATATATGTGGATGCATAGTTCATTCCTAGCCGACTGCCTATTGCTGTTCCATCAATTTGTAGGTAGTATTTTCCATTGAATTCGAAATTATTATTTTCTAATGTCAAGTCTATCATTTCTATGACCTCCTCCGTTGGAATTGTTTGATCACTCCTGGTGTTAAGGGCCATCTCGCAAGCTCTTCTCCCTTCTGATTTTGGTACACTTGGGTAAAGGGACTTAACATCCATACAGAAAAGTATCACGTTATTCGGTAAGGGTTTTGGCAAAGTTTTTAGTTTATTAATAAAATCAAAAGTGTCCTGAATAAAAGAAGGTAATGATTTAACATGTTGGTCGAGCTCTTTTTCTGCTATCTCTGCTATCTTTTCTGTAGCATGCCCGATACCACTAATAATAATTCTGTATGGTATATCCGGCTTGTGGATCTTTGGATTGCCTTTAACCTTTCCCGGCCGTGCATTTTTAGGTAGCATATAATTTTTCATGTCTTTAGTTATGTATCCATTTCTGTGTAGTCTATTTACTATTTTTTCTGCTTTCTTAGCGACATCCTTTGTGATATCTCGATCCATTTGTTTGTATGTTGTTGTATCCTGTAATTCTTTTTCTATTTTATTAATGTACTCATCTGTGTCAATAATAGCAATGCCACTACCCTTGTCTGCTGGACGTATTACAATAGAATTGTCCATTACTAGTTCTTGTATTGCTCCTAACTCTTTGTCAGACATATTGGTTTGTGGATGTCGATTTATATTTTGGATAATTTCTTTCGAAACAGATTCTAAATATAGATCAAGCCATTTATCCCTTCCTTCTGGAGGTGTCCAATCCGATTTCTTTCTGTACTGGTTTTCATTGAAGTCTTGGCTACTGTCATCCTTATCGGCAAAGTATTCAGCTAACCTCATTCGCCTTTCCCATTCTTTTTGGTCTGGGTTCGGGCCCATTTGGCGGGATTAAAGCTGCAATGACTTCATCCCGGGACTTGGTATTAATTGTTTACGTGACGTCAACGTTACCTTGACGTTGCATAAACAACTGTTACTGCAGGCATTGTATCACAGGACCACACTAGAAGAAGGCGGTTGTACCGCCGAAAGCTCATGTACATTATTATAATTAAAATTACCACACAATCTTGACTTTTAACAACCCTGAGAAGGAAGCTTTTTGAAAACATGAAGGGAAAAGGAGAAAATGCTGGTAACCAGCATTTTCTCCTTTTCCAACAATGTTTTCTGCCCTCCCCCCCCAAACAATTTCAAATTTTCAGTCACATTCATTTTTGTTACCTGGAAATACTTCCAATTTTGAGTAGTCTAAAATTTTGTTGTTTGGTAAGGGGTTCAAAAATAGTTTAAACTGCTTGCCTGGCTATGTACAATGTAGTCTGATCTTTGGCTATAGTGTCAGCAAATGCAAATAAAGCTATGATATGCTCTCCTTGGTTTATGAGAACTACAAAATTTTATTCTCTATAAAATTTCTGTATCCAACTCAGTATCTCCTGAGACAAACATTTGATAGTTTTGAGAACATTCTTGTAAAAGATAGATTATCAAAACAGCTTAATCATATGAAGTCAAGTCATTTATAGTATGAGAAGGCCATCTGCCCAAAATACATATATATGTGTGTGTGTGTGTGCGTGTGTGTGTGTGTGTGTGTGTGTGTGTGTGTGTGTGTGTGTGTGTGTGTGTGAGCCATGCTTTGTGAAAAGGGGGCTTAATGCATCTGCAAAATGTACTGTCACATGTTAGCCTATGCAGGCTGACATGTGTCGAACTTTTTGCAGTTTGCAAATTTTCTGCAAAAAAGCATCCTACTTCCAGATCCAGTCAATTGTTAGATTAAATGGATTTAATGGATCCATAATTATGTGATCACTTGCATGGTAAAATGCATCACAGAAATATATTAAATTCCCTTTTACAAGAGGGAGGCCAATAGAAGGATCAAAGATACATTCAAGACTTTAAATCATCTGTGACTCTAAATCATCACTCTCATCCTCATCATTTCTCATTACTGCCTGATCATTATCACCATTATACCAGTATGTATGAAACGTTCATAAAATATTGTCTAGTACAAGATTTGCTACAAGGCCAAAAATTTTGCTTGGAGTAAAGTGAAAAAAATACCCATACCTGGTGTTGCAGATCTCACTGTTTCTGTTCTCCCGTGTTTGAAAGCTGCCGTTGAGCAAGATTCATAGGTTGCTGCTGTTGTACCAAACTGTTTAAAGTAAGCCAACTGTTGAAAAAAAAAAAATGCAATGTTACAAAACGAGGGGTGATCAGAAAGAGCGTGGACCAGTGCCTGTATCGGAATATTGTTATAAAAAGCAACTTGGAGTGTTTACTATTTTCAAAAGTAACCTCCTTTAAATTCTATGCACTTACTCATTCTTGATTCCCACACTCAAAACACATGTGCGAGCCCGTCACGTGACCTTACTATCAAAGACCTGGTCATAGCAAGGGTTAGCTCCTCTCTGCTTTCGTAGCGTATGCCACGTAGAATATCTTTTAAAATAGGAACTAGTCAGAGGTTACAAGGGGTCAGGAGTGAGTTATTGGGAGGATTGGCTAGTGTTTCTATGTTAAGTTTCCTGTACAAGTGTGGCTTTGTAAGCTAGGGCATTATCTTAGTGTAAAGTGACGTCACTGCGTATGAATTCTGGCTGTTTTTTTCGTATGGTGTTTGTGAAATTTATTTGAATAATGTGGGCATAAAACTCAGTACTGACTGCAGTATGTGTAGATACAACGTGATTTAGAAGAAAAAAGGAGAAGAGAAATACATGATGTACATAACTTTACCAAGTGACTTAGAAAGGTTGGCTTTAACAGCGGAAGGCGATATTGGATGTTTCCATACACTACTTTGTTGTTTAGATTCATTCTCTGTAAAGTGTGCTCATGTTTCATCGCATGTTACAATACGATCAGTAAAGTTTGACCCCTCTACCCTAATGCGTTTTGAAATTTCTCAACAGATTTCGACCCCAACCCCCCTCTTCTCATGCGTCAGTTGCCAAGGTTCCCACCTTGTGCAAACACACGACATTCCAAGATTCTCAGCCTAAACTACTGAGCACTTCTGTATGAAATGTTAAATGTGTCAGCTATTTTCCTGACAGTATCTCGGTGATCTTGTTTTACATGCTGCTCTACATCCGTTATGATTTTGTCTGTGACTGATGTTGATAGACGGCCAGATTTAGGGTCATCTTTAACAGTATCGCATTCTTGTCTAAACCTGTCCAATCAATGTACGAATATCAGATTTCTTGAATGCAGAGTCCCCTTAAACTGTTTCTTAATCGGTTTTGATTTCCAATAAATACTTTCAGAGTTTGATGTAAAACTTTATGATTACTATCGGCTCAAATAAAACGTCGTCCGACATTTTGGACCACTAATGCAGTATATGACATCATGAAAATGATGTCATACTTTACCTGCTTGAATATAACGACATTTGAAAGCTTGAGTCAGTTACAAGATAATTAATGCTCATCTATACAAATTTTTGTAATCCTATGTGTAGTAGTTTTCAAAATAACGAGGTAGTCCACGTTCTTTCTGATCACCCCTCATAAGAACTGTATATATTCTGAATTAACTCTTTACCGAAACACACAATTTTAGACCTGGCCAAGTTGAAGGCACTTGCAGACGAAAAATACATATGACTCAAGAAGGTGAAATTTGTTTATGGAGGGGTAGAAAACATTATGGGAAAAGGAAAAAATGCTGGTCACCAGCATTTTCTCCTTTCTCCACAATGTTTTCAAAGTCTTCTATAGGGTCGTTTGAACTCTTAATTGTTTAGTATAGGATTAGAGTGATTTTGCGTAAACTCTTAACTCTTTACCAAATGACAAAGTTTTATACGTGCTGAAATCCAAAGCAATTGCAGATGACAAATGTAACTCAAAAACTGAAATATGTTTTGGGAAGGGTAAAAAACATTATGGGAAATGGAGAGAATGCTGGTTAACAGCATTTTCTCCTTTTCCAATGTTTTCAAAGGCTTTTTTTCTCAGGGTTGTTAAAAGTAGGGATTGTGTGGTAAAGGGTTTACTTAAAATTGACAGATCAAGGAAATCTGATAAGTATCCATTATACATGTTTCACTGAAGAACTGACATATATTTGATATCTCATTATTTGAAGTACAACAAGCTTTGTTATCTGCAAATGGTTTCAATACTGGTATGTCTAACATTTTCAAAAGTTTAAATGTCTTACCTGAATCACAAGTTGAAGTATTGAATCTGGACTGAGTTTCTGATCTTTGATGAATTTTTTATTGTAGGTTAAATATTCTAGATGATCCACATCTAATGTACCACACTTATTTGAGAAGTCTACTTTTGCAGTCTGTATATATTCTATTAACTTGGGATCTAAAGCAAACTCTGCAAGACAAAAGGAGTAACAAGTTGAAGTCTTTCAGAGCCAAACTATTATACATGGCAATTCATATCTGATACAGTTTCAATCTTTTTTTTTCGGCCAGCACATACCTTGTTATAATTTATATCACAATACTCTACAATGATTAGAGTTTTGTTTGCCTAAACCAAACACCTAAACCAAACACTGGTGGAGAATTGAAAAAAGCTATTTGTCGAGATATGTGAAAAATAAGGCCATAAATGTGTTCATCAGTGATAGCAAACTTTAAAAAGAGGCTTGACATCGTAATAGCCCAAAATGGACACCATATAGAGCATATCATTTAAATGTTGTGAAAAAGTTTGACCTATTTTATTTAACATATAAGTATTTAAAGTACTTAGCATTGTGTATCCAACAAAACTGTAATTATTGTAGAGTATTGTGATATAAATTAAAACAAGGTATGTGCCGGCAGAAAAATAATATTAAGGACTGAAACTGTATCGGATATTATGAATCACCCTGTATATGATGTTACTGCACCTAAAATTCACTTTTTTATATTGTATCAGTCCAGTCCAGTCGACTGTTAGACATAAGCAATTGAATGAATTATGAAGAATGGCAATTGTTATTGAAAATGCAGAAAACTTAGTGGGAAAAAAGGAGAAAATGCTAATAACCTCTATTGTCTCCTGCTTTCAAAGAGACTAAAAAGAGTCTAGATTTTTGTTGTCTGGAAATGAGTTAAGTAGTTAGGGTCAATGTTCAACCCTTTACCACACAATCCCAATTTTTAACGACCCTGAGGAAGAAGCCTTTTGAAAACATTGTGGGAAAAGGAGAAAATGCTGGTAACCAGCATTTTCTCCTTTTCGCACAATGTTTTTTACTATACCATTGCAAGTTCCATCAGTTATGTTACATTTAAATTGTCGTCTGCAACTGCTTTCAATTTGGACAAGTCTATATTTTTGCCGTTTGATAAAGAGTTAACCACAAAACAAATGATAAGTTTTCTGCAGGACTCCAAGGGTTAACTCATTACCTCCTGAAGCAAATTTGCAGTAGACATTGTTGAAAGCATTTCAGTAAAATATGGATAATTATTTAAATGTTTAAATGTCTAGCTTAAATACATATGCGTGAATACATCAGGAAACAACAAGCAGTCACTCCTTTTGCCACCATATTCTCAAAAGTCGTAAAATTTTATGAATGAAGTAACTTGTTAACTCTTCCCCAGACAACAAAAATTTAGTATTGTCCAAATTGAAAGACTTGTCACTGAAGATAAGATCTGTTTTTGAAAGGGATGAAAACATTATGAGAAAAGGAGAAAATGATGCTTACCACAATTTTATCTTTTCCCACTTTTTTCTCTTTTATCAGGGTTGATAAAACTCAGGATTGTGTGGTATAAAAAAAATATGCAATTTGTGTTACAACACTGGTAATCATGTGGACTGGTTTCTCACCAGGAATGGACTAAATACATGTAAAAGTTACCCAGTTTTTGGACAATCTTATCACAGTCTGTCTTTGCTGGTACAGTTGAGGGATGAACATGTGGCTTTGAAGTGGACTCGGTCCAAACTTCCTGGAAATATCTAAGCACAGCTACCCCATCTCCCCATGAATGTTCAAAGTTAACTGCGGCCCGACCATCTTTTGTCAGGATGAGGGAGAAACTTTTGTCAAACCATCTGTCCATATAAAAGTGCAAAATATGAGCGTTAATCAAAAATAACTGAACCCTACCTCATAATGTTTTCATTATTTAACACATGGTAATTATATTTGGCACAACTGTTGACCAATATCTCGTTCGTTGTTTGCGCGGGAAAAACTAACATTACGTGACGTCATATAAATGTCACGTCATTTATTGAAAATGTAGCAAAACTACTTGAAGCTGATAGAAGATACACATGTGATGAGATAGCATATGAGTTGGACAAAAGTCACGGGTTGGCATATAACATTTTGACAGAACGTTTGCAAATGAGGAAGATCGCCACTAGATGGGTACCCCACATGCTCTCAGAAACGGAAAAACACCAACGTGTGAATATTGCCCAATTACTCCTACAAAGGTACGATGCAGTAGGTGATGAAATGCTGTAAAGAATCATTGCTATTGATGAAACTTGGATGCAATCATTTTAACCTGAATTGAAGCAACAGAGTAGCGAATGGCACACCAAAAACTCGCCGAGACCAGTAAAATTCCGCCAAAGTCAGAACTGTCCCAAGATGATGATGATATTTGCATATGATTACCGGGGCATACTGACCTCACACAGGGTACTGACAGGTGAAACAGTAAATAAAGAGTACTACAAGATGTATCTTAAGACAATACTTCGTCCAGCATTACGCCGAAAGCGCCCAGAGCTGATTGACTGCACGCAGCTCATTTTGCAAGACAACCTGTCACCCCACCAAAGTAACATTGTCAAGGAGCTGTTGCAGGGATATGGCTGGGAAGTGCTTGATCATCCCCGTATTCTCCAGATCTTTCTCCCCCAGACTTTGATCTGTTCCCAAAGTTGAAAGAACCCCTACGAGGAATCCGTATTAATAGTTTAGACGAGTTAGAGTGTGCCGTGAACAGGGAGGTAACAACGAATCAACTTCAGTTGCCTAGCAACCAGTATCCAGGCGTTGCAGAGAAGATGGAATTCAGTCATTCAGTCCAAGGGAGATTACTTTGAGGGATGATAAACAAATATGACATCTGTTAAACTTATATAAAAAGTTATGAGATAGGGTTCAGATACTTTTGACTAACCCTCGTACATGAAATCAACTATTTTGGTCAATGATATAGATACAGACATTAGAATTTGATTAAACAGTTGTAGCAAGTTTGTTTGCTGCTCTAGCTAGTTTTGGAGAAAGTTTCTTAGTGAGAGGCATTTTTCACTGGCAAAAAATCATGTACTGGCAAATGATCAGGAAGCATAAATAATTTAACGGTAACAGCCATGTGGTTATTTTAGTACAATTAAATCTTGTGAGAAATTATCTGCTTTTATATTAATATTATTCGTAATTTATAACTTAAAAATCATATAAAACATGGTATAATAAAACAGGATTGTATCACAAAAATTTAGGTATTTAGACCTTGATGGCAAATATAGATATGTGGCACTCTGGCAAAAGAGGGTTTGGTGCATATATGGCCTGCAACACGCGATAAGAGGCATTCAGACATTTGAGTAAAGTGTTGTCTCGGATCAGCCTGCGCACTCCGTGCAGGCTGATCCGAAACAACACTTTCCGTTTTTGAGTAATTTTCTGTTTTGCACAAGTCTACTGTGGGACAAAATCTAATGTAGTCATAAAGTGCTGTCTCGGATTAGTCTGAGCAGACTGCACAGGCTGATCCGAGACGACACTTTACGCAAATGTCCGAATGCCCCTTTTTGCGTATTGCAGGCCATATGTGATGCATTATACCAAGCAAGTCGTCACACAATTAGGGATCCATAAAGTCCATTTAGTCTGACAACTGACTCAGTCTGAAGGTAGAAGGGCCCTTTGACATAAGGAAAATTTACAAATGGCAAAAAGTTTCGACCCTCGTAAGTCTGCATGGACTGTGCAGGCTGACATCAGTCAATACTTTTTGCAGATGCATAAGGCTCTCTTTTCATTGAGTATGACTCAAATTTCAAAATTCCTATTCATTTATTAACTAAAAAATCTTCCCTGTCAAGCATTAACATCAAAATCACCCGAAAAAAGAAAACCCTTACATGTCTTTTCATTGTCATTACGTATTAGTAAAATATTGACAAATGCATTTAGCTCTTACCTGTTTGTTCCATCTCCATGCAGAAAATTTCTGGTTATTTCATTAGGGTTTTCTGGTGCTGAATCATCTAATATCAAGGCAAACAAAGCCGAGTCCACTAGCTGCATATACCCTTCATTCATCACTCCTGACGAAAAGAAAGCTGATTCATTCATACCCCCTACAAGATGATAAAATGTAAATGCTGCATACCAAGTTCAGGAAAACATTGTTTATTAATTCAATATTGGTTATTTTCATCAATATTGGCGAGTTCTGACTGGCTGAAAAAAAAATTCATAGCTCCATAAAGAAAAATCATGCAGCGCCAGAGACTACTTAACTGTCAAACTAATGTAAACATGCATACAAGATTTCATAATGTTTTTCTTTCTAAATTTTATATCAGGTCCGAAGTTCAAATGCTAAGTTTATTTTCTCTGATTGTCATAAACTGAAACAAAAATCCAACAATAAATTCTAAGGGAGAACTTAAAACTCATTGCCACTTTACTGGGTGCAAATTATCTAATTTTCAACTTATTTCCAGCGTATTAAACTTCTAATAATAGATCTACTAAATCTGCAAGGTTCAATGTTATGATGACATCATGAATTATACATTTTTTTTTACCTCATGAACCAGGAGCATGAGCAAAATACCAATAAAATGGGCATAAGAAACTGCAATAATGGATTTACAAAAAAAGATTCAGTTAGTAAAACTTATGTGCATACTTGTTGTTTGTGATATTGAGTTATAAGGAATAAGAGAATGTTTTTTGTTTTCATGGAGGTATGAAAGCAATAAACCCAAATACACTTTTGTATGAAACTACTTCTCATTCCTTAAAAAAAACTTTGTTCAGAAGAAAGAAACATTATAAATTCCTGTACATGATAATTCTTCGAAACACAAGCCGAGTACAAGTGACACTAAGGTGAAATATTTGATTTACTTATTAATTTTGTCCAACGTAATAAAACATTTCAAAAATATTGCCTTACAAAATTTTAGAAGTATTAGAAAATTCATTCAAAGTTTTTCCTCAATTACCTTCAACCTTGGAATGCTATGACCAACCTTACATGCTTTAACAGACATCATTATATTATGTCAAGATAGGACTGCATCATTTTGCAATCTGATCTAGCAGCATGTTGGGATATTCTGGCCAAAAATTGCATTAAAATAGAGATAAACTGATTTTTCTTAAGCAGGAATTTCCAATTCATATATTTACTGTCAAAGGGTTAATGGTTATAAAAGCTGTGCTTTATCAGATCTGTCAAAAAAACTATTATCGGTAACCCTTTCAGTGCCATAGGCGAAAAAAGGGGCTTTCGTGGGGAGCATAGATCAAGATCAGACTGCACAGAATGTGCTGTCTGATTTTGGATCTATACTGTCTGCTTGTATATGTCCAGCCTATCAGATAAATTCGGTCTTAGTTTCAGTGGAGTGTATTTCCAGCAGTGAAAAGAGGTCCAATTTATACAATTTGGGCTGAAAGAGTTACAGGAATGATTCAAATATTTTTCAATGAACATTTTCAAATCAAATCTTGAAAATCTGATTATTTTCCAAGTATATTCCTGTCCTGCTATTACTTTAACTGAATCAATATATGCAAATTATCACATGCTTTAAAAATCAACATAATTTATCATAACTGTACCGGCATTGCAGAGTTGAGTACGGATAGTAGCCCACTTATCTCTGTTCAGTGTTGTGAGCACACCCAGTGGATTCTCATTTGGAGGCCTGGTATCATCAAGAATATATTTAATGTAGGCCATCATCACTTCTGGTGCGATTATAGAGCCTGAAAAAAAAAAAGGTTTTGTAAGGCTGACAACTCAAACTACACCCTTTCCCTTCTTCATCAAATCTTATCTGGAATGCAGCCAGAGGCTTGGGAAGAATGTTGTGCAAAGTACTGGTGAAAAGAAACTCGCGGAAAGCAGGATAGGTGTACTAGCCACAGGATATAACTGAAATAATGTTGAAAAACAAAGTTAAGGACCATACAATCAATTAATCAAATCTTGTCTTCTCATAAATATTGTTTGGGTGGGACACAGGATTTTGCCTGCATGTATGTATGTTATGCTTCCTTGTTTATCTACTTCCTTCCTTTTCAACCAGGTTAAAATGTTTATCAAAGTATAAGTAACTTTACCAAACAAACCCAGGTTTTCACAACCCTGGGAAAGAAGGCTTTTGCAAACATTGTGGGAAAACAAAAAAATGCTGGTTACCAGCATTTTCTCCTTTTCCCACACTGTTTTCTACCCAAGAAAGCTTAAGCTAATTTGTACAGATTTTGAATTCGACGTCTAGAGATTGTTTTCATTTGAAAGAATTTAAAAGAATCTAAAACTTGTTATTTGGAAAAGGGTCAACCCTAAACTGCCAAATCAATGAAATAGAACATTTCCCTCTGTAGAAATAAGAATACAAGTATTGCCATTTCCTGTGATTTGTGAATAAATTTCAACAAGCACTCTGTCACAAGCAAATCAGCTGACTGTAGATAGCAGCACAGAGACATCGAGACTCCACAACATTGATTTTATAAAAGAACTAATCAAACTTATATCTACTGGAAGAATCAGTCCTACTTTGGCCATAGGGATTTTACTACAATCAAATTTATCGCATTCTAAATAGTGCACTTAAACTTCAACTTCTGGGTCTTATTAACCCTTAGTACACCTAATAAACCCTTAGAAATAAGACCCATACAATTGCAATTTAAAGATAACTTTGCCACAATGTCTCAGCAAAGCTGACAATGTAGATCAAAAATCAGACTGCACATTTAGTGCAATCTGATATTGATCTAAACTTGCCGCAAAGGTAAATATAGTTGTGAAAAGTGCTTCAAGGATAAACATTTGAGCCTTTCAGAGGTTACTTTTTTTCCAAATTTATAACATTCTAACAACTGTACATAGTTTCAGTGTCTTACCATCCTTATCAATGGCATCAAATAAATACATGTGTCCTTTTCTGAATACAAGCATGTGTTTAGCATCACTGTTTGTAAACAGCTCATCTTTTCCATGTCTGAAAAAGATTTCATGTAAATAAGGTGTTAAATAATAATAAAGTGGGAAAGTGGTAGATTATAATAATGATTTTATGAAAGATTTCCCACAATGTTTTCAAAAGCCTTCTTTTCCAAGTTCTTGAAAATGCAGGCTTTTTGATTAATGAGTTAATAATAATAAAGTTTGAAAATGGTAGATTACAACAGTAAATTTTTCAAATATTTGGCATTCAAACTGCCTTAAAATTTGGCCTGAATACAAAAGCAAACAGAACTGAAGTTACTGTGGCACCAAAGTTCAAATCAAAAAGCTTGTTTGATGCTAAATATAAACACTGAAGTTATGTACTTCTAATGTCAGTATCAATTTAAGATAACATTCTTCTCAACTCTACCAAATGGACTGCAGTAAACTGAAAGCATTTGGGGACTAATCCAATGTTGCTAAAATGATGATTTCTGTCTCTGATAGGATAAAAAACATGGTTTTAAAAATCACAATGTTTTCAAATGCCTTCTCTGTCAGGGTTGTGTGGTAAAGGTTTAAGTCTTTATTCGAAAACAACATACAAGACTTATTTATACCGAAAGCTTTTGCAGATGACAAACTGAATGTGATTCAAATGGAGGATTTTTATTCTGAAAGGGTTAAAAACATTGTTGGAAAAGGAGAAATGCTGGTAACCAGCATTTTCTTCTTTACAATCCATGTTTTCTAAAGCCTTTATTTTTACTGTCATAAGACACACAAGTTTTTAGGAGTAGGGTTAATTCAAATTCTAACATGACACATGAATTCGGCTCTGTAAACACAGTGCAACGAAAGCGTGGTAAAATCTACGTCATTCTATATAGAATGGTGTCATTCTATATAGAGTGACGTCACTCTGTATAAAGTAAGTAAGTTATTCAATGGAATATAAACTGCATCCACAATTTTTAGTCTAAGTAACTTATTTTCCTTTCATTAAGGGTTGGTCATGTTAGAATCGAAATAATCTTCTTTCTATCGTGGTTTATTGTTCAATACACTACTTTGTGAGTGATGAGGTACAATGAATAAACCACTCGGGCTATCGCCCTCGTGGATTATTTATTGTGCCTCATAACTCACAACTGTGGTTTATTGAACGATAAGCCACGATAGAAGAAAGATTATTTCTTAATTCGAAAACAACATTCAAGACTCATTCATACCGAAAGTTTTTGCAGATGACAAACTGAATGTGACTCAAATGGAGGATTTTTATTCTGAAAGTGTTAAAAACATTGTAGGAAAAGGAGAAATGCTGGTAACCAGCATTTTCTTCTTTACAATCCATGTTTTCTAAAGCCTTTATTTTAATTGTCATAAGACACACAAGTTTTTAGGAGTAGAGTTAATTCAAAGTAAACAGTTCAAGTTATAACATTTTAGTATCTTGCTAGATAACTAGTTATTAATCATGTGTGTATACAAACAGGCAGCTAAGATAAAAATATATCGATGTATTCTCTATGTATTCTGTACAAATGACCAATCCCTTACAATACCGGCTTTTTTGAGACATACAGCTGACTAGTACATGAGGCATAATGTAGAATATGTAACATGCATTTCTGAATGACACAAAAATATGTTGCCTGTAACAAGAAAATGGGCCATTTTGCAATGTTTGAAACCTGTCATCTGTAGGATAATAAAATGTCCAAACAAGAGGGCCATGATGGCCCTGGATCGATAGGCCAAATTTCAATCCACGTGCATAATTCAATTTCTGACCAATTGTCAGGTCAATTGAGCTTAAAATGGGGCCTCTAGAGGGTCCACAAGGAATTTCCGTAAGTTGGCATAGTGACCTACTTTATCACCATAGGTGACCCAATTTAGAACTCATCAAAAATTGATCAAGACAAACATTCTGAACAGTTTTCGAGTTAATTGAGCAATAAATGTGGCCTCTAGAATGCCCACAAGGTATTTCTTTAATTTTGACCTAGTGACCTAGATTATGACCCCAGGTGACCAATTTCAAACTCATCCGATGTTTTATCAAGACAAACATTCTGACCAATTTTCAGGTCAATTTAGCAAGAAATGTGGCCTCTGGAGTGCCCTAAAGGTATTTCTTTCATTTGACCTAGTGACCTAGATTATGACCCCAGGTGACCCAATTTTGAACTAATCTTAGATTTCATCAAGAGAAACATTGTACCCAATTCTCAAATCAATTGAACAATAAATGTGGCCTTTAGAGTGCCCTATAGATATTTTTTTTAATTTGACCTATTAACCTAGTTTATGACCCCAGTTGACCCAAATTCAGATTCATGTGAGATTTTATCAAGACAAACATTCTGACCAATTTTCAAGTCAATTGAGCAAAAAATGTGGCCTCTAGAGTGCCCACAGGGTATTGCTTTAATTTGACCTAGTTTATGATTGCAGGTGACCCAAATCCAAACTCATCCCAGATTTCATCAAGACAACATTCTGAACAAATTCAAGGTCATTTGAGCAAAAAATGTGGTTTATAAAGTGCCCACAAGGTATTTATTTAATTTGACCTGGTGACCTAGTTTATGACCCCAGGTGACCCAACTTTGAACTCACTGAACATGTTGTGCTCTGGTGGGCTAACAAACTTAGAACAGGTTCAATACATACCAAATACCAAAGCTCTACGCCTTCCAGTTTCAGCAAAGAAGAATTTTAAAGTTTTCCTTCTTTGTTCCTATGTTTGAACTTGTGACCCCTGGGGCGGGGCCAGTTTTGACCCCAGCAGCATCATTTGAACAAACTTGGTAGAGGTCCACTAGAAGATGCTACATACCAAATGTCAAAGCTCTACTACTTCCCGTTTTAGAGAAGAAGAATTTTAAAGTTTTCCGTCTTTGTACCTATGTTCAATCTTGTGACCCCTGTGGCGGGGCCAGTTTTGACCCCAGGGGCATCATTTGTACAAACCTGGTAGAGGTCCAATAGGAGATGCTTCATACCAAATATCAAAGTTCTACGCCTTCTAGTTTCAGAGAAGAAGAATTTTAAAGTCTTCCTTCTTTGTTCCTATGTTCGAACTTGTGACCCCCGGGGCGGGGCCAGTTTTGACCCCCGGGGCATCATATGAACAAACTTGGTACAGGCTGACTAGGAGATGCTACATACCAAAAATCAAAGTTCTATGCCTTCCAGTTTCAGAGAAGAAGAATTTTAAAGTTTTCCTACTTTGTTCCTTTGTTCGATCTTGTGACCCCCGGGGCTGGCAGAGTTTTGACACAAGGGGCATCACATGAACAAACTTTGTAGAGGTCCACTAGGAGATGCTACATATCAAATATCAAAGCTCTACGCCTTCTAGTTTCAGAGAAGAAGAATTTTAAAGTTTTCCTTTTTTGTTCCCATGTTCAAACATGTAACCCCTGGGGCGGGGCCAGTTTGGACCCTAGGGGATTTATATAAACAAACTTGGTAGAGGTCCACTAGGAGATGCTACATACCAAATATCAAAGCTCTACGCCTTCTACTTTCACAGAAGAAGAATTTTAAAGTTTTCCTTCTTTGTTCCTTTGTTTCAAACTTGTAGACCCCTGGGGCGGGGCCAGTTTAGACCCCAGGGGCATTGTATGAACAAACTTGGTAGAGGTCCACTAGGAGATGCTACATACAAAATATCAAAGCTCTACTACTTCCAGTTTCAGAGAAGAAGAATTTTAAAGTTTTTCTTCTTTGTTCCTATGTTTCGAACTTGTGACCCCCGGGGCGGGACCAGTTTTGACCCCAGGGACACCATTTTAACAAACTTGATAGAGGTCCACTAGGAGATGCTACATACCAAATATCAAAGCTCTATGCCTTCCAGTTTCAGAGAAAAAGAATTTTTAAGTTTTCCTTCTTTGTTCCTATGTTTCAAACTTGTGACCCCTGGGGCGGGGCCAGTTTGGACCCCAGGGACATCATTTGAACAAACTTGGTAGAGGTCCACTAGGAGATGCTACATACCAAATATCAAAGCTCTATGCCTTCCATTTTCAGAGAAGAAGAATTTTAAAGTTTTCCTTCTTTGTTCCTATGTTCGAACTTGTGACCCCCGGGGCGGGGCCAGTTTGGACCCCAGGGGCATCATATGAACAAACTTGATAGAGGTCCACTTGGAGATGCTACATACCAAATATCAAAGCTCTACACCTTCTAGTTTCAGAGAAGAAGATTTTCGAAGATTTTGCATTTTTTTCCTTTTTGTTGCCAAGGCAACCAGAGTTATGGGTGGAATTCAATTCTTTGAACACCTTTGGTAGAGCTTCACCCAAGGAACATCCCTGCAAAGTTTCATCAAGATTGGCCCAGTGGTTTAGGAGAAGAAGATGTTTAAGGAAATTGTTGACGGACGACGGACATAGGGCGATCACAATAGCTCACCTTGAGCACGTTGTGCTCAGGTGAGCTAAAAATTGTTTGGTCACAGACAGTCCTAACTCATACTTGCAATATTTTAGAATTGAAAAAAGACTTACCTAGGAATTCTGGTCGAATTAAACAAACTTGGATACTGGCTCATATCAAGGGCAAATGCTTTGTACCAAACTGCACCAAAATATGATATGGACTTTGGTAGCATTCTAAAATTTTAGAGACAAAATTATTGTTAGCCCTTCTTCACAAATACAATTTTTATTGCCCTGAAGAATATTGAACTTGTGAACAATTAGAGACAGACAGAGAAAGGGAGAGGAGATGGAGAGAGACAGACACATGGAGGGGATAGAGAAAGAAATCAAATCATTTAACTCTACCTACTATGTATGGACTACCAAGCTTTAGAGCGCCAAATATACAAAATGAACATTTTCGGTTTTTGAGGGGAAAATCAAAGCAGATATCTTTGGAATTTAGGCTATCTTTTCTACTAGATTATCTCAACATAGTGGTCAGTGCACAACCAAGATTAGGCCAATGGTTCAGCCAATCAGTAATTGCATTCCTTTGAAATTCAGAAAATTTTTGAAAGTTAGCTTAAAAAGATTATTAAGAATGGTTTATGTATACCGACCCAGATTGTATGTTCTGTGCCATCTTTTCTTGACCTCCGCAAAACAGACCACATGTATATTTGTAGTCGTAAAAGGCACTTTAACCCTTTACAACACAATATCAAGTTTTAACAACCCTGACAGAAAAGGTTTTTGAAAACCTTGTGGGAAAAGGAGAAAATGCTGGTAAACAGCATTTTCTGCTTTTCCCACAATGTATTCTACTCTATTATAGACAGAAATTATCATTAGAGCTACATTTAATTTGCTTTTAATTTGGTCATTTATATAGAGCTACATTCAATTTGTTTTTAATTTGGTTCTTATCGTTTGGTAAAGGGTAAAGGAGTTAAATTGTATGTTGAATGGAAGAACCTATGACAGAAAATTACTGACAAGTTTACAGTCCTATTTACCTGACAAATTTTCTAAACTGTTGTGTGTCACTTTTCTTTGGGTTGAGGTGGAAGACGTCTGGTTCAAGAACATTGGCCCTGAATGTCTTCATAAACCTTAAGGAGGACAATACCAAGTTTGTTGCTCTAACAAGCTGAACAGAAAAGAAATACATCAACAAAAGACATCAACTCCTAGCCTTCTAGGAACAATTTAGCTGCTTTTGCTGCAAGTGCAGATCAAGACCAGGCTGCGTAGAGCATGAAGTCAGATCTTGGATCTATACTCTCCCCTACTTTTGAGATTCTCAGACCAGTTTTCAAAACATAGTTCTCATCCATATCTCACAAGTATATGCTTTAACAAAAGTTAAATACATGTAAATGAGCAGCACTCTGGCAAAAGGGGGTTTAATGTATCTCTGTGATGCATTATATTATGCAAGTTGTCAATTATGGATCCATAAAATCCAATTAGTCTAACAATTGACTGGATCTTGAGGTAGAATGGTACTTTGACCTGCAGAAAATTGACAAACAGCCAAAAGTTTTGATCAAGGACTGCACAGGCTGACCTTGGACAGTACTTTTTGCAGATGCATTAAACCTCTTTTCCACAGAGCATGACTCAGATGTATATAACTATAGATAGAAAATGACACTATCAAGAAAGCGGAAAATAATTAAAAATTATCCACTATTTTAATGACAAAAAAAATAACTTGGAAAAGCAGAAATTTCCTTAGGCAAGCAATTGTTGGTTTCCTTTTCTAACTGTACTTCCTGAGTGTGTTTGCTGAAGTAAGTAGAATGCATAAGTTAGCCTTATTGGTTATTGGTTAAGGACAATAGTCAGTGAGCTAATATAATATTTGCTCCTGACAAAATTTTGCATAAGACATTTCTTATGTCAGTCTTTTAGAATCTGTATCATTGACACAAATCAACCATTTACTAGAAAACAGAATCATAAACTAGACTAAATTGAAAGCATTTGCAGCTGACAAATTGAATGTGGTATAAATAATGGAATTTGTTTCAGGAAAGGATAGAATACATTGTGGGAAAAGGATAAAATCCTAATTATAAGCATTTCCTCCTTTTCCAACCATTTTTAAAAAGCTAATGACCTCAGAGTCAGTAATACTTGGGTTTGTTTGGTAAGGAGGTTAAATAATGAGGGATTTCTTTTTTTTTTCTCTACAATTTTTTAAAATCAGTTTGCTGCAAGATACAAAAAAAATCACAAGCATTTTATTAATCCTACAAATACACAAATCTTGTTTTTAACCCTTTACTGCACAATGCTGACTTTTAACGACACTGGGAATGAAGCCTTCGGAAAACAATGCTGGTAACCAGCATTTTCTCCTTTTCCCACAATGTTTTCTAACCTATCAAAGAAAATTGCACCATCTGAGACACAAAGAAATTGTCGTCTGCAATCGCTTTCAATTTACGAGGGCTGTTCGATATGTAATGTGTATTGTATGTGTAACGTGTATTTCAACAATTTCGTGGATGATGATACGCTTGAATAGCTCTATTCAATACCTTTCCAACGGTATAAACACGAGCCTTTAGCTCCACATAGTTTTAAACTTATAGTCATTTCATTAGAGCTAGTCGTTGACCACTGTTGTAAAAATGGTTGGAAAACAGATTAAGAATATTGAAGAAATTAGAGCTTATATAAAAGTTCGCACAAAACTAGGTCATTCGGTAATGCAGATTTTTACTGAATTGGGGGAAGTTTATGGGTCTGATAAGGTATCTTATGAGACACTTCGTAGGTGGAGAAAGAAATTTCTGACTGGCACAGAGTCCGTCAAAGATGCAGCAAAATCTGGCCGACCTGTGACTGTAACAGGCAAGGCAAATGTCTCAAAGGTCAGGGAAATGATTGAAAGTGATGGCAGATATACGATTCGTGATATTGCCAACGCTGTTGGCATATCGCTATCGCGGGTGCATTTCATTTTGAAGTGTATTTTGAAAGTACGAAAGATTTCTGCCAGATGAATACCACATATATTGACAGATGAGCAAAAACGGGTACGAGTACAAACCGCTAAGCAATTGCTCAAAATGTTTCCCAAATTCAATCAAAGACAATTTGCAAACATTTTTACTGGTGACGAAACATGGGTTCACTATTTCGAACCAGTAAGAAAAATTGGAAACAAAATATGGCTAACTAAACACGGTAGAAGGCCTGTATTTGCCAAAAGAAGCATAAGCACAAAGAAGGTCCTTTATTGCATATTCTTTTCATGTGATGGTATAGCCGTACAAATTCCGGTGCCGAAGGGCAAAATTGTTACAGGTCGGTATTACCGAGATGTTATACTAAAAGAGCTCAAGAAATATTATCTTAAACGACGCCCTGTGTCAGGATTTAGGCAAATTCGTCTACTTCATGATAATGCTCCATCACATACATCTGAGCTTGTGAAGCAATTTTTAAAGTTGGAAAAGGTTACTGTCTTGCCACACCCACCATACTCTCCAGATCTAGCCCCATGCGACTTTTTCCTTTTTCCAAAACTTAAAAAGTTCTTATCTGGTCGTCGTTACAAGTCCTGACAAGCCCTTGGCTCAGCCATCAGTCAGTGCCTCAGAGGTCTACCTAAATCAGCGTACCGTGACGCATTTCAGAAATGGATTCAGAGATTGAAATTATGTATTTCAAAACGCGGAGAATATTTTGAAGGGATGTAATGTTCATTTCACTATTTGAGTCGAATGCTTTTGAGATATCGTACAGTACACATTATATATCGAACAACCCTCGTAGATAAGGCTAAAATTTTGTTGTCTGGTAAAAGGTTGAATGTATAATCCTCTTTACTTGAATATAATATACCACAGAAAATTATGGGAAAATTCTACCTGATCCATGTATTCTGGTTTTGGGTCATCAGTAAAGACAATAAATGGGTTGTGTGTGAGGGAGACAGGTCTTCTGTCCGACAGATACATATCAAACCAGGGCTCTGGAAAACAGAACATACAGACTTCAAGTCTATGTTTCTATGGCTACTTCATTCAGTAATGTTGTTGTTTGTCTCTTTATCAGATGACAATTTTTTGAGTGATCTAAAAAAAAAAAAGCATTTGTAGACAATACATGAATTGTTCCTAAGATTATGGGATTTACCTTTGAAAAACTAGAAAAAAATATGAGAAAAAAAGACATGCTGGTTATCAGCACTTTTTCCTTTTTTCATGGTGTTTTCAGAAGCCTTTTGTCAAAGCATTGTCAAGACATGGAATTGTTTAGTAAATGGTAAATCCGAAGGGGTATTTTCAAAGGCTCTATCTCTCAGGCTCAGATTGTTAGGTCAACTGTTAAAGAAGCAGATATTGCATTCTTTCTCTTTCTAGTACATACCTGATATAAAGCTTGTGTGCTTGTTCTGTTTGT
The DNA here is from genome assembly GCA_946811185.2 of Hippopus hippopus. NCBI lineage: Eukaryota > Metazoa > Mollusca > Bivalvia > Cardiida > Cardiidae > Hippopus > Hippopus hippopus. The sequence goes on along the minus strand of OX328102.1, from coordinate 25,863,908 downwards.
CCCGACTGACAAGATCTGCATGAAGGACTGTTAAAAGAGAAAAGATAGAACATAAATATTTTAAAGGCAACAAGAACATTTCACGGAGAGAGTGTATCTCTAAGAAAATATATCACAATGAAATTATTCTGTTAAAATTTTGGCAATGCAATGCAAGTTTTCCAATTTTATGATGAATATAACACTGGTAACTCGTAAGTTCAACCCTTGAAAAAATAAGTCAAACTTCAATCTATACTTTTCATTCAACTCTATACAACACATTCTTAGGTTTTAACAACCCTGAGGAATTAGCCTTTTCAAAACTCTGTGGGAATAGCTGGTAACCAGCATTTTCCTTTTCCAACAGGGTTTTCCACACTTTCACAGACAATTACCATCATTTTAGCTACATTTAGTTTGTCATCTGCAAATGCTCTCAATTTCAACAAGTCTATATTTTCTCATTTGGTAAAGAGTTAAATATTGTTCATAGAACCCATGATACTGATTGTCCAAACCAAAGCTTTTATACCAGCTGACTTCTGATTCTGGACAAGCCGGCTTTTTTAACGTTGTAGTTATTATTAGCACTGGTGGTGATACTGGTTGTAAGACCTGAATTATTTGAACAGTCTTTGTTCATCCATTTCTGAGGAATCTACACATCACATTTCATTTCACTTAATCAGGCAGTTATGGAGAAGTTGTTTTTATGTTGCTGCAAACAAACAGACAGACAATGGAGGCCAGTGATTATAACAGCTCATCTTGAGCACTTTGTGCTCAGTTGAGCCAAAAAAGTCCTTGAAAATTTTAAATTATCAGCATGAACTAAGCTTTAACTCTTTATAGAAGGTTGTACTGAGCTATATATTGTCGCTAAACCTTTACCAAACAATCCAGTGCTTTAACAACCCAATGGATATAGGCTATTGAAAACAATGTGGCAAAAGGAGAAGATGCTGACAACCAGCATATTCTCCTTTTCCCACAATGCTTTCTAGAAACATGATATCATTTGAAACACATTTGACTTGTTGCCTTTCAGTGTGCACTGGTCTAAAATGTTGTCGCAAAGTAACAAATTAAATGAAGGACATAAAGATTGAAAAAAAAAAAGTCAAGGTTACATGAACCATGGTCTTGCTAAAGGGGGTTTGATACATCTGCGTGATGCTCTATACAATGCAAAATGTCACATCATAATGGATCCATAAAACCAATTCTGTCTAACAACCGACTGAATCATGAGGTAGAATGGTCCTTGAATATTAACCAGTACCCAAAAATTTTGGTTCATGTCAGTCTGTGGACTGCACAAGCTGACATGGGTCAATATACTTTTTTGCAGATGCATTAAAGCCCCTTTTCACAGAACACAGCTCATTTATTTTAAGGCATTTACAATCAATGTCACATGTTTAGAGCCGAAACTCTCAAAAGCAATCTCTACTACAAGATATCTACCTTTTCCTTCACCATTCAGAAATTTTTCCACTGCCTTCTTGGTTTTTTCATGGTCAGAGTCTGTCTGTAGAACTGACTGAGATTTCAGATACCTCTGGCATGTATCTTCAAGTTTGGGTATCTTCAAATGGGGGAGACTCTTTTGGAAATGGTCAGTTGGAACTATGCTATTGTGGATATAGTCTTTGTCCAATTTTGTGCTGTTAAAGACAATGAGCAAACAGTTATAACCTACTACATAAACTTTTGATGTCTTTACAGCAGACAGCTTTCAAAAACAACTGGAAAAGGAGCATTTGCTTATAAAACATTGTAAACTTTCTGTTCTTTTGAAACAGTTCATAGTCCAGGCTGCTACAAACAATTCCTTTCCTTTTTTCAGTTTTGGGTACCAGTATTTGGTACTTGCTAAATACATGAAATGGATGTGCAGATTACAAAAGGCTAAAGTAATAGCCATTGCAAAGGCTGTTTTCCCCAGAATATCTCACAAAATACTGGACAGTGTGGATAAATGATACATGACCTCAAAGATCAGACTGCACATTCTGCAATCTTATCCTCATTAATACAGACTTTCTACAAATGTATGTTATCTTGCATTATATTGCTCTTATCATACTATTTTATGAGTCCACAGTAATTATCAAAAAAGTAGATATAGGCATTTGTGTTTTCTGACAAAATAATCTTTGAATGCACATCCATTTGGCCTATGATCATAACTATTAAGTATGATTTATTGTTACATTGGGAATTTTGAGTGATAGAAATAGAAAAAATAACCTGGTTTGGGGAATTCTATGGGGCCCTGGCCCCATAATTGATCCAGAAGTTGGGTTGGAAAATTCCTGATATGCGAATATCAATTTTACCTGTATTTGTTCAAGTAGATCACAGTGGTTCTATTTGCTGGTGTCTGTAAAAGTAAAGGTAGATGATATCACAGCTACTACAACTACAGATGTCAAAATTTCTCAAACCATCCATCTACATTTAAAGAGGATTCTGTATGAAAATCTTCTTTTTTTTTTTAATAAAATCTTACCTTACCAGAGACTACAAAAGCAAGCTTTTCTGGACAGTGTAGGTCAAGGTCAGACTGCAAAATTTAAAGGTGGCCCTTCAGATTTTGGGACGAAAATTTTACAAAAATACAAAAAAATCATCGTTATACTCCCAAAGCCTTTTAATTTTCATTCATAAAACCCCAGTAGCAGAAAACCATCCGACAACAAGAGAAATTAGAGATTTACTACAGCCCAGGTCGACACTGACGGGAAACACATTCTATTTTTACATGAGCAACTCGCTCATTTACATACCGGAAATACACAGACAAAGCTTCAAACATAGCGTCCGAAGAAGACATTATGGAAAATAATTACATGTTTGTTATGTTATGGAATTTAAGCGTCATTAGTCACATGCCAGTCACTTGACATTCCCACAATGCTTTTTTTATTTCTGGCGCGAAATCTAAAAATACCTTAAGAGGCTATGTAGCCTTTTAAGGGAACACCATCAAAAAAAATTTTTTTTGTAATTTTATGATTCTTAATTATTGATGATTTGTATTGTTTTTTCATATAAATTTCAGTGATATATATATTTTTTAATTTGGTGAGATGTGAAAAATCTAAATACCCGCCTTTAATACTATCAACTGCTCTATTGTATTTTAGAATATGACCCTTCATCTTATAGGGGAACTGTATTCGGCTTTTGCAGTTGTATCCACAGAAAAAATGTACTACATTTTATTTTGTATTGAGAGTTAAAACCAAATTCATTTGGTTTTGACTCTCAATACCAAATAAAGCTGGTGCATGTAAAAGAATGTAAGCATGCGGGTGTTAAAATGCATTTTAATTTATATCATACCATTTAAAAGTATGGAAATTATTGTGAAGATGACAATCTGTCATTGTATGGCCCATCTAAGTGTTAGTCGCTGACAGAGAAATTAATTTCAAAACTAGGTTAAAACCTGCCAGGTAGCTGTGTCTTTTGTTCACTTTTTGCCTGATTTTAAAATTCTTTTTTCTGCCAGTGACTAACACATGGTCCAACCACACAATAACAGACTGTCATCTTCACATTATTTTCCATACTTTTAAATGGTATGAATTAAATTTAAATGTATAATGACACCTAATTTGATATTTTGGCCTTTACTGGGCCTTTAATGCACTACATATGACCATTTGCATACCAAATACCTGGTTTTGATTTTTTTGCTCTGTAATTAGACCCATTCCTAAAAAAGTAAAAACAAGACTTTCCATTTTAATGTTCAGAAATTTTAGGAGTTAAATGATGGAACAAGTCAAAGCGAAATATTGGGTGTGCAAAATGTCACAATTCAAATGACACTTGGTAATAAATACTGAGGAAAAATAAAGCATTTGTAACCAACAATTTCTTTTGTCACAATGTCTCCAAATGTGAATTTATTCATAGCGCAAAAAGAAAGTGCAGCGTGATAAATAAATCTTTACAAAAACACTGGTAAATTTCCTGTCGGCGTCACTGTCAGCAGGGATCTTATATACAATCCCTGCTGTCAGGAAAAATAACCGAACCAAAACTTCAAAGTTGTCAAAACGATTATAATTTTATCACGCCACAGACAAAGTAGATATGAGATCAAACTGCAATTAAATTTGAGTCTTATCTCGATCTATATAAACGCCAAAAACAACTGAAGATCAATAAACGCCTCAAGGAATGAAATAGGATCTCGATCGTTCTTAATCGTGACCTCAAATAAAATGGGACTTTTCACAGAAAATACAATTTAAACAACAGCAAGCGATTTTAAAATACCTGTAGTAAGTTCGCAGCAGTATATCGGCTTAGATTTGTCCAGCCATAAGGTTTTTTGGCCAAACGATACATCCTAAATCAATCAGGTGGTAGCTTATTTGTCCGGTAACTAGTGAACAACCGAAGTGTCTACGAATTCGGGACAGTTCGCCCTAAAACAAGTTCGCCCCTCTTTCTGTTCGTCCGATTTCTCATTCCCCAGGGGTCTGTTCGCCTATTTCCTTCTTCTTTGGTCTTTTTTCCCATTTCAACTTTGATGTATGACACAAGTTATTACTCTTACGAGTATCTTTTAATGCATTTCTTTCGTTTTTGATATAGAGATAGATCTACTAAAATCGGTGAAACAGATCTAGGTGTAGTCATTATTTTTATGAGGATTTAGTCGCGTATTTAGTTTTAAAAAGTAATCAATATTGTTAAAGCCGATGAAAAACATTTCGGACGGTGATGATCAGGATAAGGTGGCTGAAAACACAGGATATAAATACCGAGTGGGAGATGGTAACTAATTTTAAGAAGCCACACGTCTGTGGCATAGGGGTCCGTAGTTTGACTCCTGTCACCCGTAGACTATATATTGTAAACAAGGGATTTAACTTTGCACAGACCGTTACTCGCCCCCGATTACAAAAAAAACAGTGTATCTTTTCTACGCTAACAGTTATTCTCCTTATTCCTTCGACAACTGAGAGCTAAAACATTTTTCTACCAGAAAAACACAACTGTTTGTCAGTGGCTAATTAATGTAGTTTGGCCGCTACAGTCCTTCGAACTTGTAAACTCGCTCAAAAATCTTCGCTATTGACAAGTTCGTACATTCGACACTTACAGTCGCGCATATAAACCAATGAAATTTCTCGTTCCAAACAGTGTCACGTGACAAACGATGTCAGCAGTTGCACGAAATTTCATTGGTTGAATGCGCGACTGTCACTACATATCAACCAATCAAATTTCCCGTTCCAAACAGTGTCACATGACATAAGATGGCAGCAGCTGTACGAAATTTGCTCCTGGATCACAAATTCAACGAATTCTGAGGCGTTTCGTCGTTATGGAAGACAAAGACTATAGGTCAGTAATATTTTGAAACATGTTTAAAGGGTGTGTACCGCTAATGCTGTGTTTCATTGGATCTAAAGTGCATTTTATATCTTGAAAGTCGTATGTACGATCCCTTGTCAATGGCGGAGATTTTTGAGCGAGTTTACAAGTTCGAGCGACCGTAGCAGCCAGACTGCATTAGCCACTGACAAACAGTTGTGTTTTTCTGGTAGAAAAATGTTTTAGCTCTCAGTTGTCGAAAGAATAAGGAAAATAACTGTTAGCGTAGAAAAGATGCATTGTTTTTTGGAAGGCGAGATTTTCATTCTCGCCTTCATATGTCACCGCTCGGCAGTTTGCTGCAAATGCCTCTGAACAGTATTATCCAAACGCCTTTGAAATAGTTCGATACTTCTCGAGTTTATAAGAACAAAATCATGTCGAGAACATTGTAAATTTATTCTGAACAACAAGAAGAAACTTCATATTTTTAGAAGGAATAAACTCGAATTCTAGAAAAACATCCTTTTTGACAAATGCAAAATACTTTGGATCAGTTGATTGTTACGATGGTGTTGCTAAAGCAACAAATAAACTGTACCTGTAATAAGCCAATAGAAAACTACTAAAATGACGTCATTCGGACCTACTTCCACTCCACAACGCATAAACAACCAACCAATCGGACAGCTTTTTTTGAATGACGTATCACTGACAGGCCTTTTTTCTCTGATGAGAACATTGTTCTGTCTATGAGAAGTAAAATTTCAATGAAATAAATTCTTTTGAATCATCTAGTATTTAAAAAAAAAATTCTTTTTGGAAGAAATATCTTTTTCTTCTATCAAAGTTGTGCTTGACATTATAATTAATGACTAGGTTATTGTTACGCGTCAGCGTGACCCAGTTTTGATTCCGGTGACCCATGAAAAGAAAAAGGTAAATCAGTTAAAATTACAATTACATGTCATTTCAAAGTAGTTCTGGCCAGCATAATGTACCGATGTATAGCAGGGGATAGCCTGTGTTCCAGTCTGATCGTTTCTTTCCTTATATACGAGTATGATCGGACTTTACTTTGTCAAAAATGACATTAACATGATGTGTACCTTTTTTGTAACAACAATAGTTTTAACTTTTTCTCTTTATCGTCACGGTACTTAACGTTAAGCTATTATTCATAAATATTTAACCCTTTACCACTCAATGCCGACTTGTAACGACTCTGAAAAAGCAAACTTTTGAAAACATTATGGGAAGAGGGGAAATTGCTGGAAACCGGCATTTTCTCCTTTAACCACACTGTTTTCACCCTATCAAGAACAAATTTCGTAATTTTGGCCACCCTGAGTTTGTCGTCTGCAAGTGCTTTCAATTTCGACTTAGTCTGAAAATTCGTCGTCAGGTAAAGGATAAACGCTTGTTATTATGAATTGTTAACACAATCACTTACCCCCGTCATCATTTGAACTGAAATCTTTATGTAATATAATCCATTTATTTTCCTCAAAAAAATTTCCTTCAACTAAACTTTTTTCAAAACTGAATGACACAAGAATCACACTGTCCTAGAATGCATCGGACGTATTCATGTTTTTCTAAGGACACAGGCCAAGGGCCTATATCTGTGCAGGGATCGTATATACACATGTATATAAGATCCCTGATCTGTGTAACTGTACACGATATATTGTTGTCGAACAAAGGAATAGGGTGTATCTCAATGCATTGACGGGTAGGCAATCATTCTTCTTTCATGTTTGCCGACAAGCTGAACATACATTCCAGTTACGCGGGATTAATGAAACACAAGCGTTAATGTCAATGAACCCTTAGACCGCTTTGAAGGTCTGTCCCTTTTGCAAACAAGGAAGATGAGTCTATGATCTGCATAAAATATGCAATCTTATGTCGGATCTATAGTGTGGACTACCTTGTAATAATCCGACCAAAACAGCCGTGGGTGGAGTTGCAATAATTAAGCATTTTTCCCGAAATGAATAATGCCAAATTCATTAATCCAGCGCTCTAAGGGTTTATAGGATCATAGACTACAAGAACCATACAAGACAAATTTATGATGCATGGCATCATAGAAGCCGCAATCTTTTGGTGGACAATTTCAGAAATATTGACTTTCTAGAAAAAATGTGATGGCATTTTTGTATCTGTCTTTCCCCCCACAAACGGAAGACAAATGATACTAAAATGCAGGAGAGAAAAAAAAATGCAGAAGTTAAGAGAAGAATCTTAAATTATCTTGTATCATTATTATCATCATAATCATCATTATCATTTAAAGTTATAATGCGTGTTTGAGAAAACAAGTAAACGCATTGGAATTTTCAAATTTCTACTCAAAGTTTGAAAATGGAGAAAATGCGCATTTAAGTACAGTATTTTTCATTATTAAATGGTTTTAAAAAGAAAAGTTCTGTAGGGGCATCAAAGGCGATACTACGGAATTACGTAAGTTAGTAATTATTCAAAGTGGTATTTAGATCGTTTTTCACGTAGATTTACATGTATTTACAATTATTTAGTGATATTTTCTTTGTGTTTCTTTTTTTACAGAAAAAAAAAATCAACAGCTTTCTTCTGAAACATTATCTTTTTGCTTGCCAAAAAAGTGTCTTAGCCTGCTTGTAACAAAGTGAATCTTTACATTTCTACTCCAGAATTAGACTTTTGCACAGTAGGCCTATCTCTAAAATTCTTCTGATCATAGCCTTCACAGTTGGCATTCTAAATTTTACAGGACTCATAAGGTAGATCGTACATGTAACAAAATTCCATTCGTCTAAAGTGTCGACGAAGGGACGAAAAAGGGTTATCTTTTCACAAGCATTCTATAAATAGCTGATGTGGACTATTCTTTGTTACACGATTATCTGTGTGGGGAGGTAACCAGTCTATAACTTGATCAAAGGCTAACCGCCCTGTTATCTTTACGGATGAAAACTGGACGAAACACTTGTACATAAAATTGCTTCTGATTATCATATTCTAAGATGCTTTCCATCTCATAATTATTATTATTTTGTTGTGTAAAAAAGTGGACAAATGCGAAAACCGTTTAGAGGAGGGAGAGCCCGTGATAAACGGAAAGCATTACAATTTCGTTTGGGAACAAGGAAGGAATCCTTTAAGTTGGAAAAGTTTGGGGGACTAGCGAATAAAAGGAAGTTTATTTTTCTGTATTTTCGTTTTTATTTGGGAATGAACTTACATTGCAAGAAAACCAGGCTTGATGTTCATGTAGGTCTGATGGAATATTTAAGAAAGAGTCATGTGGAGTAATTTTGTAACACTAACACGACATTATTAGAAAATTTCTAAAAAATATAACCAATCGAATAATTACTGATCATCTACATGGTAAATACTTTAGGTACATTCCTACTGGAAGCCGCTTTCTAGCGGCTTCCAATAAACAAAGAACATCCTCGGACGTCCCTCATGGGACCTATGAAGTCAACCGTCAAAAGATGAAGGTTATCTTTAATAGGATAGTAAACATTGTGCGAAATGGAGGAAATATTCGTTGCCAGTATTTTCTCATGTTCCTGCAATGCTTCAAAAAAAAAAAACTTCCTTTTTTTAAAAGCCCCATTCTTTAAGTTCATTAAAACTCAGCACAGGTATTGTAATCTAAAGGTTTTAAATCTCTGTTTTTGAACATTGAAAAGTGTTTGTTTTGAAACTCTTTTCATTCTTGATAAAATATAATTCAAATGAAATGTAAAGAATTAAAAAAAAAAACCCTTTTACCAAAAGACAAAATTTTGACAACCTCGAGGGAAAAAAAAAACTTTTCGAAATACTTTTGGAAAAGGGGAAATACTAGTAACCAGTATTTTCTCCCTGTACCACTATGTTTTGTACTCTTTTCCGGCCAAACGGCACATTTTCAGCTGCACTTAAATTGTCATCTGCCAATGGTTTTAATGTAGGCAGCCCTAAATTTTTGTTATTTTATAAAGGGTTTTGTAAAGGGTTACTAAGATGGAAAACATTGTGGAAAAGTTCACCAGTATTTACTCCTTTTCCTACAATGCTTTCAAAAGTCAGTATTGTGATCTAAAAGGCTAAATCTCAGTTTCGATACTCTGAAAGGCACATTTCTAGAAACTCTTTGCTCTCTCAATAAAATTGTCTTTGGAATAAAATGGTAAAGACTTTCAAGAAATAAATTATCTCATAACAAAATTATAAGTTCTAGACCTATCACAATTGAATGCATTTTTAAGCAAAAACTATTCTTTAACCCTTTACCATACCCTACCAAGTACTGTTTTAACAACCCTCAGAAAGTGGCCATTTAAAAACTTTTTTTGAAAAGGAGAAATTTTCTTAACTCTTTACAAGAAGAAAAATTTCAGACTTGCCAAAATTTATTGCATTTTCAGGCAACAAATTAGATCTTGCTCCATTGATGGAACCTGTCTGAAATAGGATGGAAGACATTTTAGGAAATGGAGAAAATGTCAGTTAGCGCCAAATTCTCCTTTTTACGCCAAAAGTTCGCAAACCTTCTTCCTAAAGGCCTTTTAAACTCATTATTGTGTTCTATATGGTTAAATCTAAGTTTCTATACAATGAAAAAACATATACTAGTAAGTCGAAACTCTTTGCCATCAGATAAAAATTGTCCTTCAAACAAAATGGCAAAGAGTTTCAAAGAAGTCCTTTTAAATATTTTTCACCATATTTTCACAAGTCTTCTTCCCCAAGTTTGTTAAAACTCAAAATAGTTAAACTATTTTCTATTGCACATGAACATTGCACAACCCTATACACTTTGCTGGATCAGGAAAGACGATTAAACTACATGAAAATGTATCGTAATATGTTATGCCTATTCTAAACTCGCCTTCCAACAGTACTTACAGTACTTTGATTGTAAGGCGTGGGGGGAGGTGTGTGTGTGTGTGTGTGTGGGGGGGGGGGGGGGGAGGAACGGTCTGTACAAAGTTAAATCCCTTGTTTACATTATATAGTCTACGGTTGACAGGAGTCAAACTACGAACCCCTATGGTCTGTGGAACAGGCCAACGGTTGTAGATTGCACCTTACTCTGTAGCCTACAAGTTCGTCAAACTGATAAATTAGTGCAAAGGAGAGTTGGTCTTAAGAGAATATTTATAGGCTGCATAGAGACGTTACATATAGTTGTACATGTATATACAGTAGTTATGTTGTCATGTTGTCACACGTGTGTGGGGACAGGGATCGTAGGCCTATATATGTGCAAATATAAGATCCCTTGTTGGAATTAACGTTCTCCGATGTTTTACACTGCCTTAGTTATTTTTGCCCCCTAACTGATTAGATTACAGTTTCATAAACTTTCAACGATGTCTGTGAAAGTATTCTATTTCAATAAACCAAAGTGGAAAATGAATTAAGATCTTTTCATAAACAGTCTATAAAGATACCGTTTTGCTCGCGACGACACCCGTATAGCTATTTTATCACTAGTTTAACGTAAAAGATAACGGTTCGTGCGTGAGATTTTTGTTAACCCTTTACCAAACAATCCCATGTTTTAACAACCCCAAGGAAGAAGCCATCTGAAAACACTTTGGGAAAAGGACAAAATGTTGGTAACAGCATTTCTCCTTATTCTCACATTGTTTTCAGCTGTCTGAAAGACACATCCCAGCATTTGGGTTACAGTTATTTTTTCGTCTGCAAATTTGTTTAGTTTGGAAAAGTCTAAAAGCTGTCATTTTGTAAAGAGTCAAAAGTTAGTGCGGAGAAGTAGTGTTCTAGATTTTCTTCCGCGGGCGGCACAAGCTGAAAAGAAATGATTATTCTTTTGAGAAATCATTTCCATGCAGAAAATATCCATGAGTCCAGATTAGCCAATTCACATGTAGTAGGATGATAAGGGTTAATGTGGGATTCTTTGGTATTTGAGCTCTTGGAATACCTGAGAAATGGCATTTTTTTTCAGTCAGGGCAAAAGATCCAATTTCCCAATGTCAAGGCCTGTTTGGCCAGAATATTCAAGTTCGCAGATGTCAATGTAGGTCAGACACAGACTTGCTCGGATTTTTCTTTTACTTTGTTGTTTTGTTGTTTGAGATCTATCGATCTTCTACCAGGGTATAAATTTTGCAATGAAATAGTGAAACTTTTAAAATATTACTTTGCAACCCTCCCCAAGAAAATACAATCTCGCAAATCATTTGTTGAATTCTGGGTGTCAAGTTCTCCGCCTGGCCACTCACGATGAGCAAGGTATGACAAGGTAAGCTGAGTTCTAACGTAGCCCAGTAATTTAGCAGGAAAGGTACAAGACTTGAAACTCAGGAGTTGCTTGTTCAATGCCCAGCTCGACCAAATTCTTTTCGAGGCTGAATTGTGATAGTCACAGTGATAGAATTCCTCATTCCTTTCACGCCGCTGAACAACGTCTCGAGCTTGGCTTAAGGATAGGGCACCCTAATTCGGATTCCTGTAACATCGCCTTTCATCGCCAGCCAGCAATATCTGAATGTGAAGTTGTAAAAAATTCTGAGATACCATGGCCTGTACCAGTTACCTTAGGTACATTGAAGAAGTAAAATAAAGGTGCTAGGATATCGCACCTTAAGTGAACTACTGAGTAACTTGTGGTTTTACGACTCTCGGGAAGAAGGCATTTGAAAACATTGTTGAAAAAAAAAAAAAGGCTTGTAATCCGATTTTCTCATTTTCTCACGATATTTTCTTTCAAAACTACACACTATCATATGCGCTATGTGCATTCATTTAGTCTTTTGTAAATGATCTGAAGATGAACACGGCTAAAATCATGTCGTCATGGGAAGAGAGAATGGCAGCATACTAATTGTGTACATACCTAGGATGAAAAGGAGTTCTACGAAACCATTATCCCGTTGTTCAAAATCCTACTGATATGTTAGAATCTTTGGACGGACTTTTGTATCTGACTAGGTAATGGCGTTGTCTTCTTGGGCTAATCATTTGTTGCGACACAAGTAGGGTTTCGGGCACTGCGTATATACGCGTCATGCCCTGTGAAAAAGGGATTGAATGCATCTGCAAACAGTATCAACTCATGTCAGCCTGTGTAGTAGGCGCAGGCTGACCTTGGTTTAAACGTTTTGCCACTGTCAAATTTTCTGCATGTTAAAGGACCAGTCGGTTTTTTGACAAAATGGACAAACTTTTCGAGGGTGTACGAGCCTTTACGCCTTGGCGTACCTTTGATAACATCTAATTTGTAGAGTTTTAGCACAATTACTACCTATATGTTTTTGATCTACAAACAGGGCGAATGAGATGTTCTTGTTTTTGTGTAATATCCATTTAGAATGATCGACAAGAAAATGAGAATTGTTCGTTATTTGCGTTAAAATTCGGGAAGTATTCTAATTTGTAATCTTACGACGTTCTCTTTTGTACAGTGTATAATTGTTTACCGGCTTGTATTCGCGCGAGAATTACAACGGTCCACTACTAAGAGAAAAACATGTTGCGGAGTGGTAGTATTCTGCAAGCTTGTAAAAACACTTATATGTTTGTGTTTCATATCTACATGTATTCTTTACAAAAAGAAGTGTAAATTGCGAAAATGTGAAATGTGTGTACCCAAATTACTCCGTAGAGAAATAACTAGTGTCTGATGGTTCCTCGTTACGTACAAAAGTTTGATCGTGGAATAGTCATTTTATCATCAAAGGACACCAGGGACAATAGAAACCTGTAATGAACGTTCCCCTCTTGTACTTTTCGAAATGACAGTGATCATTGTATACTACTGCTTTTGCAATTAGTATTACTATAAATCATATATAGGCTGTTATTGATGGTAAGTTTATTTGTATGAGATATTTTAAATGGGCGTAGTGATCTGAAATTAAAACCATATCCTTTACAAAACAGTTCTGTGTTTTGACGGCTATTACGAACAAAGTTTTCGAAAACATTGTTGGAAAAGGAGAAAATGCTGGTGACCTACATTTTCTCCTTTTTACACAACGTTTTCAGCTGTTACAAAGACAGTTCCCATCATGCACATTTGACGTTTTACCTACTGAAAATAAAGCTATTACTCATGCATTTGATCTCAATTCCTATTGGTTATCCCTTAACCATAAAATCCCGAGTTTTTAACGACCCTGCGGAAGAAGACTTTTGAAAACATTGTGGGAAAAGGAGAAAATGCTGGTAACCAGCATTTTCTTCGTTTCCCACATTTTTTTCAACTCTGCCTAAGATAACTTTAATCACTTTAGCCACAGTTAAATTGTCGTCTTCGAATGTTTTCAATTTGGACAAGTCGACACGTTGAATTTTAACGAAAAAATCATGGCCTGTACTCACCGACCATTCCAAATAGTGTTTTGGTCTTTTTTCTAGATTTAGAAATTGACGCATTTTTTATCGACAAAACCGTTTGGTGTAGCTACTCTGAATTTGCGTTACTTTAAAACGAAAAAAAAAAAAAGAAATCTTGAGAATATGACTAAGAATGCTCTTAAGAATGGTTGATGCATACGGGCTACGGCTTCACAAGCAACAGTTGATAGTTACAATTCAAGGAAATTATTAAACACAAAAAATATCTGATCCTAAATCCCGAGAAACTGATTGGACAAAAGCAATTTCAACCAATCGGAAGGCTGGCATCATTGAGATGGGCCTAAAAGTCTTTCGGATGAGGCGTTAAACAGAGGACTCTTGTGACAGTGCTATGTACCGAGCGCGTTATAGCACATGCCTCTGAAGCTGTATTGGTCTATCACGAAACGCTAAAATTTTCCTTGGTCTATCATCGAACACTTAAATAGCAAGTAGATAGATATTTACCCTATCTGGCTATTTTTTTAATTTTTTGCTAATTTTTTAATTTTTTGATTAAATTTTTATAAAATTAGCCAGAATGCCCATATGATTTTGTATGAAAAATCTATTTCCTCATAATTCTAAAGAAAATAAATTTCATCATCCACTAACCAACGCATCAATTCATCCACTAACCAACGCATCAATTAATAGATAAGTCAACGCATCAACTAATGGGCCCCATGTGTCGACGCAAGATAAGTCCATGCATGAGGGGCCATCTAATTACTATATCCATTTTACCATAAATTCAAAAATAAAGAAAAAAAATTTTTGAATTTCTTAAATTTTAAATCATAAAATAATTCAAAATATGGAACCGTTAAAAGAGTTTTTAAAAGAGTTAAACTTAGATGAAAATAAAAGTTTAATGAAGCCTATAGATAACATGGAAGAAAATTTAATAAATATGGAAATAGCTAAAGATAAATTTAAAAATTTAATTTCAGATAAAGAATTATTAGCAAGATTTGCAATGCTTTTATCTAATTATGTAAATAGTATTTTAGATTCTATAGACCCTATGTTTAGACTAAATAGTAATTATAAGATGCATTTTTGGAATGATATTTATAATTTTAAAAACAATTCAAAGAAAGAAATATTATATATGTATAAAATAAATTTAGGAATTAAATTAGATAAAAAATTAACTCGAAACCAATTAATATACAAAATTGTAATACATATTTTTAGTGGTGTTAGTGATTATAATAGATATTCATTAGATTTTTTCCAAAAAATAAGAAAAAAACCTATAAGTTTAGCAAATAATGTAAGAACGCAAATATTAAAAAAGGCTGGGAAAAAAATTTTATAAATATAATTTAATCAGTAAAATTAAATTATATTTTATGATGCCCCCAAGCTAAAGTATCAATCTTGTCTTTCAAAACAAACCTTTTATCATCACTTGCCCCTAATGCTTTTTTATTTAACTCTTCAGTATATATATTATGCTCCCTACTTCTTAAAACAGTCATCTTTCTATACTGGTCCTTTTCTGTAAACAAACACTCTTTGTAATTATTTAAGTTTATCTCTTTCTTAACAACTGATTGTTTAACACCTTTACATCTTTTATCTTCCTCACCATCTAAAGTTTTATAAGCATACATTTTTGCTCCTAGACCAACAAACTCAGTCATAATTTTACCACCTAACTCATCTTTAAACATTCCAACTACTCTAGCATTACAATCATTTTTTAAGAAATGGTCTTTAGGATAATTGCTTGTATCAAACATTTCAACCACATCTTTCTCCATATCCTTATATAAATCCTCAGTTTCTATTTCGAGAATAAAACTATCTGTATCAGTATAACACATTCTAACCTTTTCACCATATTTAGGTTTAAAGTAATTATAAAAAGTTTTTTGCATATGTGTTTTACTAATGTCTAAAATGCTTAATCCTGAGTAAATAGGTTTATTATATTTCAACTTAGTGTTTTTCATGTGTACCGCTGTTAGGTTTTCATCGAATATTTTTTTGTGCTCATAGTTTGGTTTTGCTACTAATTTTTTACAACGCTCTTCACTAGAAACCAGTTCTATCGTTACTCTGTTTCTCAGGTTTTCCATAGTTTTACCAAAAACTGAATTATTCATTAATTTAAAAAAATCTTTCTCGAAATTATTTTTAGCCGCTTTTCTTAGTTCAATGTTTGTATCAATATATGATTTAAGCCATGGGCTTTCCTCAAACTTAATTCCTCGATGTATTTTAGTAATTTTTAAACCTAAATCAACACATGTTTTTAAAGTTTCATGATGAATAATGTAATTTTCTTTATTATTTAAGTTTGGAATAAGTTTTTCTACCTTTTCTATTTTTAAACGTTCAGGTGTTAAAGGAAGGTCATTATGTAAATCGTGTAATTCTTTAGGATATTCTAAATCTACTTCTAATATACATGGTATTTTTTGCCAAATTTCTAATTCTTTATTTGTCATCCATTTAAAACCATGTGTAGGAAGAGGACGACTCATTGCCCAAGGATAAAGACTGTTTGCATCTATATATAATAAATATTTTGATGGTTTACTAGAGTCATATAATTCACCCATATACTTATTATTTGCTTTTGCATATCTTTTACTACACATACTAACACCACCTCTGATACCCTTTTCAACCATTAAAAGCATATCAGGATCAGATAAAAGCTCTAGGTTTACTTTCGTTATTTTTAATGCTGCATCCCAAGCTAAACCAGGAGCTGTATAATACCAACTAGGGTCTAAATTATAGTTTTCACGACAAACATCTCTAAAGTTCTCAAAAACATCCGCTAAAAGCAATACATCTATTTTATTGTAAAGTTCTAAGTAATCCTTCAACGTTTTCATGTTAAAAGTTTTCCAAACCTTTTGTGCATGAGCATAATCTTCATCACTAATTCCTTCTTTGTTTAAGCTTGAGTAAAATGCTTCTTTAGGTGGTAATTTCTCTTCTTTAAGTTTATCAAATGAATCTAGGTACTCATAAGGAAAAACTCCTTTTCTCCTAACCAATGGTAGGAGATTCTTAGTGAAATATTTCGATAAAATTTTTAATTGACTTTCTTCTAAGTTACTCGAAAGCTTATCTAAACTAGAACTCATAAACTTAAAGCTATCAAGAAATCTAATTTTATGTTTTATATATGTTCCAACCCAAATATCTTTACTAAAACTAATATATTTCTCTTCATTGTTTGGAATACAATCAATCTTTCCTTCAGATTTGCCAAGACATTTAATAAAAAGATGAGCGTCATATCCACTAAGATTATGAAGGTATACAGGTGTGAAGTTAGGATTTTTAGCCTTTAGATTGCATTCATTGTGTGCGGCACCTCTATATTTACCCGTAAAATGGCAATGGTCTCTTACTCTATAATTAGCATGATTAAACTCCCCACCACAAATCCAACAATGTGTTTCTTTCTGGTACTTTGCTTTCTCTGATTCTGTTATTTCAATAGGTTTTGGTTTTTGGTAATATTCTTGATGAATTTCTCGTATATCATTTTCTAACCAGTTTATAAAAACTTCATTAGCATTTTCTCCAACATAACTTCTTTTTATAGGAGCACACACAGCATCATTAAAACATTTTATAATATAGTAAAAACTACAAGGTACATGCTTTTGACGTTGCATAGTATAACTTTTTTCTGGGTTTGGTTGGCATGTGTGTATTGGTTCCAAAACACTTTCAAAATCAGCGTATACAACAAAGGGAACCTCAAGTTTTCTAGAATGGTTTTCAAAAGCTAACCAGGTATCTGGTTTTGGCATTTCTAAAGTAATAGGTTCGTGTTCGTTACAGTATTTTTTATGTTTTTCCAAAAGTTCTTTACTACCAAAGTGATTCATACATTGTTTGCAATATTCTATACCACCATTACCACTTACTTGTTTTCTCACTAAACTATTAAATTTTTTTATGAGAGCGTAGTGCATGTTTTCCTCATTTTTAATAAAAAGAAGGTCAACATGTTTACTTTTTTCACATTTTGTAATCCTAAGAGGATAAATATATTCCTTATATCCATATACGTTTACACTAATTTCAGGATTTTGTTTTTCAAACTTATCGATACCCTTAAGCGAAACAGGACTCTTTATTCCATCCATGTTTAAACTACTTTCCTTTTCTTTCAAAGCCTTGTCAACTATCTCTGCATTATGCTCTTTTGGATTTAAACCTCTTAAAACACACCATAAAAAGCATTTATCATCTTTATTTTTCATATTGATAACTGCTTTTTTGTTAGCAATCCATTTTGGTAAAGGTAGCCAACCATTAGCTCTTAAAGGAACATAAGTAGCTGTGTGTATTTCTAGTTTTACGATACTCCCAAAAGTCCAACCACTACCTTCTCTTTGGAACTTAGCTAAATTTTCTAAAACTTCATCTATCATTGTATTCAATAAATCCTCTATTTCTTCACTGTTTAAATTTAAATGTTGATTGCTATGAAAAGCACGTTCCACGGGACCCATGTCAATATCTGTCATTAACCACATTTTACACCTAAGTACAAGTTTAACCTTTGTTTGTAAATTATTTCGAAGAGTATTTATAAGAGGCGTCCACGTTTCTGCGAAAAATCTTTGCGGGTTATAATTTCTTCTACCCTCTATAACATATTGATTAACAAACTCTCTAAATGCTGAGCGCTCTCTTCTAACCTCAAACGGTTGTCTTGGTGGATAATTCTCTCTAACATTCTGAACAATTTCATCAAAAACTTGTGGTAGTTGTTCTTCAGCTACATTACCAGTTAACCAATTAGTAAAATTATTGATTCTACGTTGGATTGATTGAGGTATAACATTCGTTACGACCCTCCCAACATTTGATGCAACTCTTTGAGTAATATTAGAAATACGATTAATCCAACTCATTTTATAAAGTAAATATAATTTTCTTATCCTATCATCAAAAAAATTTATTATTGAAATTATATATATTAATCTTATTAATATATAAAATGAACTATAAAATAGAAGTTATACATTGGCATACCACTAATAAATGTGAAATAAATGATAAAATAGAATTTATGAAAAGATATACTAGAGCTGAATTATTAAAATTATGTGAAACCTTAATACCTAGAAGATATGGTGATAAATGCTATAGAAAGCTATATAAATATGATATAGTTGAAAAACTTGTTAATAATGGTATCAAACCTGATTTAAACAGAAAACTAATACCAAAAATTTTTTGGCATAATTGTAAAATAAAAGGACATTGGTAATTAAAATCTTTTACAAAAATTTTATTATATCTGCATATAAATATAATAAAATTAATAGACGTTAATCTTATATTTATCTTTCCAAACCCTTCCATTCCAATTCTCAATCGTTTGTGGACTGCGGTCTATAAATTGGCTTGCCTTATAAATCGATGGAAAAGTTTTTATTTCTCCAGTTTTAACATCCTCTAAACTAACTTTCTTAGGATTTTTCATAATAGTTTTTAATCTATCAAACTTAGGGTCTGTGCTTTTTTCTTCTTTAGGTGATTCACTCGGAAACAATCCATGTTCTTTCACCAACTCAACTAAACGCTTTTTATCCCAGTATGAGTAGAAATTTATATTATTTTCTTTAAGAATTTGTTTTAAATCTGTAGTCTTTATCATTTTTATATAAAAAGAAAAAAATCTTAATACACTACACTCATTTTACTTCCATCAGACTGAAAGTTAATTAACCTATCACTAATAATAACAGCATATGCCTCTGTATTTGCAAGCACATTTTCAGTAAAATGTGTTTTGATTTGGATATCAGTGACAGAGTATTTCAATCTCTCACTCTGTTTGGAAACATCAAACAAAAACAAAGGATAAAGGGTTTTATAATCTGAGGGAGTAATGTTAGGGTTTGACACCATTTCATTCATGTTATAAAACTTAGACCTAAATAGAGAAGCGTCCCCATACACTCTACTAAATTGGTTTGCGGTAAAACTGAGATTATAATCAACAGCGGGATATCTAGTAGCATTTAACGTAACATAAATGTTTTTAACGTTTCTATGGTCAAATATAGCTGGATTTTGTTGTTGGTCACCGCTTTTACCAGTCTGAAAACCAACAATGATAAAACGTGGCACTTCAGGTGATGATTTGACAGCAAGTCTCCAGGTAAATGATGTTGACTCGGGAACCGCAATAGAGTCACACTGCCTCATTCTATATCCAACCGGTATTTTTTCTTTTTTCTCAATAATTTTATAAAGTTGCATTTTCTCTTCATCTGCAGGTAGCACGTGTGGCATAAACCAAGATACTCTAAGTAAATTAATTCTACCATCAGCAGGAGCAGCACCATCTCGAAAGACTGCGTTATTATCATTAGTTCTCGTTAATGTGAGAGTTTGCTTCATTCCTTACAATATCTTATCATAATCATCACAAAAACCAAATATATGTTTTAATGGAACTCTGAAGCTAAAGGTACCTCTTGGAAGAGGGTTATTAATAATATAATTTCTTCTTACAATAAAACCAGTGTTTCCGGCACCCGCGTTAGCTGCTGTATCTTTATACCACAATTGATTTAACCCTTGTGATTTAGAGAAATCATCCGGATATTTTAACAACCCAAGCATTGTAGTAGCCTGGCCAGGATTCAATACAGATTCAATCTCCATACCCGAAAGTTGATACTTAATATTATTAAAAAGATACATGAGACCATTGTTTGTTAAAGAAATATTAGTGTTAGCATCATAAACTGCTCCATTATCACTTCTTACTAATTCACCTATAATAAGTAAATAACTCTCACTAGGATGAGTAAAAATATCTTGAGTCTCAATGTTAATCCTAATTTCTCCTCCTGGGTTGTTGAGATTGGTACCAGTGATTGGTTCATACTCATGGTGTTCATACTCATCAATACTATCATCTTTTAAAATTGGTTCAGTTATTTTTAGAATATCCATTTTATAATAGTGATTATAATTTTTAAATGAAATAAAAATTATAATTGTTCAAAATAAAGCTGGGGAAAAGACTTATTATTATCATTAACAAACACACCTCGAAGTTTAATGCTTTTTGCAGTATTCAGTATAGCTTTAGGATAAACTCTATTACCGTATACAAGTGTTATTTTAGGTATACCCCAATTTTTTAAATATTCATTTACCTTTTCCTCAATCTCTTTCATCTTGGTTACCTTTTCAGAAGATAACTTCACAACAGCTTTTTTATAATTATACTTCGTTTTATTAATTTCAAGGATATCACAATCTTTTATGTTTAAAGAAGCGCCTACTATTTCAATAGTAGCAGTATTGTATTTTTCATGATCTACACGATTAAAATTTAACATTCTTTTTATATAATGAATATAATTTTCTTAACTTATTCATACTGTTTTAATACCCGCTCCACTGTTTAATCTTTTAACTAAGTCTTGAATAGCAATGGCACTTCCATCTATTAATGTACTAATGTTTTGTGTTTTAGGTGTTGTGTTATATTTTTGTAAAATTTGTTTTGATTTTGGTGTTAAAGCTTTCGTAACTAATTTTTTTCCTGCTTCTACAGCTGCACTTTTTCCAACCTCTAAAGCTTTCTTTGCCCCTTCCTTAGCTACACTCTTTCCTACATCAAGGGCAGAAGACGCAATTTGTTTAGCTGCACTACTAGTAAAAAGCCTCGCTAAAAAGTTAGCAATACTATCAAAGATTCCGGAACCACCGTATGAATATCTTGTTTTAAATCCGTGTTTCTTAGTGATTATCATCTTTTTTATAGTATAGACATTAAATTTTTATAATCGTGTGAATTTAAAACGCCTTGTCTTTTTAATTCATCACAAATGCTTACTACTTCATTTCTTACACCTGTATTACCTGCTTCTTTACTTGCCATCAACAGGTCTAGTCTTTCTAGTAATGCGTTAGGGTCAGATGGGATAACAATTCCTTTTCCACTACGCTCTTTAATACTAATCCAAAAAGGTTTAAGAATTTTATTCCATTTTTCCCCTTTAGAACTTTTAGGATATCGTTCATCTGGGTCGTTATTTCGATAAAGAGCGTTGGTTTTTTTCATTAAATAATAATATTGCATCCTATCCTCATCTGTATAAATTAATCTTGGGGTTTTAGCAACAATTAACTCCCAAAAACCAGGTGTTCCTTTATATAACTCTGTACCAATAAGAATATCATCACGCTCAATTACGACAGTTTTGTTACCAATAACAAATTTACCACCTTCATCACGTATTCCATATGTTTTATCAATATCTTCACCACGATATTTTGTTAGATACTCTGTTGCAAGTGGTCCAATGTCAAATGTGTCTTTATGTTCTTTTAATTCCTCTTTCTCAATAATTGGTTTTTCTCCAGAGGGATAAGCTTCTATTGTTGGAAATTCTGGTAGTTTAATAGCTTGTGGTAACTGTTCGATACCTTCTTTAATAGGTTTAAGTCCTTCTGTAATCTCCTTTGTTGTAGCTTTTTGCGTTTCTGTAATAGGTCTAAAAAACTTTGACAAATCGGTTTGAAGTTGTTGTTCACCTGTTCTCTCTGCTAGTAGATTATCCCGAATCTTCTTTTTTGTTTCGAGATACTCTTTTACAATTAAGTCTCTTTTTGCAGGGTCAGTTATTTTTAGAAATGACATTTTTAATTAGCAACATTTTTTTTTTAACATAGTTTTATCATAGATTTTATTATAGATTTTATCATAGATTTTATTATAGATTTTATCATAGATTTTAATATATAAGAGCATATATAATGCTTTTATATATTTATTCATCTCCTATTTCACATTGACATTTACATCTAAAACTTGGTAATTTAGGTAACTTAAAAGGTATGCTTTCCACTATGTTTGTTCTCAACGAGCCTCCGAAAGGACTCCCTCGCTTCTTGCCTCCCTTTCTCAATCAAACTTTCCTTTTCTTCTGTTGTTACCTTCTTCTTAAATTTACTTCTTATTTCACTCTTCATATCTTCATATTTATTCATTTCATCCATTATCAACTTAAATTCCTCATCAGATATATGGTTATCCATCAAAGCTTTTGATACATGATTATCTATAGTATTAAGCTTAGCAGCAGCAAGAGTTTGTATTTTCAAATGCTTTTCAGCTTTAGTAGTAGTTTTCCTAACAAATATTTTACTAACCAATGAAGAAAGACCGATTACCCCAGCAGCAGCTTCCAAACCTACAGCAACGGGTGCCGCGGCAACCGTAGAAAGCAAAACAACACCTGCACCACCTAACGCTAATGAAACAACAACCAATGCACCTTCAACATTATCAACTACTTTAGCCATTCTAGCATACTTCTTATTCAATCTCTCTCTTTCATTTATTTCCTTCTTTAGAAAATTTTGTACTTCAGATATTTTTTTAAGTCTATAAGAATGACCATTATCCATTGTTTCCATTTCAATAGGTGGAGCGCTTGCGGTACCTGGTTCTTTGGGTAATATAGGATATATTTTATTAGGGTGTTCCTGATTTGTATCTGCCATTTTATTAATATAGTAATTTTTTTATGACAAATATTTTAGATAGCAGAATAACTCTCCCTCAGGTATTTCAATTGGTTTTTGTGAGAAATTATAAATGTAGACTAAGATATCATTAACATCATTATCAAGATGTATACCATTAGAAATGGTTAAACTATCTTTCCATTTATTACTAATAGATACCACTACAACTCCTCGTGTAGCTATATAACCAAATCCTAACGGAACTCTCATACCATTATTAGGAGGAATCTTGATAGTTACTTGTGAGTATATTTTCCATTTTAGAGAATCTTGTTTTAAGGGAGGATATCTTACTCCATGTAAATGAGGTTTCCAAAATATAGTTTTATGTTGGGTAGTAATATTAGGTTTTATACCAAATTTATGTATATCCATTTTTATTTATTATAAATAATATTTAAATATTACACATTAAAAATCCCATCTTTCATCAAACCGGTCATCATTACATACAACGTAAAATAATGGTTCATTTTTTGCAATAGTAATCTTTTTATCAGAATTATTGTTTTTTATTAGTACTAATATATCTTCAGTTCCTGAAGGGTTATGGTCACCCTTGTGCAATACACCTTGTAAAACTAAAGTATTATTAAGTAAAGCTTTAACAACCCTATAAGATATTGGAATATAACCAAGACCAAGCTGCAACCTTAAAGTTTTTTTAGGTTCTAGTACTATTTCATGTTGTGAATATACCTCCCATAAATTATCTGTAATTTGTATAGGTGGATGTTCTAAATTTTTAAAAGGGAACCATAGTATTTCTTTAAAATTTCCATTTTTTTTGTAATCAACTCTACTTTTACATAACATTTTTTTTAAATTACTATTTTTTTTCTTATATTAATATTTTTTATAATATAGCTCCTAAGATAGGGATATTAGCAAATGGACTATTAGGCCCAAGTAAAAGTCCTTTTCCATCATACAGTTTTCCTCCTTGCTTTAAATACAACCCATCACCAACGGAAGCTAATCCTTTACCTTTGTATGGTTTTAAGTATAATCCACTTCCATCAGTTTCAACTTGACAAACACATCCTCCTTTTTTAAGGTAAAGACCTGACCCCAATGCTTTCGAAACACCTGTTTGAGCTAATCCAGAAAGAGCACCAACACCTAAAGCTGGTAAAACGGTTTTTGCAAGCATCGGTAAAGCCCTAGCAGCTAACCCAGCTAACATTCCGAGGAAACCCCCTTCTATTTTCATGTTATATTTAAGTTGTTTTGTAGTCATTCTAATAGTTATACCCACACCATCCTCATAGGCTTTAGCCATTTTCTTTGCTTGTGAATTGGTAATTGCTAAAACATCATTACCTTGTAAATCTTCATGACCTAAACGAATACTTACTGGGCAACTAGCTTTAACAGCATGTTGAAGTTTTTGCTTTTGCCCTTCAGATATATTTACTTTAACATTAGTGTAACTTGTCATTTTATATACGAGTATTTTTTTATTTAGCTCATCTCGCTTCTCTAATATGAAACCTAATCGTTAAATTTTCACCTCTAAGATTTAGTAAATTACCATCTTGGTCAGTAATATCTACATTTAGGTTATGTATTTCATCTAACGTTATTGGTAAGTATACTAAATTAACTGGTGACTCAATTATCTTATATCCAGGTGCAACATTTGGGAAAAAGGAGTAAATAGTATTTTTTGTTGAACCATTAACGTAACTTCCTGAAATAATATCTATGTTAACGAGCAAACTATTTATGCTAAGAATGTTCACTACATTCTCTGACTCATGAAATCCTTGCGTATATTTAGCTCGAGTAAATCCTAATACTTTAGCGATGGAACCTGGTTGATTAAAATCTACTTGATAACCATCATCAATAATAAGAACAGACTTTAGGGTATTAGTGTTCGCAGAAAAGTTAATAGGATACTCTTCATTAACTCTATCGTAATGACCATTTTTTCTCATTTCCTGACGAATCGTATCATTAATGTCAACGAGGTCATAACTTCCTTCAGGTATTTTTATTTTAATCCATGTGGTGCCATTGTCTGGAGAATAAACGAATGTGTTGCTCGTTTCATCAATGTTTGGAAAAGAGTAGTAAGTTTCGAGGTTTACCATAGCTATTTCATATACTTTATCCTTTTCCAGTTGAATTGGAGGATTAAATCTTGTTCTAAAACGTGTTTTGTTGTCGCTTACTATAATTTGAAATGATGTTTTATGGTTTGTGTTTTTTACAATTTTTTCTAAAAGTTCTTCCATTTTATAATATTTAAATATTTTTTATACTGACTTAGGTATGTAGAAGTTATCAAGACCGTTTCTATACTTTCCATCATGTTTTTTACTGGTTAAGTCAATAATAGCGAAACCGTGTGGTCTTTCCCATGCCGTTTGACAAAACTTTCTAAACTCATCCTTAGGCATATCTTCACCTACATGATCGCTATAAATATGATTAAGGTTTTTTAGGTCTTGTGGGAAAAGGCAAATAAAATTAGTGTTTTCTCTAATAGTTTGTCTCGGTAGTCTAAAATAATTCTGGCAGAGGTAAAAGCAGTCAACATTACTATGCCTTCCTCGAATGTAGTAACACTCACATTTATTTTGCTTTTCTAAAAGTAAATCATCGAAAATTATTAAATT
Source organism: Hippopus hippopus (assembly GCA_946811185.2). Classification (NCBI taxonomy): domain Eukaryota; kingdom Metazoa; phylum Mollusca; class Bivalvia; order Cardiida; family Cardiidae; genus Hippopus; species Hippopus hippopus. Next base: position 25,838,049 of record OX328102.1, on the reverse strand, counting down.
TTTATTTTCTAAGTTTAACTCTCTCGGATCAGGCACATCACTCGTATTTTCAAAGAAGTTGCAATTTATATCTGATTTGTTTTTAATCGTTTTAGCCCATTCTTCAACTAAAGCTATTGGTGGAATGTTTAGTTCTTGTATGTCATCACGCATGTTAAACAATCTTAAGATACATTCTTTTGGTAGTTTTTCTTCAAAAGCCTTTTTTAGTATTCGGTATTCCGGTTGAAAAAGACTTTTTCCAAAAACATTTAAATCGTTGTAGTCAAGCCAATCTGGTCTGAGTAAAAGGTTTAACAATAAAGTAGTTTTACCACATGATGATTTACCTACAATTAAACCCCTAATACTTTTTGGAAAAAGGGAGTGATTAAATCTCTTTGATAGTACTTCATTCCATGATAAGTCCATAATATCCATTTTTATTTAAATATTTTTATTTTTTTATATAAAACAACATGTATTGCGTTAAATGTAAAAAACATACTGATACGAATGATATAAAATATACCATTTCGAAAAATGGAAGAAATATGATGCAGGGGAAATGCGTTATTTGTGGAATAACTAAATCACAATTTATAAAAAAAAAACCACCGGGAGTAGTATATTAAATAAATTTATAAATAATTTACCTGTTGAAATGCATCTACCAGGGCACAACTTTACAGGACCAGGTACCAAACTAAATAAAAGACTCAATCCAGATTTAACACCAAAGGAATGGAGTAAACCTATAAACCGTGTTGATAAAGCCGCTTATAATCATGATGTTTGCTATCTTCAACACAACGATACTGCTACAAGAAACGCAGTGTGTGATAAGAATATGTTAACGGAGTTAGAAGGGATTTACAATCCTAGTATTAGAGAAAAAATGGAAAGAGGTTTGGTAAGTAGACTCATTGGAACGAAAATGAAATTTGGAATGGGAGTAAAAAAAAAAATTTAACGGAAGAATTACATAAACCTGTAAAAAGAAAATTTAAGAAAAGGAGAGTTAGAGTAAACGGTATAGATAGGATATGGGCTGCGGATTTAGTAGACATGCAAGCATTTTCTAAGTTTAATCGTGGTGTTAAATACCTTCTCGCTGTCATTGATATCTTTTCTAAATATGGATATCTGGTGCCATTAAAAGATAAAACAGGAAAATCTGTTGCTATAGCATTAAAAAGTATTTTTAAGGAGAGGAAACCTGAAAAAATGTGGGTGGATAAGGGTAAAGAGTTTTATAACAAAGATGTAAAAGACTTAGTTGAATTATATTCTACCGAAAATGAGGAAAAATCTAGTGTGGTTGAGAGATGGATTAGAACAATGAAAGAAAAAATGTGGAAGTATTTCTCCGCTAACTCTACAAACGTTTACATTAATGTGCTACCGGATTTGGTTAAAAAATATAATAACACGAGGCATTCATCTATTAAGATGACTCCGGTAGACGCTAGTAAAAAAGAAAATGAAACCAAAGTTTGGAGAAATCTTTACCCCGATCATTTAGAAATAAAAGACTTTAATCCTAAGTTTTCCGTTGGAGATAAAGTAAGGATAACTAAAAAGAAAAAGACTTTTGAAAAAGGTTATACAACAAGATGGACTGAGGAGGTTTTTACAGTTTCTGAAGTAAAACTTACATCACCTATAACATATAAAATTAAAGATTTTAATGGAGAAGAAATACAAGGTACCTTTTATGAACCTGAACTACAGAAAACCAGTCAAGAGCTGTATAGGATAGAAAAGGTTATTAAAAAAGGAAAAATGAAATCTCTTGTAAAGTGGAAAGGTTATCCTGATGAATTTAATTCATGGGTTGACAATAAAGATATTAGAAATATTTAACTATAAAAAAATTTCAAATATTTCGATTGAAAATGTAATTTTACCGAATAAACCGTTGAACAATTTCGAATTAGAGGGTGCCGTTAAAAGATTAAAGATTCCTTATTTTAGAGGAGTTTTTTTACTAGATACATTACCGAGAAAACCGAGTAAAAAAGAATGTGGTATAGTAAACTTTGATAAAAGTGATGGACCTGGTACACATTGGGTCGCTTGGTATAAAAATGGTAAAACTAAAATTTATTTTGATAGTTATGGTATACAACCACCTATTGAAATTCGAGATTATTTAAAAAGCCCAATACAGTACAATACTGACCAATTACAACAAGCTGGGCAAGTATTTTGTGGTCATTTATGTTTGTACATTCTAAAAGAGTTATCTAGAGGTAACCAGTTTCAAAATGTTTTAAATAAACTTTTTTAGTGCTATATAAAAAAATGCCTGTTGACAAATTCGGAAGAATGAAAGATGATGGTGAAACAAGCGGTGATGGTGTGTCACTCGCTTACATAAATAATAATTTTTTACGTAAAGATGGAACAACTGTTGTTAGTGGGTCTATAGACATGAATGGCAATACATTAACGAGGGTTAGTAATCCAGTAAATCCTCAAGATGCAGCAACTAAGGCTTATGTTGACGCCAACTCAGAGTTGTTGGTTGAAAACGGAGGATACCACGTTACTGGATATTTAAATATGGGTTTTAATCCGATAAGAAATGTTAAGGATCCAACAGAACCGAGTGAAGCTGCTACTAAAAAATATGTGGATAATGTTGATAAAGCCTTCGTTTATAAAGAAGGAAGGTGGTATGAGGCAGATGATGCAATTTCAATGGGAGGACGAGTAATTAACAATCTCGGAATCCCTACAAGACACGACCAAGCCTCTAATAAGTTTTACGTGGATACCGCTATTGAAGCAGCTAACGCGGGTGAAAAAGCTTTAACAAAAAACCAAGATGGTTCCTATTCAATAGATGGTGGAATAGATATGAATGGTAACTCGATTACTAGGTTGCCAAATCCTGTATCCCGTGACTCTGCTGTCAATAAAAATTATGTTGATAATGGTGGAGCCATTATAAAAAATCCGGATGGGAGTTTCATGGCGGTGACTAACATAGACCTTCAAGGTTTTTCTATAAAAAACGCGGCAACCCCAGTAGAAGAGAGAGATTTAGTGACAAAATCCTATGTGGATAGAAAAGTATCTCTTCCTTCTCTCATAGGTCCTAAACCTATTATAACTGTGTGGGCTGAAGAAAATGGACCATTAGGGGTTGGTAATTATGAGTTTTCATTCGGTAATGGTAATTCAGGTAGAAAGCATGGATTAGGGGGTTATTGTATGGCTGCTCCAGGTAGAATCATAAGAGGAAGTTTAACGGTTGTTAAAGATAATGCTAATGTACGAGGAGAAGAGATAAAAGTTAATATATCGATAAACGGAAATGAGCAGGTTGATTACTCTATTATTAAAAAAGCGGATGAAACTTGTAGTTGTGTAGTTTTTCCGAGGGTGTTGGAGGTAAAACAATGTGACATCGTAAACTTTATTTCGAGAACAGATAGTCGTAATGTAACACACGCTTATATATCTATTTTGATAGAGTTAGACTTGTAGATATATATAATATATTATAAAAAATATATTATATATTTATTTAACTTTTTTCATATCATATAAAATATCCATTAATCCAGCAATAATTAATTCTAATTCTTGTATACGCCTATCTAGTTTAATTATTTGTTTTTTAATAATATCATTATTAATAGGTTTATCTTTTTTCTTTGAAAATAACTTCAAAAACTTCATTTTAAATATTTTATAAAAAATTTTATACGAAATAAATTAAGAAATTAATAAACCCTATTAAAAAAAGATTTGTATTAGGGGTTTAATGTGTATTATATCGGTTTAGCTAAGACATCTATTTTCTATATTTCCATTGTTGCTTAAATGTTAAGTAATTAACATTTCCTATGTTGCTTTATTGTGATATAGGAAATATATATGAAAAATTTTTTTTGATTTTTTAAATTTTTTTATCGTATAATTATTATAAGATGAGTGTGCTAAATAAATTTAATCATTCCAAAATTGTACAAAACCTAGAAAAAGTTCTTGGAAATAAACATTATTTAAAAAATTTATATCAAGAAGATAAAAAATTACATATGATTGTTAATGCTAATTTACTATCATCAAAAATGTACGACCCAATTGTTGTATTAAAAAAATTAATACCATATAATTATTACTTACATAGTAAACAAAAGTTGGTTGAATCTGATTTCATCACAACTATTTTTATGGTTTGGCCAGACCAGTGTCTTTATAATGAAAACCCTAATCGTCACAAAGGTAGCAATATGTATACTATCATTGAAATACCATTTTGTAGAAGTAATAATTTTATTGGTGATTATAAAAATGCTTTGTTTGAAATAATGGAAGATGAAGATAGAGAACCGGTTCCAACTAATGTAATAGTATATCCTATAACAACATTTAAAAATGATATTCATCCTGAATATGATAATGAACATGTTAGAAAGGATATAGAGTCATATAATAAAGAAGGTAAAAGTCATGGTTATATAGAATGTTATGATTATTTTTGGGTTGGATTAGAGAATCTTACTAAAGGAAATAATATAACATTAGGTTATACAATAATAGCACAACTTCAAGAATTTAAAAAAAAATTTTTTAAAAAAATAAAAATTTTTTCAGAGGATGAATGTTGTATATGTACCATTAATAAACCTAAAATAGCATTTGGTTGTGGTCATAAATGCATGTGTATTGAATGTTTTAAAATAGGAAACATAAAGGTATGCCCCATATGTAGGCAGTAATTTTTTTTTTGATTTTATAACTTAAATTTTAAGTTATAAAATAATTCAAGATGAGCGTCTTACATACAAATGAAGTTTTTTACGATGTACTTGATACATTGCCTTATAAAAAAACAGAAGTGTTAGAAAGATTTACCAGTGAACAAATCATAAAACTATCTGACCATATTGAAGATAAGCACATAGTTTACCATGATATTCATGAAAATAAAATACGATTTCATAATATTGATTATTTTTACATGCGGGATAAAGACCTTTCTAATTATTATCCTTCAGCGTTAAAAAAAATAATACCTATTACATATTATTTTTACAGTTTAAATTTTTCGAAATTTAAAGACCATTATCATTATAAAACGAGTGAAAATATGAATACATTAATGTGGGTTGGATTTTATGAGGTTTATGAAGGGGGTTATGAGAGAATTGATAGTTTTTGGTTTAATATAGGATGTTACCCAGAGAACTATATTTCACTCTTCAAAAAGGAAATAGAATTTGCTTACAAAGCATTTTGTGAAAAATATAAACAAGAACGAAGCAAAGGGCATTATACTTGTCATCCACCTTATATAGAATTTAGTAGGAGATTCGATAATTTATATGGAAACCCAATTAATATTGAAGGAAGAAGGTTAATAAAAGAATTATCGCTTTCATTAAATTTACCTTGCTATGAAGAATGCAGCCTAAAGGATGCAGTAATAATTAAAACCACTGATGGTTGTAATAATGTTCGTTTTATTAACCCAGGACTTAATCCTTCATATTATTGGGAACATCTTATATACTCACCATCTTCGAACATTAAAATAGAACCAATGAGGCCAACACAAGGATCAAAACATAAAAGAATAAAAATATATCGAGAAGAACTCTGTTGTGTATGCGCAACTTATCCTCCCGAAGTGTCCTTTACTAGTTGCGGTCATCTATGTATTTGCGAAACATGTAATGAGTTATATCCTTTAGATAAATGCCCCATATGTGTAGACAATAATTTTTGAATTTATGGTAAAATGGATATAGTAATTAGATGGCCCCTCATGCATGGACTTATCTTGCGTCGACACATGGGGCCCATTAGTTGATGCGTTGACTTATCTATTAATTGATGCGTTGGTTAGTGGATGAATTGATGCGTTGGTTAGTGGATGATGAAATTTATTTTCTTTAGAATTATGAGGAAATAGATTTTTCATACAAAATCATATGGGCATTCTGGCTAATTTTATAAAAATTTAATCAAAAAATTAAAAAATTAGCAAAAAATTAAAAAAATAGCCAGATAGGGTAAATATCTATCTACTATAGCACATTGGTGCATCGCCTGTTTATCACAGAATATACTCAAATTTTCATTAACATCGTTTCTAATAAAAGCACATTGGCGACTCCCTCTATATCGTATACGGTAAGTCTTACTATATACAATATACAATACAGAGGGATGTGCTATTTATAGTAATTGTGTCCGATAATGAAAATTTCGTTATCCCTTGATAAACCAGTGGAGTTTCGGAGGCCTATGGTTATAGAAACAGGCATAACTTAGGATGGAATTCGTCCTGTATTCTGCACTATTCCCCGTAAAAATGCTACCTGTCTTCTGGGGGCATCGCCCATATGGGTACCGGTGACGACGATAAATAAACGAAAATCAAACGTTAAAATTTTTAGTTAGTCGGCCCTTAGTATGAAAACAATATACATGAGCCATGGTCTGGCAAAAGGGGGCTTAACACATTTCTGTGATGCATTATACAAGGCAAGTCATCACATCATAATGGATCCATAAAATCCATTTTGACTAAATAACAGATTCTATCATGAGGTACACCGATCCTTTGGCGTGCAGAAAATTGACTAATAGCAAAAATTTTCGGCCGAGGTCAACCTTCGCTGACTGTGTAGGCTGACCTGGGTCGATCCTTTTCGCAGATACATTAACTCTTTACCAGACGACAAAAATGTAGACTTGCCTCTGGAAGAGTAGAAAACATTGTGGGAAAAAGAGAAAATGCTGGTTACCAGCATTTTCTCCTTTTCCCACAGTGTTTTCAGAAGGCTCCTTCCTCGGGGTCGTTAAAGCCAGGGATTGTTTGGTAAAGGGTTTAGCCCCCTCTTTTTACAGAACATGACATACATGTGATGAAAAGGTGGTCTCTCTAGAACGTATTGACTTATGTCAGCCTTTGCAGTTGCATGCAAGCTAACCTGGGTCGAAATATCTTGCTACTGCTATTTTTTTCTGTATGTCAAAGGACCATTCTATCTCATGATTCAGTCGGATTTTATGAGGAAATGGATGCATATTAAGTGACGACTCGCTTGATTTAATGCATTACGAATATGCATAAAAATCCCTTTTCTCAGAGGGCCTCTCAAATTTATGAAAAATACCTTTTTATAGGAAACACAAACTACAAAATATCATACGATTTATTAACTTTTTAGGCGTGCCTCGATGCGCTTTTGAGGACATCGTATATCAAGACCAAACTGCTGAGAACGTGCAGTCTGATCTTGGATCTTCACTATCTGATATGGAGATTTTTTTTCCTGGAAAAGGCGTTTTGGAGTCGAACAAGGGGTTTTATTATCAGCCTGAAATTTTAGAATAAATCCATCTTTCAGTTTAAGATTTAATACCTGCACTAAAACATTATATCTTTATAAATACATAAATTTTATTCATAAATATACACATATAAATTATATAACATGTGAGGTATTTATATAACATACTTGATCTATCTTCAGAAAAAAGGCGATCTATTTTTCAAGTTACGACTCCTTCCCATCAAGTCTTACTGATAACCCACGTAAAATTAAATTCTTGAGGGCAAAGTAGAGTCTCAATTTGAAGCTAAGTGGATTGATAAGGCCCACTGAATATAAAACCTTAAGTCGTATTCAGTTCAGTTGAGCATAAAGTTCCGAGGTCGTCAAAGAAATGCAATATGATAGCCGACTCAAAAGAGCAATTTCTTATTTCGAAAGCCTGTCTTTCCTTCAAAGTATACCTATGAGACAATTAGGGGCAAAACAGGTGCTCGCTTAGAACGAGTATATTTCAACCTACATGTATTTACCTCCTATGGGAAAGCAATACATGCTTGCTTCATGCAGATTGCTTGCTTAGAAGAGATGGCCACTAAAACAGGTTTTATTGTATTTTAGGAATTGAAGCGTAATTTACAATTTGTCTTTCTTTGAGCAGCATGAACTCCTTGGCTAAATGTGTCTCATGCGTTTTTGCGGATTGTGTAGATCAAGATCTGCCAGCACAGGACGTGTCTAGGCCTATGGTACAGCCGTTTTGATCATGCAGTTTCTCGCAAATTATATCAATTTGCGTGAATGAAATATCATACATCACGTTCTTACAATCTCTATCAAACATGCTCTGTGAAAAGAGAATTAATACATTTGTAAAAAGTATCGACCTATGTCACCCTGCGCAGTCCGCGCAGGTTTACATGGGGGAAAACTGTTTGCAATTTGTATGTTTACTGTACGTTTATGGGCCATGCTACCGGTCGATTATTAGACAAACTGTAGTTTATGGATCCATAATGATGTGATGACTTGCGTAGTATAATGCATCACGGAGATGCACCAAGCCCCCTTTTCCAAAAGCATGGAACATTCATACTTGAGTATTATCGATATTTTTTGTCCTTCAATGTTTCCAAACAAGTAGCCGGAATTAGAGAGGTAATTATTTATCTATTTATTCAATCAATTAGTTATTTAACTAATTCATTCATTTATTGCTTTAGTGTATTTATTCACTTAAACGAATGGTATTATGGTAGACGATGACCAAAGCGTCGGATTTGTGGAGAGATTCCTTGACATGTATTTCGGTCCACCAGTCTTGTACAGTTCTTACATATCACGTCACAACACCAATGGAATTTACACTCGCACTTCTCCGTCCGTTTCACCTTTTCTGAATTATAGCCCCGCCCACAACACATAATGTCACAACCATCTGTGTCCAGCGAGGTGCTGTTACATTCTCGACCATCCGTGCCTAAAGACCCTGAAAAGTAAAGAAAAGTGAAAAACTCCTTACCATACCACAAAAATACAGACATGTCAAAATTGAAAAAGCATTTGCAGGAGAACAAAAGGAGAAACTCCTATTTCAGCTTGCTACCTACATGTACATAAATTTCAACCGGAAGTTTCGAGCGCGTTATGTTTTACACAATGTATTGCTGCAATCACAATAGATCGGTACATACTGATTTATAACCAGACATTAATATTTGCAAGTTCAATACTCTCTATTATTCATAACGTACACTTTTTTTTTTTTGCAAGAATAGAAGCCTAACTTAGATTTTTGGCTTGACACAGTTTCCCGTTGTAAGCCTTACTGTTTTATGATTGTATTGTGGTTTTCGATATGTCAGCAGCGATGATATACATATAAGATTATTTGTTAACCAGTTTACAAAATTTTTAACTTGTCCAAATTGAAAGCATTAGCTGAGGAAAAATTAAATGTGGCTATAATGATAGAATTTTCATGTAAATTGGCCAAAAACCTTAATGAGAGCATGAGAGATTTTGCTGGTTACAAGCATTTTCTTCTTTTCCCAGAGTGTTTTCACAGACATTTTTTTTCTGGGTCGTTAAATCATGGGGTTGTTTGGTGAAGGGTTAAGTGTAAATTCTAGCTAACTCTTTACCAAACAATCCTGAGGAAAGGCGGTTTTAAAAGCATTGTTAGAAAAGGATGAAATGCGGGTAATCAGCATTTTCATTTCCAACAACGTTTTCTATCCTTTAAAAGCAAAATCTCATCATCTGAATCGTATTGAATTTGTTGTCTGCAAATGGCTTGCAACACGCGAAAAGGGGCATTCGGACATTTGCGTAAAGTGTCGTCTCGGATTAGCCTGCGCAGTCTGCGCAGGCTAATCCGTGACGGCATTTTACGACTAAATTGGATTTTGTGCTACAACAGACTTTAGCAAAACAGAAAAACTACATAAAAACGGAAAGTGTCGTTTCGGATTAGCCTGCGCGGACTGCGCAGGCTGATCCGAGACGACACTTTACGCAAATGTCCGAATGTCCCTTTTCGCGTGTTTCAGGCCAAATGATATCAAGTTGGACAATTCTAAACTTATCTCGCTGAATAACTAAAATGAAATTTTCAATTCGATAGTAAAAATTCAAAGATACATGTATGTTTTGGGAAATAATATCTCCGTATCGGACAGTGTAGATCCAAGATCAGACTGCACGTTCTGTGCAGTCTGATCTTAATCTACACTGTCCGCAAAAGATCAGTAAGTCGCGTTTAGCAGCCAAAGGGTTAAAATACTAAAAGCCCTGCAAAGCTCAGTTAGTATAGTGCACAGTCTACCATGCCGTTTAACCAGCTGTTGTCGCCTCTTCTAAGAATGCTTTCTATTCGATCATTTGAGTCTCATTTAATCTGTCGTTTGCAAATGCTGTAAGTATGGACGTGACCTAAAATTTTGTACATTGCTAAGGAGTTATGTAAGCGAAAAAAAAATGTGCTTTTTTTCATGGTATTCGTTTGCTTAGTGTTATGAAAATAGCTTCCCTTGCCATAAGAGCACCCTGCCTTTGGGCTCTCTTCTAATAATTAAATCGACAAAGGCCTTTGAAGATCCATTGGTCTGACCAAATTCTCTTTTGTCCATCATAGAACACTGTTTCTGAAAATAGCACATTGGCGCATCGATATATTGGCGATGCGCCAATGTGCAATTTTTAGTAGCAGTGTTCGATAAAGGACAAATGAAAATTCGGGTGTTCCATGATAGACAAATGGAGTTTCGAAGGCCTGTGGTATTACTAAATGTTTCAATTGTTATAAATTGTAGCATAAGCGCTACTCGTTAAACAGCCAAAAGATACTCGTAAACCGTTTACCACACTACAGAATTTTGGGCTTGTCCAAGTTACAAGCATTTCCAGACGACAAATTATATTTTGCTCAAACGATGTCATTTGCCTCACAAAGAGTAAAAAGTCATTGTTGGAAAGGACAGAATGCTGACTACCAGCATTTTCTAACTTCCAACAATATTTTCAGAAGCATTATGTTTCAGGGTCTTTAAAACTCGGAATTGAGTTTTAAAAGGTTAAACAGATATTTTTTTTATTCGGAATATTTCCGAAATTATCGGATTTATTCGTTTTTTACGCAGGAAATATGATTAGCGATTTCAGTTCCGATACGGTTTATACGAAATTTACGTAGGAAAAGCAACGGGGAGCACCATTTCAGTTTATATTTCAAACGAGTATATATCGCGTAATTCTATCTCTTATTGCTACATATTGGACTATGTTTCGACGATAATACTAATAAAGATACTCGAAAATTCCCCTTACAATTGCTGTCATTGATAAATGGGCAACCCCCTGTCCCGAGCACCGGGCATTGCGCCGTATGTTAATTACTTTTCTATATTTGACTGACGCCCAGAATCGCTGGTTTCCATCCGTTCTTGCCGATTCCTAGGTTATCTTCTAAGTATCTATTTTTCCAGACATTTTGATGAACGCTTCATACAGTTAAAAGATCAGAGTACAGAAAGTACTGACGGCCTAACGAATGTGAAACAAGCAGCCTTGGTAAAGATAAAACCTGGTTGATCCATACAAGATTGAAGAAAAATGGTCACATCTGATAATTAAGACCGATCAAGTCCTATCCGGTTATGAAGTATTATCCGGCTCGCTACAGTGACTTTACCTGCCGCTCATAGCCATTTAGGGGAGACCGGGTATGAATGAACCACTTTTTGATCTTTGTCGGCTCGCTCCTTACAAATCTTAATAAAACAGATCGCTCACTCACAGATATCTACTACAACCTTTCCGTCGTTTTCTGAACTTTTCAGATGCTCGATCTAATGTTTGTCTACAGAGAAAGAAGCAGTCTAAAACATGTGGTCAAGTGGTTCATTCATCCTGTCCACGGGGTTGAATGAACCACTACCCATGGTTGGTTACCAGCATTTTCTCCTTTTCCTACCATGTTTTCAAAAGCTTTTTCCTCCCAGGGTCGTTTAAACTCGCCATTGTTTGTTAAAGATTTAACCAATTATCTAACATGTTGCACAGTGATCCTGAATTCTAGCCAGCTGGTCGGCTAAGACGTTTTTTTCTTCTTCTTCTTCTTTTTGGGACAGATACAGTTCATGCAGATCTGACATTATATGATTATTGACTTCGAGAAAAAAAGCGTTTTGGTTAAGGTTGCTGATCGATGAACCGAGAAGCTGGGTGTAATATCGCTTCACTATTTCAGCGCCCTCTTTCGACGGCCTAAAACACAATTCTGTGAAATTAAGAAAGATACTTATAATTAAAGGTGAGATAATTATAGGCTTGACTTAGGCGGACTGTATAGATCCAAGATCAGACTGCACGTTCTGTGCAGTCTGGGTCAGTATTTATCAACTATTCTTAAGAATATTCTCAGTCTAGATTCAGAAACTAACACATCTGATTGGCTAATCAAAAGTTGTGTTACTTTCAAATTTAGGAAATTCTCGAGAATAAATTTAAGAATGTTCTTAAGAAAGGTTGGTGAATATAGACTCTGATCTTGATCTATGCCGTCCGCTTAAGCCTGTGTTTTTGCTATAATATGGCCTGCATCACGCAAAAAGGGACATTTTGCAGTCCGCGCAGTCTGATCCGAGACGAAACTTTGCGATCGTGTGTGATTTTCCGTTTCACGCAAGTCTACTGTTGAGCAAAATCTAATGTAGTCGTAAAGTGCCGTCTCGGATTAGCCTACGCGGACTGCGCAGGCTGATCTGAGACGACACTTTACGCAAATGTCCGAATGCCCCTTTTCGCGTGTTGTAAGCCAATACTGCTGAACGGTTTTACCCGTAACTTTCTAAATAAGTTAAATGAAAATGTCAGGTAGTAAAAACCCAAAATTTGCTATTTCAAAGGTATTTTAGAGAGTAATAAGTCTCCTCATCGGAAAGGTACATCCGAGATCAGACTGCACGTTCTATGCAGTCTGATCTTGATCTACACTTTCTGCAAAAGATCATTGAGTCGCGCTTAGCAGCCTAATGGTTGGATCGAAAAGAGAATGTTATCCTATCCTATCCTAGCAATTAGTTCAGAGGATTGTAGATTGGGCTGTGTGGTCCATGAGTAAAACCTTTGAAGTCATTGAATCAAAGTTCTCAATCACAGATCTACCTTTGTCTGTTTGTTAGGTTTTTCTGTCTTTTTTCCGAGAAATGCTCGATTTAGAAACTGGATAAACTCCAGCAGTGAAACAACCTATTTTAAACTGAAATCGCGAATTATTAATACAAACAGTTTACTTATACTGTTTCGTTGTACATGTTTGTATTTCGAGTGCATTTGTGGCGTCAGCTGTTAAAAAGAAGTAACTCGCAGATCAGATGATAAAGACTATTAAAATTCTGGAGTAAGAAATATTTTAAATGTTTATATCAGTTTCATTCTCTCGGCTCTTTATGACAGTTTTTATTTCATGAAATTCCGAGAAAAATGGAGTGCCAAGTGGTTTATCGCAATCCTAATGCCTGTAAATGTCATAAATTACGACAATATTTACGACAATGAAATAGTCAAAGTACTGAAGGCAGAGGCAGACAGCGTTCTTTTTACTAGGCGCCATAATGCAAGCTTTCACAAAATGCGCTGGGATTAAAAACAAAACAATCTCTAGTTCCATCCGCGATTTAATATTCTTTTTCTTTTAATTCCACGAAAGTCGTAAGAGATCTACTTCTCATCTCGGAATAACATAAAGTTTTAGTTACATGGTTGTGAGGTAGAGTGTCGGCCTCACAACCGTAAGGTTCCGAGATCGATTACCGGGAACAGGTGTTAACTTTGAGACTGTTCATCCGCTCACACATGCGGGGTGAGTGGTTGTGTGGTTTCCAGGGAGCAGAATCGAGAGGGATTAGTATAAAATGCATGAACTTGTTTCTCAATCGATGTAAAATGACTAAAAAAAAAAATAATAAAAGTCAAGCTTTGACAGAATGCACTGGAATTACAAAAAAAAAAAATGTATCGTCAATTCCATCCAAAATTGAATATTTTTATATTTCTTAATTCAACGAGCGTCATTAGAGATTTAAGTCTCATCTTGAAATTACATTTGGATGGCGGTAATGCACCATCTTTACTTCCGGTTGAACACAGTAACATTGGATAAATATCTATTGCAATTTTTAAACTGTTTTCATGCAGTGATTATAACGATGAAAGTTTAACCTGCAGACCACAGTTTTCGTCTTGCAGACCACTTATGGGAACATTGTGGCAAAAAGAGAAACTACCACTTGTCCTCACATGTTTTAATTTCCTACACCTAAGTAACAAATACGTGTTTTAGCAAACTACTATTCAAAAGCTGTCCCTCATAATGTTTGTATACCTAAAGTTATCCTGGGCAAATCAAAGTGGATGAGAAGGAACGCACACTGACGCCTACAGCAAAACTACCGATGTTTGTTTCTAAATTTTTTATGCAAACCTAAACTATTAAATGAGTCATGCTGTGTGAAATAGGGGTTTAAGGCATCTACAAATGTACTGACCCATGTCTGCCTGTGCAGTCCGCGCAGGCAGACCTGAGCTTAACATTTTGCTTCGGGTAAATTTTCTGCATATGGAAGGACCATTCTTTCTAGTGATTCAGTCGCCTGTCAAACAAAACTGATTCATATTATGCGACGGCTTGGGTAGTATAATGAATTACAAAGCTGCTTTAAACCCCCTTTCCCCAGAGCGCTTTCCATTTTCTTTTTTTTTTTTTTATGTATTCTATCTCTGTGGCATGCTAAGGACAGCTTCAGTCCTTTACTGACAGTGTAGATCCAAATTCAGACCGCACTACAATATAGGACCGATTATTAGTTCTAATTCTAACGCTTACTTTGGAAAGTAACACAGTTTCTCATTAGCTAACCCGTTCAGTGTAGCCAATCAGAAATTGTGTCACTTAGAAACTAAAGAAATCTTGGGAATTAGAATTCAATTTAGAATGGTCCGTAAGTAAGGTCCAGATGAAGAATCTACTCTGTCCCACATTTTTAAAAATTGTGGGAGAAAACTGGGCTTGAAATTTCAATAAACATGCAAATCTAGAACAAACATAATTAACACAACCATTCTCATTTCTGTAAATCTCCGCTATTCATCTTAAGCTCTGCAAAAGCTGGATATATGAACACACAGTCTGATCTTGAACTTCTTTATTGTTCAGTCTTGCTCAAGTTTTTTTTTTAAGTTAAACTTGTACGAGCCTGCAGCAGATAATATTGGTAAACGTTTTAAGAAAAGGTGCATTTGCTTACAACATTTACCTGTTATAATTTTCTATATGTTGCCGATTTTCTTTTCTTTGTTTCAACATTGATGTTTGTAGTATATGTCATTTGCACTAGTTTCTTTTCTCATTTTATAAATCTTGAATAGCCCATACAGTAAACGTTATCAAAGAAAAGTTGCACATTACCTAAATCTAAATCCTCCACACAATAGTCTGGTGATTCGTCGAAATAAACAAGGTCTAATTTGGTTGGTTTTTTATGGTGTTTACTGGTAACAATGAGGTCCGTATTGCCAGAGTTTTGGCTCATAGTGACTTGTATAGCTCCTCTATAACGTTTCTTTAAAAAGTTCCCCACCCGCCGGAAGTCCCGCATTGCTCTCCAACACGTCCTCATTGCGCATGAGCCGCTGATCCCGTGACATTTACACTCTAACTTCCGGAGCTTTTTGACAGCCTAGTGGAGAGAACAGAAAACTTATAGGTATACTCATTACCTCATGACATATAACTGCAGCAGACGACGTTGTTTTTTTTTTTTGTTTTGCTAAAGATAATCACATGATGTGATCGAATTATCTTTTGCATGTATTCAGTTATTCAGTCTCAGTTCAAGGTGATTATCCAGATTTTACAAGGATATTTTCAAAGTCCTCCTCATGCTGCAAATCTGTTTCAGGAAGTACAAGAACTGTGTAAAAGTTAGCTCTTAATAGACGACAGAATTTTAGATTTGTCCAAACTGCGCCTAAAAAAAAATGATATTAGTGTTTAGCTGAAAGATTATTTATTTTACATCGAGTTTGAAACAGGCTCTTACACCTTATATTAATCATTCTCGATGGTTGCTTCCTGGAAATGTTGACCAGTACTCGCGCCGTGTCGTGGCTAGTTCCAAAGGTTGACCCATCTCATCATGTGAACCTTCGACGTGAGAAGCAGACACTTTACCCCCCCCCCCTTCAAGTGTCTCCAAGTGGAAACATATTTGTCTTTGAAAGAGTATAAAGTATAAAGAATTGCGAGAAAAGGAGAAAATTCTGGTTATCGCATTTTCTCTTTTTCCACAGTGCTTTCAAAAGCCGTCTTTCTCAGGGTCGTCAAAACTGTTGATCGTTCGTGTACAGATGAACTGCGTCTTGATCGCAGACCGTGAGCATTTCGACTGACTTAATTCTTCTAACTCGTGTTATTATTTCAACAAGAGGTTTAAGTGGTTAAGTGGCAAATGTTTACAACAAGCGCAATGTTACAGCTAAAATCACCCCATTCTTACGTTAAAACAATTAAAACTTTCTAAAGTTTGTATGCACCCGATAATGTATTCCTGTGGAGAAGACCATCCTTCATTTGCGCTTGCATTCATGCGCTCTTCTGTTGGCATCAATGCTTTGACACTTATACACAATACCGTGTTTTAATGACATTGAAAAGGATTTTTTTAAAAAATGAGAAAGAGAGGGGGAATTTTGGTAACCAGCATTTTCTCCTTTTCTCGCAGTGTTTTCTATCCTTCCACATACTTTTACCAATCATTTTAGTTACATTAAATCTGTCGTCTGCGAATGCTTTCAATTAGGACGCGTCTCAATTTTTGTCGTCTGGTAAAACGTTTAAGTATTGAGTGTTACGGTTAACGTTTGCATGGCTTAGCTTAACTTTTAAAGGACTTTCTCAGTCAGGTAGAGTATAAGCCAAAAGATTTCCATTTAATGAAGTCTTTGCCAGAACAGTTTACAAAATAACTCACAGATCCAAGTTCAGACTGTATTTTCTGTGCAGACTGAACATGATCAACACTGTCCGCAAAAGACAGTTAGTCGCGATTTACAGTGTGATCAACTGATGAAGTTGCACAAAAAGGATTAAGGATATAAGTAACAACAAACGAGTGGTAGAGTTGATGCATGTGGACAATAGCTGAGATGGGAGAAAATCTAGTAAGATGTGGTACGCCTCAGTAAACTTTGTTGTCAGCATCCATTACTTTAGCCAGGTGATATTGCCGTATTTTGAGCGTTTTGTTTCTTGGCTAGTGTACATTGTTGTGCGGAGGCCGGTATTTCAGCTGATAAAGTACAAGGCTTGGAATTCAGGGCCTGAATACACCAACCATTCTTTTAAACGTTCTTAGTTATATTCTCAAAATTTTCTAAATTTGAAAGTAACACAACTTCTGATTAATCTTTATTAATCTAGAATCAGACCAAGAATGCTCTTAAGAATAGTTGGTAAATACGGACCAAGAAGTCGTAAGTTCAAATACTAGCTCTGCAAAGCTCTTTTCAAGGCACTACAGAGCCAATCCATTTAAAACCCGAGAGAGAATCAATAGGAGAACTTGCACCTCGAGATTTGACTGACACAAGGTAGAAAACGGCGTAAAAGTTTAAACAGACCATACCTGACGCCCTGCTCTGTTGTTATGCAGGTTCATCAAAGCTCGAGCGTCCATGTTCTTTCTTTCTTTGGCATCTATAAAAGTTCTAGCAAATCTTCGCCCATAGTTGACGTCATCACTACATCCTCCCCACTCAAACACTTGGCCATACCTATCCCGACTACGCCCCCTTTTATTGGGGTCACAAGCGCACGTGCTGAGCTGTCCGAGACTACAAGCACGTGTTATAGAATAAACCACACCCGCTGATGAAATGGAATACACAAACGCTGCTTCGCGTGTACCGACTGAAATGATAAGAGGACAGTAAGTACTGTGAAGTTAGAAGTATTAAAAGACACGGCATTAATCTATAACTCTTTCAGCGCCATATATATAAACGTATCCGCTCTTCCGACTGCTTAAAATACCATCCATTCAAACTGAGAAAGATTTTTATTTCATTGGCTTGACAAAACAAGCGGACGGCATAGATTAAAGATCAGACTGCACGTTCTGTGCAGTCTGATCTTGATCTATGCCGTCCGCAAAAGTCCATGTTTTCGCGCTGAAAGGGTTAATAACTCTTCGAATAGAGGGTCGGGTTTTGGTAATGATTTGATATCAACATATATCCGAACCATACGTCGGCTGCCATCTGACACAGCGCCCAATCGGATTTATCTGAGCGAAGAATCTGGATAATGCCAACAACTAGGTAAGACCCTCCTTCTTACTACATGTATCTATATTTAAACACCAATTTTCATTTTACTTGACTGACCAATCAAATTTTGTATTAAAAAAAAAATCCACTTGTTATGGCATAGTTGATTATGTACAGTACTTTGATTACGTTACATTTTTACGTGAACTTGTAAGAAACTAGCCCGATGAAGTGATTGTCCTAATGTTCAGTTAACCGTTGTAGCGCTAAACCCGGAATTCATTGCTAGTCGGGACAGTGTAGATCAAAATCAGACTACAGAGAAAAAGCAATCTAATCTTGGATCTACATTGTGCGCTTTTTTCGCCAGACATTCTGACAAAAACAACCTTGAATTTGACATTTCTGCATCTTTTGAACTGTCTGAGAGTATCTATTTCATCTACCTAGCAGTACAAGGCTTTCTGAAACGTTTCATTGGTCCCGTAATGATACTTTGTCGGAACTTTCCACCAATGAACCGACATGCTTCATGATCATTTGCATAAAAGCATTTACCCTGATCTAATCTTTGTAAAGAATCTGGGACAACTGGACGTTAAGGCTGGACTCTATCTTGAGGACCCGGCCGGGTAGCTCAGTGGTTAGCGTATCCGACTCGTGACCTGGTGGTTGTGATTTCGATACCCGGCTGGTGCAAACTTTCTTTCCGGCGATTTTTCGCCTCTCACCTCTTATGCATGAGAGAAAAGTAGTCAAAGACTTGGAAAGAAAGTTGTTTCAGTACTGGCGTGAGAAAGCCAGGGAATACATGGGTGCGTCACTGACTGCCGTGATATGACCTAATCTGTTAAAACGGCGTTAAACTCAGATACAACCAATCTATCTTGAGGAGTTTTTTTTTTATCGGGGTAATAATATAGGACATACATATTAGTTCTTGTACCCGCTCGGCTTTAAGGTCTTTCCAAGGGTTTGTGAGGTCATTACGTCAACAAGGATCTGCCTTTGCTGACCTGTTTTTCGACCCTATTTATGTGGACAGGTTGTATCAATGTCCAGGAAAGAATTGTGTCCGTAGTACTGATTAAGAAACTCAAGGAACACTGAAACGTGTACTGACCGGTGTGAAAGAACTGGATTACCAAACAAGCACCACACAAGGAACAAATTTAAGTGAACAATACCTTTCAATAAAACTTTCCCAAACACAGATGAGTCTCTATCAAGGGTGCTGCAATTCCATCTGTGTTTTTTAAACTGGAACTGACATTCGTGTACACCTTGGAGGGCCCCTTTGCCGAGACTGACCATAGCATCCTGGTGTAGCCGGCACATCCGTCGTTGTTTGCCGATAAGACCTGGAATGTTGTCGCAAATGATCCCCGAGCCCACCGCCTGTAGCGGTAGTTGGCTGATGAACCTACAATGATAATGATCACACGATTTTAGGCGATCATGTTTGTAAACACAATGGTTGATATTACCTTAGCATGGAATACATGTATCCGTTAACTCGTTACTAAACGAAAAAAATTTCGATTTGTCCAATTTGAAAGCATTTGCAGATACTAAAATAAATGTTGCTCAACAATATGACTTTTAAAAGGTAGGCAACAGTATGGGAAAATTATAAAAGGCTGGTTACCTTTCGCAAAATGTTTTCCTTGTAGTCATTAAAACTCGGCATTGTTTGGTAAAAAGTTAAAATCAACGTTTAGACTGAAAAATCTAACCTTTGTATTTGCAAACAGTTTGGGTTCTTGTCAACTTCTGCAGTTTGTAAGCAAGATATATGAGCCATGCTATGTGAAAAGGGGGCTTAATGCATCTGCGAAAAGTATCGACTCAGGTCAGCCTGCGCAGTTCGCGCAGGCTGACCTCTGCCGAAACTTTTCGCTTTTTGTCAATCTAGCTCATGTTTAAGTCGTTTTTCCCTTCGGTCTTTTTTTTTTTTTTCGCTATTATGGATGTATAAAAATTATATGATGAATTGCCTAGAATCATAGATCATGGAAATACATTAAGTCCGCTTTTGCCAGAGCATTGTTCATATGCACCGGATATCAGTCATTTCTTTACTAAACCATTTCTTTCTACAGGTGACTCTTTCGTAGTAAAAGGAGAAATTGTCCAAAGAAAGTAGATCTAAATTCAATTATTAACGCGTTCTAGCCTGTACTATTGTATTCAAGTTCGACCCTCAACCGGCGCGTTTGGGTTTTTGTTGGAATGTCCTGTGACAAGCGACTATATTGTCATAGCCTTGTACAGAAGAAAAACCGGGAAATCCTTGAATTAGATAGTGAGTCATTGTCGAAATGTGACTGAAATGATGTGGACAGTGACGTAAAGCAAACTTATGTTTTTGTTCTTTAAAGGCCCAGTAAAGGCCAAAATATCAAAGTAGGTGTCATAATACATTTAAATTATACCATGAAAAAAGTATGAAAAATATTGTGGAGATGACAGTCTGTTATCGTGTGGTCGGGCCATATGTTAGTCGCTGGCAGAAAAAAGAATTTTAAAATCAGGCAAAAAAAAGTAAACAAAAGACACAGCTACTTGGCAGGTTTTAACCTAGCTTTAAAATTAATTTCTCGTCAGCAACTAACACTTGGACCGACCGTACAATGACAGACTGTCATCTTCACAATAATATCCATACTTTTAAATGGTATGATATAAATTCAAATGCATTTAAACACCCGCTTTGTTTACTTTTGGGCTTTATTGTCACTTTAAAAAGCTTTTAGATAATTTAAAGTTTGAGCACAAACTTAGAACTTGAGAATGAACTGAAACTTATAGCCACAGTAAGCCATTGCGTTCATTTGTTCGGGTTCATTTGAATTAGAACGAATGTTTTCCTAGATTATGTTTGACAGAGATCGACAGATTAGTTTACAACTGAACAACAAAAGGTGAGAACTGAAGGGGGCGGTTATCAGTAGAGTAAATTGGAATGATGAAAAGTTGGCTGCGGGTCGTAGTTCTTGAAGTGCGGAATTTGTTGAATTGTTGGAAAACAAGTTAACCACCCCCCTGCTCCCCTTCCCTTCCCATCTCTCTCTCTCTCTCTCTCTCTCTCTCTCTCTCTCTCTCTCTCTCTCTCTTCATCTCTGTCTCTGTCTGTCTCTGTCTGTCTGTCTGTCTCTCTCTCTCTCTCTCTCTCTCTCTGTCTTATTTGTCCTATTTGTTTGTGATAGCAAATTTACCCTATTGATATAAGGTTTTCACCTTTATTTATCTAATAGACGTAAAACTTAATGTTGTATTTAAGTCGTTTCTGGATCTTGCGTGACTCTGTGTTAAAGTGTAAGATTTGTAACCTTGAACACCCAGGTTTAAACCTCATTTGAAACACATTTTTATTTATTGTGGATATCCTCTAGCAAGACACTTCAGAACCGTGGCTTAGTACTGGTGAAACCCTGGACATAAATTAATATTTGATTTGTGGCCGTGATATGACTGAAATAATGTTGACAGTCGCAACATTCAACCATGTATCTTTAAAGTCGTCTCTTGTCCGAGAAGTCGGTTGTTATGATATGTAAGAGAAAGTTCTTGTCTAAATGATGAATCGGTTACGGAACGTCACGTTCAGCCTTGTTATAAAATTTGAATATGAGCTTCTGGTTTGATAATCGTATCTTCAGTCCCCACGTTAATCTTTACCAAACCATTTAGCTCTTTACAACACGACAAAAATTAGGGAAGGCTATTTGAAAGCCTTTGCAGATGACAAAACTAAATTGAACTTTGTGCTTGGAAGGGTACAAAACATTGTTGTAAAGGGAGCAGCCATGCTAGCCGGATTTTCCCCCAGGATCTGAAAACTCGGGATTGTGTTGTGAAGGGTTACACCAGTGAGGAAGACGGTTCTTGAAAACGTAGTGGGGGAAAAGGTGAACATGCTATTTACCAGCACTTTCTCCTTTTCTCCCACAATGTTATCTACATTTTCAAAGTCAAAACCCATCATTTAAGACCCGTCTAATTGATTGTCTTTAAATCCTTTCAATTTGGATCTTGCAAAAATTTTGTCGTGTGGTAAAGAGTTAATCTTGTCGTTTACCCAGCATGCTTAACTGTGGGAAACTTAAGTGATGATATCCCGTTTTCATAGATATTCATGAGCTATAAAAGTGACTGCTCGAACAATCCATTTACATGTATCACCCTTTTTTTGCCGAGCACCAGTTGCGCAGTCGGTAGCGTAAAGGACTTGAAAACAGGTGATCGCTGGTTCGAATCCCCAGCTCAGCCACTGATTTCTTTCAAAGGGCTTATGATAGTCATTAAGACAGGATTCATTCCCCTCTCACCTCTGAATATTGTTTCTGCGATGGTTATGTGGGAAAGCAGCTATCGGCTTGGGGGGGGGGGGGGATATTGTGACAAGTATGGTAAAAGAAACTCGAGGAAAGCATGGATAGGTTTACTCGCAACTGATATAATGTTGAAAACAACGTTAAATACCATACAGACATAAAGAGTATAACCCTTTACCAAGAATCCCGTGTTTGAACGACCCTGATTGTGAAGGCTATTGAAAACATTGCAGGGAAAGGAGAAACTGCTGGTAACCAGCATTTTTTTTTTCCTTTTCCCACAAACTTTCCCAACCTTACACTGACAAATCTCATCGTTTTAGGCACATTTGATTTGTCGTCTAAGTATGCTCTCTGTTTAGTTAGGTGTAAAATGTTACTGTTGGTTAGAGAGTTTAATTGAGTACTTTGGAGTCAGGCTATGACATCGAATAGGGGATTTTGTTACTACAGTTGGTTTTTGTCGCTATATTTAAACGAAGAAAACCCTTCGACAAACGTCAAATGAAATGTGTCGATTCATTGGTCAAAAGTTCCGCAAATTGTCATAACGAACCCAATAAATTGCTTAATATATCATTTTTTAATCCTTTACCAAACACTTCCATGTCTTAAAGACCCTGAGGAAAGAGCCTTTCTCATAACATTCTGGGAAAAGCAAACAATACTAGTTGCCAGCATATTTTCCTTTTCTTACAATGTCTTCTATCCAAAACTCATCATTCCAGCTACATTAAATACACCTTCTGCACAACGCTTTGAATTTGGACTGGTCTGAATGTGGTATGATCAACCAGAACTGCTGCTACACTGTTTTCTAAGGACATTAGTCCAAAGAGAATTGCTCAAATTAAGGAATATAGATCTATAACAAATTATCGCATGTAGACTTGACTGTTACACTTGAACGCTTGGTGCAAGTAGCTGACCCCTTTATTTTTATCAAAAAATCTTATTACTCGTTTACGTGCTTTCTTTAGTACCGTAACGTACGAGTAAATCACCCCTATAGCACTCTTTACCAGTCGACGAAAATTTGAGACCTGTCTAAATTCAAAGTATTTGCAGACGACAAAACAAATGGGACTCAAAAACTGAGATTTTGTCTTTGAACACAATAAAATAATGTGGGAAAAGGGGAAAAATGCCGGTTATCGGCATTTCTCCTTTTCTGAAAATGCTTTCATAAGCCTTCTTCTTCAGGGTCGTTTAAATTCGGGATTGCTTGTCTAGATTTGTGTGAAATAGATTTGGCGAGAAAAGATATCTAACACGTTCAGATTGTTACTGTATTATTTTTTTCTTTCTTTCTTTCTGAATCAGATAGAGATTTATCCAGAGAATGTCGGACAGCGTTAATCCATGATCAAAGTACATGTACTTTCTCTTTAGAGGGGGTGGGGGGCAAGAGAAGGTATTATTGGATTGAAAGCACACTACCACCTCTACTGCGAATTAAGTTTGATTACGCAATAATAAAACGTCAGATAAGATTAGCCAGAGAGACCGGGGTATTCCGGACGCCAAACCTTTCAGTCTTTGAACGCTTCACATGCCGGATTATATAATGCGAATCTTTCGTGAGGAAATGTCTTTATTTACCCTTCACAGTCTTGGTTTTTGAACAATCTTTAAGCTTTTTTCAAAACATTGTGGGAAAATGTGAAAATGCTAGTAAGCATTTTCAACCATTTCACATGCGAATTCCATGATTTTGAGCTACATTAAATTTGTCGTCTTTCAATTTGAACTTGTCTAAAATTGTGTTATCTGGTAAATAGCTGACAAATTTAGTCATGACTATATGAAAGATCATTTGCCGTAAACTATCGAAGAGAAAAAAAGAATAGTTTATCGCTTTGTTTTACAAACCTTTTTACTAATAATAACAGATCCATGCCACATGATTTGGAATGTCGATTTCGTTTTTCAAAAAGCGTAAAGGTTCTAACATGATTACTATACAGCCGGCTTATCAACTTGTTAATTTGTTGAAATTCAGTTCACATGTTGTAGTTCGTGTACTTTATCATGACGTCAGTCTCGATTTATATTTGCATATATTTATATATGCATCTTCAAATAGAATATAGCCAGGTAAGCCTGCGCAGTCCGCGCAGGCTGACCTGTATCGAAACTTATTGCTTTCGGTAAATTTTCTGCGTGTCCAAGGACCTTTCCATCTCAGGATTCTGCCGGTTGTTGGACAAAATAGATTTTTATGAATCCATAATTATGTAATCACTTGCTTGATATAATGCATCACGGAGATGCATTTAATTCCCAGAGCATGGCCTATTTATTTGCAACCATTCTGCAATAAGACGAAAGCAACTAAAGCTTATAATGTTCCTCTCCTGAGTTCAAGTAGGCCAAACAATAAATCCCAAACAAATCAAAGAACTATTCATATGCGCACGGACGCACGCTATGACACTTTAGAGATAAGGAGAGAGAGTACCTTTCATGAAATATTTAATCGGTTATTTTTTTATTTCCTT
This sequence comes from Hippopus hippopus, assembly GCA_946811185.2. Lineage (NCBI taxonomy): Eukaryota > Metazoa > Mollusca > Bivalvia > Cardiida > Cardiidae > Hippopus > Hippopus hippopus. The sequence goes on along the minus strand of OX328102.1, from coordinate 25,813,098 downwards.
TAAAAATTTCCTTTATAAATATAAATAATAACTTGAAGAAATAATTCCTCGTTTTCCAAAATAAGTAAGAGTGTCTCTTCCAAAAATAATTCTTTTAAATCAATAAAGCAACAAAAACGAAATAGAGAATGAAATAAAGTTTCTTGCATTTCGATACAACGATACAAAGGACATCTAAAAATGTAGTGTTGATTTGTTTCTCAGAGCACTAAAACCACATAGGGGCGATTCAACTATATTTTTTATAAATAACTGGTTTTGCGAACTGCATTTATTTCGTAACGTACAATGTATAATTTGAAATCGTTAATTGTATACCAACAAAAACAGTTTATATTGTTTATCAATGTTCAAAGGATGGAAATAGACTCTAAATTTCCTATATCTTGTTAAGTTGAATTCAATTCTTCAAGGACAGATGAAAGAAAGAAATTTCGTGCAGATCTGTCCTGTATGCAATATTGTAAAAGCTATTAGAATCATTACTGAAACTATAATTACCGGTGTTGCTGTTTCATTGGGGAACAAGATTACTTCCAAGATAATTCGAAGACTTAACCCTTTACCACACAATCCTGATTTTTAACGACCATCAGAAAGCAGCCTTTTGAAATCATTGTGGGAAAAGGAGAAAATGCTGGTAACCAGCATTTTCTCCTTTTCCCACAATGTTTTCTTCCCTATCAAACAAAATCACATCATTTGAGCCACACTGAAATTGTCGTCTGCGCATGTTCTCAATTTGGATCATTCTAAAATGTTGTCGTCTGGTAAGGGGTTAAAGCCTTAAATCATTTTCAAGAACAACACAAGTTTCTGTTTACGTCTACGCTCAAAGTAACTCCCAACTGTGCTTTCCTCTTAAATCAAACAAAGAGACTAGTTTACTACAATCTGCAACCATCCTAGCAGCATATTCTTCTATCTTTCATCTTTCAAATCATCTTTCAAACAATGGGGTACAATGGGATATATTGTTCAAGCAATAGGGTACATTGTTCCATACCACATCACCTTATTTTAGAATTGGTCGAACAAATGAGAAACATATTTCTTGGAGAGACTTTCTATTCAGACGATTTTCAGTTGGCACATAACTTTTATTCTTTCCGAAGCCTTTTGTACTTAACTATTAATGTGATAATCCCATGAACCTTTCACTAGAAAGGTGTATACCTAAATGTTTGTGTGTTTGTACATTTGGAATAAGTATATTGGACATGTTGAGATCTTGGTGAGTAGTTTTTACTTTTGCGTGACATTACAAGAGATTCCTATTTTGCTCGATAAAATTTGACAAACCCAGATTCCGCCCAAGTATTACTTTATTGATGTCGTTTTGAAGAGACTTACTTTCGTCGACAGGATCTCTATCAATTGATGAGATGCTGATTTCGTCAGACAAGAGATTGATACCTTATTCGTTATTTTCGACAATACTTAGTGTGAGGAGCAAGTTCGGCTAAGGGCCTACCCAACCGAAAGGGCTGAACTAGACCCTGAAAGATTTTTAACTCTTTACCAAACAACATAATTTTACACGAGTTTAAATGAAAATGAAAGCATTTGCAGACGATATTCTAAATTTAGCTAAAATGATGCCTGTGACAGTGTAGAAAACCTTGTGGGAAAAAGGAGAAAATGCTGGTTACCAGCATTTCTCTTTTTCCCACAAGGTTTTCAAAGGGCTATCTCCTCAGGGTTGTTAAAACTCAGGATTGTGTGGTAAAGAGATTAGACACATCATGTGACACCACCTTATAGGATGGAAGAAAATAAATTAAAAATGAAATAGGTCCTCCTACCGTAATGCACATATAGATGTACTCCCAGTTGTGTGGTATATACTTTACTTAATGTCGCCATGGATCAAAAATGAAAGAAAGATCGGGGGTTTCAATCGAAAGGATAAAAAAAGTATGTACCTAGACGGATCGCACCGACGACATGGTGTAAGATTACGTGCCATGTGCGAGTACTGAAAGGTTCGGTAGCAAATAATCGATCAAGATTTGAAATACTTTGGTATGATTATGATGCGAACAAACGTTTGGGACCTTGTGGAACCAATTTGCTCGTTGAGTCCTGAATTGATTGATTGATTGATTGACTGATTGACGCCGTTTCAACAGTATTTTAGTTATATCGCGGCGGCCAGTGCACCTATCATTGCTTTCCTGGGGTTTCTTTTATCAGTACTTCGGACAGTATTCTTCCCAAACCACTACCTGCAATCCCTCAGAACCATCATTGAAACAATGGTCAGCGGTGAGAGAGGGATGAACCCTGTCGCAATGAATATCATCTACCCTTGGAAAGAAAATGGCCCAGCTGGGAATTTGAACCAGCGACCCCCTCTTATCAAGTCATGTACGTTTCCGACTTCGCTACCGGGGTCCGGCTTGATGAAGTGAACATTTACGATCGGTTAGGAAAAAATAATAACTAACAATATATTGCCATCTCCGAGTTGTCTGGGCCAGTATATCGTTTTAAAAACAATCCTTGGACAGTAAAGGTCAAAGGTCAGATGGCACGTTTCTGGAGTCTGATCTTGACAAACACTGTCCTCAAAAGCAATTGCAGTTTTTGTTGGCATCTTAAAACCATGATTACAATTGACCTAATTTCAAGGTCAAATATCTGGTTAGCTACGGCCTGATATCTCAGCCATTTAGCTTTCATAGTCAGTAGGATGGCTGTAGTTGTTTTTTTATTTTAAAATCAGGTTGCAGTTGTTTTTTTATTCTATTAAAATCAGAAAATCAGAAACGATCTAGAATTGGTCCTAGATTGGCCGTGTCATGTGAGCCATGCCTTGTAAAAAGAGGGTTTGATTCATCTGCAAAAGGCATCGATCCAGGTTAGCCTGCGCGGAATGCAGAGGCTGACCTGATCCAGGTCAGCCTCTGCATTCCGCGCAGGCTAACCTGTATCGAAACTTTTTGCTTTTTTTTTTAATTTTCTGCATGTGAAAGGACAATTCGACATCATGCTTCAGTTTCCTGTTGGACAAAATAGATTTAATGGATCCATCATTTTGTGATGATTTGCTTAGTACAATACATAACATTATTAAACCCCCCCTTTTCGTGCGCAAAAAAAAACAAAAAAACTTGTGTACGTGCTAAAAACTTGACTTCAATTTTAAAAACAATTACTTATCGAACTTTCTTGCATAATTCTAACATGCAAATTCGAGACGCAAGGCAAGCGGAATGAGTTGCCAAAGTATTCATTCTAGAAAGGAACTACATCTCCTACGTTTAGAAATAAGAAAAAGATGGGATAGTCGATCAATTTCGATGTCGGCTATATTCTAGTTTTCTTTTATTTTCGATGTCTAAAAGGACATTTCCGCTGCACCTGTTTGGTCACAGTATAGTATTGGGTAGTGGACAGTGTAGATCTGCATGTTACGTGCAGTCTAAATCTACACCGTCCAAAACTGCAGTTTAAGTCACCATGGCCATGAAAGAGGTAAAGGAGTCATTAGGAAAGGCTATATATAGGCCGAAGTCCAACACTAGCTATTTTATTGGACAAGATGTTCTACTACAGCCATTGAAAAGGCTAGAATTTAAATCTGGGATAATCTTGGGGTTTTTTTTTCAAAATGATTAGAACCATGTTCTGGCAAAAGGGGTTTAATGTATCTCAGTGATGCAGCTGGACATCGCATAATTATGAATCCATAAAACCCATTTTCTCTAACAACCGACTGAATCCTGAGAAATCCTGAGGAAGATTGGTCCTTGGAAATGCAGAAAATTTAACAAAAGCAAAAAGTTTCGACCCAGGTCAGCCTGCGCGGACTGCGCAGGCTGACCTGGATCGAAGCTTTTTGCAAATGTATTAAAACCCCTTTTCACAGAGCATGGCTCATTTCTGGTTGCCAACCATGCAGGATGTACCGGACCTTGGGCGAAATCGGGGGTTGTAGAATCGTTACCCCGAAAACTCTAATAAAACCTATCCTGAAACGTGCAAATATGGGTGTATGTTCGCGGCGCATGTAGACCAAAATCAGCCCTCACATAGGTGCAATCTGATCTTTTGCTATACGCCCCGCTTTCCTATTTATGACTAGTTACGTTATTCTCGTCAAGCGGGATAAATCTGAGGAAGAAATTGTTTGCTAAAAAGTTTAATTCACGCTACGAACTTTGATATGATTTGGGTTTATTTTGCCGAGCCCTGGTAGCTCAGTCGGTAGCGTGCAGGACCTTAGAACAGGGGATCACGGGTTCGATCCCTGGCTCGGCCAGTTTCTTTCCGAGGATTGATGATAGTCATTACGACAGGTTTCATCCCTCTCTCACTGCTGATCATTGTTTAGACGATTGTTATGTGGCAAAGCAGCCAGTGGCTTGGAAAGAAAATTGTGCGGAGTACTTGTAAAAGAAACTACAGGAAAACATGGTTAGGTGCACTGGCCACCGCGATATAACTGAAATAATGTTAAAATCGGCGTTAAACACCATTCACTAAATCAATCGATCAACATTGGGTTGATTTTAAATGAAGAAAAAAGACGTCAAAATTTTAGGCTCGTTCATATTGAGGGCGTTTATAGATACATTGCTTCTATTCACGGTTGGAATTTGTTCTTGAAAGAAGAAAACATTGTGGGAAAAGAGGAAAATGTTGGTTACCAGCATTTTATGCGTTTCCCACGATGTTTTCAAAAGCCTTTTTTCTGAGGGTCGTTAACCCTTGTCCTGCTAAATAAAAGAAATGAAACTTTCAAGCCGACAGTAAAAACTGAAATTTTCCCATTTCAGGTACTTTTTTGGAAAAAGATTTCTCCTCATCGGAGAGTGTGGATGCAAGATCAGACTGCACGTTCTGTGCAGTCTGATCTTGATCTACACTGTCCGCAAAAGGTCAGTGAGTCACGCTTTGCAGCCTAAGGGTTAACGCACGGATAATTGTTTGGTAAAGGGTTACCACATTTTCATCATCTAATTAACCAATTATATGATCATTTACTATAATAATTAATAGTACGACTTCCATTAACATTTCAATAAAAGCAGTACGAAGAAATTATCATAATCGTTATCATAATCATTGCGTAACACTATGGAAACAGCAGTACAGGTTGTTTTTGTTCTTTGATGATTATATCCTTGAATTTTTGTCAAGCGTCTAGAGACCGTTTGCCGAGCCCGGTGGCGAAGTCGGTAGCGTACAGGACTTGAGAACAGGGGGTTACTGGTTCGAATCCCCAGTTCGGCTGAGGATTGGTGATTGCGACAGGATTCATTCCTGTCTCCCCACTGATCATTGTTTCGACGATGGTTATGTGGGATATTGTTCAAATAATTTGTAATTAGTAAAATTAGTGAAGGAACCCAGAGAAGCATCGGTAGGTGCACTGGCCGCCGCGATATAACTGAAACAATGTTGAAAATTGTGTTTTACACCATACAAACAAGCAGGTTGCTGTTGTTCTTGTTTGATGGTAATATCCCCTGATTCTGTTCAAGCGTTCTGAGATCAACGTTTGGTTTACGGTGACCACCCAATTTAGGCTGCGACTTATTTCTAGTAGTAATATGGTCTAACATATTTCGTGTATTATAATTTATACCGTTTCTTATAGACGGGAGAAATACGGTAAATGGAAGTGTTATAATCGCGTATGGCTGCAGAAAAAACCTAAGACGCTTATATTTCTTATTTTACCCGCGCGATGAACTTTTCTATGTGCTGGGTTCCGATTTCAACTCATGTGAAAAAAAAGCCAGAAAGCAATGAAACTCTCTACAAAGGAGAATGTCGTCAAAAAACGAAAGAGAATTCTGCTATACTTTTGAGGTAAATGCCGAATTATTACTTTTCTTTTAAATCTTTCCATATCAATATTATAGATCCACAAAACCAACCAATTCACCCTACTTACAGGTGAGAAATGAAAAGGTTATTATAGTATGATGAAATGTTCGAACTGGCCCAAATTCGAAACTAATGGAAACAACGGGGCGCGATCGGGGCGAAAACGGAAGTTTCTAAAACTAGTAACAGTCACACGATTGAAACAATCAAAGTGCTTTCACCGCTCTGTTACGTAGAAAGATGTTGCTTCATCAACCTTTCGCTGCCCAAGCCGAGTTAAGATGTATCTGCGAATGTTCTGTAACTTACATGGCTAGTACAGGGATCCGTTCAATCAAGGGTTCGAACCCATGCATGGCTAAACTCTGTTGAGAGCCTTTTCTAGGATTGGTGATCTTGTCATTTAGACGGGATTCTTTTCTCTCAAAACTGAAAATCATTTCGACAATGTTTCTATGGGAAAGCAGCCAGTGGCTTGGAAGGAGTATTATACGGAGTATTAGAAACGAAACTACGGGAATGCATAATAACGTCGCTGATCGCCGTAGTATGACTAAAATGTTGCTGAAGTCGGCGTTAACTCTTTACTAAACGACAAGGACGTTGAAAGTCGGGATTGTGTGGTAATGGGTTAACTAAACACCAAGCAAACAAATATCCATATTTTCCTCGAAACCGTTTCAAACTACTTTTTTTCGCTTTCTGTATTTAGAAGACACCGAGCAAACGTCTGCGGTCAAATTTAACCCTGTCAGTGCCATTGGCGAAAACTAGAGCTTTTGCAAACGGCATAGATCAAGATCAGACTGCACAGAACTTGCAGTGTTATCAAGGATCTATATACTGTCTACTCACGTAGACAAGCCGATAAGACAAAAATCTCACTGAGTTTCAGTTGGTTGTATTTTAGCTGTCCAAAGAAGCCAAGTTTACGTATATATTTGACGCTAAACGGTAAAACATCGTCACATTCGAAGATGATTACAAAACCAGTATTTATGATAGCGTATTAATCCTTTACCACACAATCCCGAGTTTTAAGTAGGCCTTTTGAAAACACTGTGGGAAAAGGAGAAAATGCTGGTAACCAGCATTTTCTCCTTTTCCCACAATGTTTTCTAGACTATCTGATACAAATCCCATCATTTGTGCCATATATTGTTGTCTTCTGCAAGTGCTTTCAAACTGGACTTGTTGTTTGGGAAGGATTTAAGGCAATCATATAGTCATTTGATTGAAAACTTCAACTGAAAAAGATAGATATAGCGTTGACTTCTCAGAGAGGAATTTTGTAAATTGATCGGAATGTACCCAAGGCAAACAAATCTTCAGCAACTATTTTTTTATTATTGTTTTATTTTTTGTAGAAAATTTATGTACATATTTTGTTAACCATCTGCATACTGAATCATTTATAATCGGCTTGAAAATAATTAGAATTCCAAAATTGCTCGTAAAGATAAATGGATGTTAATTCACACCTTTTAGACTGAAGCCTGATAATTAAAACATAAAGTACTTTGCTGCGGGTTAGTATTGATATCGCAGCATGATCCAAGCAACGCTTTGCCAACGATCCCGCGATTAAACGAACCTGGGAAAGGTGGCCTTTGAAAACAGGTAACCTACATTTTCTCCTTTCCTCACAATGTTTTCTATGTTTTCATCTAGAAATCCCATTGTTAGATCTAAATTTAATTTGTTGACTGTAAGTCTGAAACTGGACAAGCCTGTAACTCGTCCGGTAAACAATCAAACAGCTCTAGTTTGTTTTAATCCTTAACCTGCTAAATAACTGAAGTGAAACTTTCAAGCTGATCGTAAAACCTCAAATGTAGCTGTTTCAAGGATATATTTGAGGCAAATCTATCTGTATCGGACAGTGTAAATCCAAGATCAGACTGCACGTTCTGTGCAGTCTGATCTTGATCTATATTGTCCGCGAAAGGTCAGTGAGTCGCGCTTAGCAGTCTAAGGGTTAAGATCTGAGCCCTTAGTTTCGTTAGCTAGTCAGGTTCGTTCCAAATACAAGTCGTTCTCAGTGCGATGCGAACAGTTAAAGTGCACGCCTCTAACGTTTTTTCCCTTGCACTTTACGTAACATTGACCCAATTATTTAGTCTCATACACCTGTTAATCAATTCATGGTCAAAGAAACCAAAATGTAGTTTGAGCTTCAATCTAGGTACATGAAAAAAAAAAGATAACGTTGGCAACATTAATACTAGTGTTAACCCTTGACCTGCTTATATAAGTTGAGATTTTCAAGCCAATTAGTATACACCCACATGTCACTTTTTCAAAGTTTTTTTGCGGGAAAAATATATCCTTGTCGGACAGTTTAGATCCAAGATCAGACTGCACATTTTGTGCAGTCTGATCTTGATCTACACTGTCCGCAAAAGGTCTTTTAGTCGCGCTTGGCAGCCTATGGGTTAATATTCATTGCTCTGCCGTGGACTGCAACCTTGGCCAATCGTACTTTAACCCTTTTACCAAACAAGCCTGGTTAGCCCTATTTTATTTTTGCTTATTTTTTTCAATCCTTTCAAAGCCAAAGCCTTTCATTTGAGACATGTTTAACATTTCGTTTGCAAATACTCTCAGTCCGGAAACCTGCCCCCCCCTCGGAAAACTGCCCCCGCCCCCGGAAAAAAAAAACCACCCCCACCTCTGGAAATCCGCCCCCGGAAAAAAAACCACCCCCACCTCTGGAAATCTGACCTCCTAGGAAAACTGCCCCCTCGGAAAACTGCCCCGGGAAATTTTTAACATTGTTATACTAATGCTGATGTTGTTGATTATTATTTTAATGTACAGGGTGTTTCATAATATATGTCCTTATTCTAAACATGAATATTGTCCACACATGTAAGTTTTAAAATAAATGGAAAGCTACTACCTATTTGCAGACATAATAACATTTCATTTGATATATAATACACAGACATTACCTAAACATTCTTTGATACACTACACTTTTTCTGACAAATCCATTTTACAACAAGTGTCCTGCATAACGTCAATTCTGGGACTTTAAATAATGTCAACTCTTTGTTTAAAGATTATCTTAGACGCGTACAGGTTTACAAGCAGCAAAATGGTTTATAGCAACAGAGAATTCGGGCTTTCATATTGAAAAACCGCTACACAATGGGACAATGGGGAACATTCCTGTAAATTAAATTATCTCCCTTGCCAGATAAAAACTGAGGGTAACCAAATAACAGATTAGTCCTTTCACCTGTATTCCTCTGTTTTTATCCTTGGTTCCCTTGGGGATGTTGTGATAAATATAACAATCATTTATGATGTATGTGTAAGATCTGCATGCAATTCAAATCAAATTCTGTTCTGAATCATCAGGAACTATGTATATATCAATTTTTAAAACAATTTAACTAGATTTACTTGATATAATTTCTCAAGAACATAGCTATTCAGTGCAAGAAAATCAAGGATAAAATCCAAGTAATCCCCTTACCTGGACCAATGTAGTACTGGAGAGGAACCAAGGGAAATAACTGAAGAATGGCCCTCATTACCTTATGGGCTGTTTTCAGTGCAGAAGGTATAGTAGTTCCCATGTTTTTCACAGATGGCGAGGACAATACTGACACAGTAAATAAGGAGGGCTATCTGAACATTCTGTGGAAGAATTTCATTCCGATGCCAGTAGAAAAAATTATTAGCATTGAAGACACGAGTACTAGTACATTCATTTGATTTTAGCAAGGCGGAACCACACAACACGTGACCGGAAGCATAATAGAATGACTTTCAAAAGCATCCAGACAAAAGTTAATTTCCTTCGGGAACGGCTACACACTCTGACCCTCCAGACTTTTACTTAAAAGGTGCATTATAAAAGGTGCACAACCCAATGTCAGGAGATACTTAAGACTTTAAAGCTGCAATCAAGAAAGAAATATAAAAAAATATATGAAATAGCTGAGGGGGGGGGGGTCGAACACATTTATGACAAACTCATAATAAACTCGACGTCAGAATTGCTCAGAGTAGACGTCACTGTTGTAAAATGGACTTGTCAGAAAAAAATGTAGTGTATTAACTATTATATACGGTGGTACAAAAGTGACATGGAAGATATATTTTATACTACGTGCGCACGCAGTAGCTAATACGTGCGCACGTAATAAGTAATACGTGCGCACGCAGTAGTATTACGTGCGCACGTATTAGTTATTACGTGCGCACGTAATAATCCACCAATCAGAATCATGAACGGAAGCCATTGTTTCAAGATGGAAGTGGAAGATAGACATTTATTGATCCTTATAAACTGATTGGTCGATTATTACGTGCACACGTAATAGTTATTACGTGCGCACGTATTAGTTAATACGTGCGCACGTATTAGCTACTGCGTGCGCACGTACTAGCTACTGCGTGCGCACGTAATAACTATTACGTGCGCACGTATTAGCTAATACGTGCGCACGCAATAGTATTACGTGCGCACGTATTAGTTATTGCGTGCGCACGCAGTAGCTAGTAGCTACTGCGTGCGCACGTAATACTACTGCGTGCGCACGTATTACTTATTACGTGCGCACGTATTAGCTACTGCGTGCGCACGTAGTATAAAATATATCTTCCATGTCACTTTTGTGCCACCGTAATTATAAGAGTAATGTCTATGTACTACATATCAAATGAAATTTTATTATGTCTGCAAAAAGTTGGCAGCTTTCAATTCAATTTAAATTGAAATTAGTAAAAAATATTGACTCTTAGAATAAGGACAGATAATATGAAACACCCTGTATTTCATTTTCATTGATTCAATTCATTCCACATTAGTGTTTTGTTAATAACACATTTCTCGAGACATTAAAATTCCCTTTGAAAGGTTTAAATGTGTTAAAGAGAAGCGATTCCTTTGAAAGTTTTAATCTTATCAGAGCTAATTGATTGCTTTTAAGTATTTACTGTAAAGAATTTTGCGCTTCAAACATCTGTGAACATTTAAAAATGAATTGTAAATATGATATTTAATAACGATGATAGTACTAAAAAGGGAAAAAAGGTTATTGCCCAATTAAAAGATACGCTGAATTAGAAATAAACGAAAAAGAAAATAGATGCACCATACAATCATACAATATAATCTTGGCAAAACTTTCGAACACAGTACTGCAAACCCGCCACTTTATGTAACACGGAGATTTGGAAGCACGGATTTTCTAGATATTCGCCCAACATATGGCCATTACACTACCTGATGCACGTTTTCTGGTATTTTCAAGCCCATAAAAGACTAAAAAACCCAAAAATTGGAAATTAAAGAATTTGTATGTGGAGAATACTGGCAATATTTTTGTGCGCGCCAGTTGCCTAGCACAAGGGGTAGTTGGATAGACAAGGAGGTAGTTGCCTCCTAATATATGTACTTCAAATGATACACATGAGTCAGCTTTTATCTCAGATTGAGCTTAGTAATATTTATCGTCTGCCAGTGCTTATATTTTCGACCCTGTCTAAATTTGTCATTCGGTCATCGGATGACTAAGTAATACTTTATATAATATTTTCAAGTGGGCGTGTCCGAGACACAAACACTCGGTTTCCCGATGTTTGAACAACTCACAAATACTGAGATCAATAAAATACACAAGGTTCCGCAGCTGCCGTTTTTTTCTAGCAACGGAATTTTATACTGACTCCACGTTGGTGCTGCGTTCATTTCTATAAAGGTTTCCGACATCCTTGGTACCCTTATTAGAAATTGGCACAGCCCAAACATGACGACAGTGTAAACTGAGAAAAAAGCAGCTGCAAAAACGTGTGTAGGCTACTTTATATACAGTCCTAAGAATTGGCAACTTGTTAAGAGATCGGAAAACCGAGTGCCTGTTGTTCTAATGAAAAACTGCAAGGGATTGGTGGTATCCTTATCATGCATGTAACTGATGCACCCCCTTAAAGTACTTTAATTTGTTAAATTTGACATATATCTTTATCATCTTTTCAGAAACTAGCAAAGATGTCAAAAATTCCAAATTCTTCACGGTATTGTGCTGCTTTACTTGAGCGATGGCGTTTATGTTTTCTGCTTGACAAGAATGCCTTCGTCGAAGTTTTTCCTTTGAATACACCCATCTGAAAAATATATTTGAATGGGGTTTTACGCCGTTTCGAACAATCTTTCAGTTATATCACGGCGAAGTTCACTAACTCATGTGCTTTCTGGGTATCAACAGTACTACGCTGGGACTCTGAATGCGCTGTCCAAGGACATAGCCATGTGACCAGCGGCCCGGCCGGGACTCGAACCCGCGACCCTCGACACCTTTCAGGTCACGAGTCCGCCGCTATTCCTATTTCAAGTATAGCATAGTCATCCAATTACAAATGCCAAATTTTAGAAAGTGTCAAAAGCACTTGCATATTACAAATTTTACTAAACTCAAAATTCTGAAATGAAAAGAATATATAACTCGTGTGTTCCAAAATATGTTCAGAATCCTAGCTAAGTAAAATTACTTGTTGAATTACCCTGTACGGTGCTGATTTGGGGCAAATAGGTTAACTGAATTTTAATTACTAGGCCACTACCTCCTTGTCTATTCAACTATCCCCCGGGCTAGGCAACTAGCCCGCACACAAATTCAGCTATTATTCTACATACACGACTTCTAAAATTTTCAATTTTTGTTATTTCGTAATTCCCTGGGCTTGAAATTAATAGGGAAGGTGCATCAGGTATTGTAGTGGCTATATATTGGACGTTCAATGAGGAAATCCGTAGTTTCAAATCTCCGATTTACAGTTTTACCGCTCGATGTTCGAAAGTTTGTCCAAGATTTTATCTAAGCGCTGCATACTTATATGCCATATGCTAGCGGTGAATAAAGTTTAGTCATTTTTATATCGCATAGCATTGCCGGATTTTTCAAAAGGTCTCCGCTATGGAAATAAACAAAGATTAAAGTAATCGACACCTACCTTTGTTGACATATTTTTCTATCTATGCAACTAGCACGCAAATACCCGTATGTTACGAGGCAACAAAATACTATTGACTCCTTTTGGAGCTAGTTGCCCCGTTTACCACCCGTGCCATATCATTCCTGAAAAGTGCTTGGTATTTCTTTGTGTACCTATATTCCATTTAATTAATGTATCCAGTACAGCATTAGAACTAAAACAATGAAATAAGATGATTAAAAAACTATAGCGGGGATATGTATGGCGATTTGTATCTTTTTGATAGAATTTTTGCCATCACCGCCTGATGAGCCGAATTTTTTTTTATATACATAAAAGTGTATGGGGTGGGGGAGATTTTCCTGGGGGCAGTTCTCAAGGGGCGGTTTTCCGAGGGGCAGTTTTCCTATAACTGGATTATTCAACAGCTTTGTCATGTGGTCTAGAGTTAATTGATATCAGCTTAACCCTTTACCACACAACCCCAAGTTTAAATGACACTGAGAAAAAAAATCTTTTTTAAAACGTTATGGAAAAAAATTATTTAATGATGGTGGCTAGAATTTTCTCCTTTTTCGAACGATGTCTTTTACCTTTTCAAGGACAGTTTCTACTATTTGCCTACGTCAAATTTGCCTCTCTTTTTTTTAAATCAGTCTTGAAAACATGAATTTGTTCGGTAAAGAACTAAACTAGTTTTTTTTTTTAAATCTCGATGCCATTTTGTTGGTTTTATGACGGTCCCTTTGTGATGGCTTGGTCAAAATTGAGTACGCAACGATCTCTTAATTGGAGAAATTTGCCGACTATTTTTGGAACATATTTCTATTTTGAAGGAGACTGGGGATCGCATTACGTGACTTGTCACTATTACATTGGTCAACAGAAATCGAGCGAATCACGTGAAATTGTTTTACAAATACTATTAATTCATTGAATCAACAATCAGTCAAATACATGATTCTGAAGAGTGAGCGGATGGTCTTGATAGAGTGATTGTTGATGAAGTGGGTGGATGATAATCCTTAGTGATGCTTAGCAACATGAATTAATTAATTAATTAATTAACGAGGAACGAACGAACGAACGGGCCGATATCTTCAGTGAATAAGTTTTTTATTCTTTAATGTCGAACAATCTTTAAGACATTTCTGCCACCACTGCTCTGTATATAACGTATCTGAAACCCACAGCCATCTAATTCAGATCCAGAAGCAAGTCACAAGGGCCCGGTGTCACGAAAAATCTTAAGTCTCTTAATTTTACTCAAGGCAGCAAACAGACTCATTTTCCAACCTAAGTTGACTTCTTTATTTCAGACGCATTTCGGTAACATTATCAGACTATAGAAACATTTTCAAATCCAAAGTTGACACAACGTTTCAGACTCCGTTCAGCTAAATAATGGACTTAAGTCATTTTAACAGACTTAAAGCCATTATTTTGCTGAGTTGACTGTGAAATTTTGTGTCAACTTAAAATTTGAGAATGTTTCTTAAGTCTGTTAATATTAGTTAAATAAGTTTCAAGTAACAAACTCAACTTAAGTCGCAAATGGGGTCCGTCAGTAGACTTGAGCAAAATAAGAGACTTAAGTTTTTTCATGAAACCGGGCCCAGGTCTTTTAAAAAGTCACGTCTGGTATAATAAGTTTCCATGTTCAAAATGATCCAACTGACTAACTGCTGAATTCAATCTGAGATGGGCCAGTGGTCGTGACATTTGTGACCCTAGCGTGAAAATGGACCGTTTTAACCCTTTACCAAACAATTCCTGGTTTTTACGACCTAGAGGAAGAAGCCTTCAGAAAACATTGTGGGAAAAGGAGAAAATGCTGGTAACCAGCATTTTCTCCTTTTCCCACAATGTTTTCTACCCTTCTAAAGTCAAGTTTCAACTTTTGAATCACATTTATTTTGTCATCTGCAAATGCTTTCAATTTGGACAAGTCTAAAATTTTGTCGTTTGGTAAAGAGTTAAGGAGTACGTCCCCTAACTCATCGGTAAATATCGTGTAACATCGACGTTTTCATAAAGGTTATTCGGCCAATCTCGGCAGCTTCCGTCTTTTAATATGAGAGTTAGGAGCAATAGACTCACTAACTCATCGGTTAATGTCGTGTAACATCGACGTTTTCGTAAAGACTATTCGGCCAATCTTGGCAGCTTCCTTCTTTTAACATGAGAGATAGGGGCCGTAGACCTTAAAATGATATAGTCCATATTTCTGACCGAAAAATCTAGCTAAGAATAGTAACATTGGAAACATTGAACATTAATACATAGGCTGTGCTTTGCCCGACTCACTGGCCTTTTGCGGACAGCGTAGATCAAGATCAGACTGCACAGAACGTGCAGTCTGATCTTGGATCTTTATTGTTCGATAAGGAGATATCTTTCCTCAAAAAATACCTTTGAAATAGGAAAATTTGGATTTTTGCTATCGGCTTAAAAGTTTCATTTCTTTTATTTAGCAGAATAAGGTTTAACCACATCTAGAAATGAATCATATTGCAATGACGCTCCCCTTATCTTTATAATCAAACAGCTTTAGAAATCTTGATTGTACCTTCCCGAAATTACTCAAATACTCGTAGATCGGTTTTTTCGAAGAATTCATTTTCAAGAAGGCCATTCCCTTGAAAAAAATGTTTAACAAAAAGTCTTGTTGCCCGTGCAGGCAATCAGGCTCGCTTCATTACGAATTTTCAAGTGGAGAGCAAAATCACCCTTCTATGTGCATAGCAATGAAACCTCAATAAAAATGCTTCATTTTCCACTGACTCTTTGATAATTTGTGTACGCTGAAAAATCTAACATACAATTTCTTGACCCTCGTCAAATTTTGACTGACCCAATTGGTCATTCGGTATAGGACAGGGCTTGAGACCGAAGGCGGTTGCTGTTTCAAATCCCAATCTCGGCCGATTTCTTCCCGTGGTTTGACGAAAGTTATTGCTACAGGATTCATTCCCCTCTCACCGCTTATCATTTTTTCGACTCTGGTTACCTGGGAAAGCAGCCAGTGCCTTGGGAAGAATAATGTGTGAAGCACTGGTAAAAGAAACTCCAGGAAAGTGTGGACAGGTGCATTGGTCGCTGCGATATGACTGAACCAATGCTGAAAACGGCGGTAAACGGCGTACAGTCAAACAAATTGTCGTGTTTGAAACAGTATTAAACCTTTACTGTACGCTTTTAAGTTTACTCTTTAACAGGCAATAAAATCTTAGCCTTGTCCAGATTCCAAAGCTTTTGCAGACGACAAATTAAATGTTACTGAAAACACGAAATTTGTAAAATATGGTAGAAAATATTGTGGTGGAGGAAGAAAATTACGAGCATTTTCTTTTTCCACAATGTTATCAAAAGCATTTTTTTTTTCTTCAAGGTCGTTAAAAGTCTGGATTGTGTGGTAAAGGGTTTGGTTATATATAACTCATTGCTTCTTGAAAGTCATTCGTAGGGCCTTTAAAAACACCCTTGTAAAATGTGGATAACCACCATTGACTTAGTCTTAACCCGTAGGCTGCTAAGCGCGACTCACTGACCTTTTGAGGACGGTGTAGATCAAGATCAGACTGCACAGAACGTGCAGTCTGATCTTGGATCTAAATTATCCGATAAGGATATATTTTTCCCACAAACGTCACTTTGAAATAGCAACATTCGGGTTTTTACTATCGACTTGAAAGTTTCATGTTAGTCATTTAGCAGAATAAGACTCAATGCGTGAAAACGTGGTGCCAGCAAAAGATACTCGACAAGAGTAATTTCTCCTCTTGCCTGAATAAAGTTGCTCCGAAATGATTGAAAATTGTCGTCTGTAAAGGATAAAGAGTGCTGGCAGTCAAATATTGGCATGTTAGATATTTATAACCGTGCTATTTTCATGATATTGGTTTCATGATACATGAACCGCACTGTGACAAACAACCCGGCCTGTAATCAACATGAAAACTTACCTGTCAAACACTGTTTCAAATCAATGTATCACTCAAATCTCGGCATTTTTTGTCGTCTGCACATAGCGGTATGTTAATGAGACTTTACTATTATCTGAGCCATGCTCTGTGAAAAGGGGGCTTACTGCATCTGCAAAAAGTATCCACCCATGTCAGCCTGCGCAGTCCGCGCAGGCTGACATGAGTCGAAACTTTTTGCGATTTGTAAATTTTCTGCATGCCAAAGGACCAATTAACCTCGTGATTCAGATACTTGTTAGACAAAATGGATTTTATGGATCAATAAGTTTGTGATGACTTGCTTGGTACAATGCACCATGGAGCATGGCTAAATTTGTTGTAATTCTGTCCGTATCTTTCAGCAAGGACATTTGCTCTTGCTTCGTAAGTTTCTCCCCGAAAATGTTTTCCCAAAGTTCTGTTGTAAGTCTAAATTTCCTAATTCATTCCTGAAACAGATTTGTTGCAGACGACTCTAGGCACATGATACTTTTTATCCCCCGCCGAATTTTGGGGGAGGAGGGTATGGTTTTTCTTTTTTTAGATATTCTTTCTCCAAATGACCTTGGCATTGCAGCCGATTGTCCCTGTCCGTGTTTATTACGTTGTCACAAATTTAAATCTTTTATCGTCTTCATAAATTGCTAAAGATACTGTGGTCAATTTTAGACAGTGAAAACAGTCGTTGAGTTTCTATAATCCTTTATCTAGTATATCTTATCAAATGTAAGACAGTGTGGATCTAAGATCAGCCGGAATGTATTGCGCAGTTTTATCCTGTCTGTTCCACAGAATGACTAAGTAACTTGATATATCGATATATCATTCATCAGTGTTTGCTGTTTGCTTGTTGTTGAAGAAAATGAGAAAATTTAGAGGGACTGAAAAGACAGCAGAGTAAAACAATATAATTAGATTGAAAAAACACCACAAAACAAGAAAAGAAAGCGTTTCTACTCCGGGTCTGTCTGTCTGTCTGTCTGTCTGTCTGTCTGTCTGCCTGTCTGTCTAATAAATATCTATCTCTCTCTCTCTCTCTCAGCCAGCATCTCTGTGTAGTCAAAGATGTCAAGCCAGACAAAGGTATACGACAGACAGGGTCATTAACTAAACACGGCGGTTTTTTGTAGTTGATTATAGACCCCATCTTGTCTTTAATTTCCTCTTCTAATTCACCCTTACAGCTAAAAACAAATGAAAATGGAACCGATATCCGATATAAATTGGAAATTTCCAGTAAAGTAAAAGGAGAATTAGAAATTATGATTGAAAAAAGTGTTTTTACCAGAAAATCTCGTGAAATATCGGACAGTGAAGATCAGGATCAGACTGCACATTCTGTGTAGTCTGATCTTGATCTACACTGCCCGCAAAGGCAACTGAAAATTGCATTCCAGCTTCCTACAAGGGTAGACAGACCAGTTTGTCATTATCGTACTGAATTTCAACTCCATTTCCACAAACAATGGACTTTAAGGTATGGCCATAATTATTTTTCTTGGTGATTTGTTTGACGTATATTTGGTCCGTCATATTCTTCATGGTAACCATTTACCTCTTATCAAGATTTACGGTGTTTCTGAAAAATTGATTGATTTGAATGAATGAATGAAGGAAGGAAGGAAGGAAGAAAGGAAGAAAGGATTGATTGATTGATTGATTGATTGATTGATTTTTACACCGTTTTCAATACTATTTGCTGCTCAATTATATATGTATGTCCTCTCTCTCTCTCGTGTGAGTTTATGTGCGTGCGCGATCGTTTGTATGTGATTTATATTTGGTGTTTACGCCGCTTTCAACATTATTTCAGTCATATCTCTGCAACAGTTCTCTTATGCATGTATATCCTGGGTTGCACTAGTACTAGGCTAGGGCTCTGAAGTTTCCTGTCCTAGGACACTCCCACGAAAGTGCCTGGTACTTCCAGTGAGGCTCGAACCCTTGGCTTCCAGGTTACGAGTCCTACGCTTTACCACTGAATCATGCGGAGCCCCTTGTATTTTGACCTTTATTGTATGATCCAACTCTACTTTGGGAATCTTAGCGACTTAGAGACTCCATAAGCTTTAGCAAGCTTTCGTCCAAACCTTTTTGTAATGCAGTTATGAATAGATATAAGTAATGCTCTGTGAAAAGGGGGCTTAATGCATCTAAAAAAGTATCGAACTAGGTCAGCCTACGCAGTCCACGCAGACCCGTGTCGAAACTTTTTTGCTTTTGGTATATTTTCTGAATGTATATGAACCATTATACCGCATGATTATGTATTTTGTATGACAAAATGGGTTTTATGGATCCATAATTATGTGATGTCAAGCATGATATCATGCATCACGCAGTTCATTAAGCCCCTTTGTACCAGAGCATGACTCAAATGTTTAATAAATCTGCAGAAGTAGAGACAAGCTGTTTTTTTCCTCTGATTTTATACGTTCTGAGGAACTGGGTAAATTTCTAACACTGCTCAAATGCTATATTCAAAGGCTAGTCATCTGATTGGCTGAGACAGAATGACTCAGCCAATCAAATAACGTATTTCTTAATTCAAATGGATTATTAAATTTGAAACTTGTCGACTACGTGTACAGATTTTCAACTACGCCATCCCTTACCAGAGCTTGTTTACGGCGTTTCGGATGAGGATCACTGAACATCTGTACAATAAATTTAACTTCTCAAAACAATTTTAGAAAAATAATTTAACATTCTTCAAAACGCTCATAAAATGTCTGTGGAGGAATTTTTATGAGTTTTTTCTGTAGTTTTTACTTTCTTCGCCATCTTTGTTGATAATCTTCTTTGATTTTGGTGTAGATAGTGCACCGGCGGCCTTGCTGATTTGCTTTTGACAGCGTTTCAAAAGAATATTACTCGATTTCTTTTTCGGTGGCAGTTTACGCTACACAGAGGGGATTTTTCATGGCTATGTTGATAAAGTGTTCGATTTTTTTTCTGGAATTTCTAGTCAGCCGGGGTCCGTATTAACCAACCATGCCTAAGAAGGTTCTAAGTCTTATACTCAAGAATTTTCTAAATTTGAAAGTGACAAATGGCTAAAACGAATGGTTTACTCCATCAGAGGTGGTGTTACTTTCTAAATCTAGAACAAGACTAAGAATGTTTGGTGATTATGGGCCTAGATTAGCTGAAGGGGTAGCGCATGAGATCTGTAATCTCGGAACATTTGAGAATTGGGTTCAATACCCACGGCTGGCCAACTAAAATTACTATAGTCTTTCGGATAGGACTTAAAAACCTATATCTGATTGACGGTGCACGTTAAAGAACCTGCCGTAACTTGGGTTGGATTTCGTTCCGTATATTGCACGGTTCCCCCATAACTAACAGCTTTTTGGAGGCACCACCCATATAGGTAGCGACGATAAATAAACTTAAAAAAATTTATCAAATCTAGATTTTCAGGTTCTATCCCCTCTGGGGGAGTTTGTAAGCAGGAGTGACCTTGACCAAAGCAATGCAGAGTACCATTCTAGTGCTTATGAAACCAAAGGCTAACATATGTTAGAGAGCTGTTGCCATGATATGCCTAAACTATAATTGAAACCGACGTAAACCCCATTTAAGCAAACAAATTCAACCTATATTATCTTTTTCAATACTTTTCTTCAGACCAATGTGTCTTGCCCATGGGACATTTCAACCACGAACTACAATTTCCCGTTCTTGACACTGTTTTGTTTATTGCAGTCGTCATTATTTTTGGGCGTTCGTGCGGTTATTCACCTACTTTCTTTTTTAAAAAGGAGTTTGACAAATGCCCTGATTTTTTAAATATGAACGTCCCTGAAACACATTTGTATGATGAGAAAATAATGGGAGCTCATGATGGGTTTTCTATGATAAACGTACGTTACACTGTTGATATAGTTCAAAGAATTTGAGCCGTGCTCTATGAAAAGTGTTTAACCCTTTACCAAACAATCTTTGGTTTTTACGACCCACAGGAAGAAGCCTTCTGAAAACATTGTGGGAAAAGGAGAAAATGCTGGTAACCAGCATTTTCTCCTTTTCCCACAATGTTTTCTACTTTTCTAAAGTCAAGTTTCAATTTTTGAGTCATGTTTATTTTGTCGTCTGTAAATGCTTTCAATTTGGACAAGTCTAAAATTTTGTCGTTTGGTACAGAGTTAAACCTTTATCCTGCTAGATAACTAACATGAAACTGTCAAGCTGACAGTTAAAAAGCCATGCTGTTTCATAGTTATTTTTATGAAAAAAATATATCCTTATCGGACAGTGTAGATCCAAGATCAGACTGCACATTCTGTGTAGTCTGATCTTGATCTACACTGTACACAAAAGGTCAGTGAGTCGCGCATAGCAGCCTAAGGGTTAATGTATCTTTTGCTTTTGATATTTTTTCTGCGTGTCCAAGGACCATTCTACCTCAGGATTCAGTCGGTTTTGTGATAACTTGCTTCGTACAATTCATGTCCGTGATGCATTAAACCCCCTTTTGCCAGAGCATCACTCACTTCTATATGACCCTTTGCCAAACGATCCCGTGTTTTAACTCTTTCCAAACGACAAGATTTTAGATCGGTCTAAACTGAAAGCATTCGCAGAAGATAGAGTAAATGTGACCCACACAAAAAAGTTTCCCTATGGAAGGATAGAAAATATTGCTTAGAGAAGAGAAATAATGGTTAACAGCATTTTGCCTTTTCCCACAATGTTTTCAAAGGCCCCTTTTCTCTAGGTCGATAAAATTTGGGATTTTGTGTTAAATGGTGAGTATGTAGGTAGGCAGCATTTTTTTTTTTTTCATTTTCCTACTGTTTTTTTGCCCTTTCAAAGACAAATCCCATCACTTTAGGCACATTAAATGCATTGTCTGCCAATACGGAATAGTGTAACATTTATGTCGACTGTTGAAGAGTTAAATGACTTACGCCTCTGCAGTAAGCAACCTTTGAAAAAAAAGATGTAGGAAAAAGATCTTGTTAAAAGCTGTTTTTCCAACTACGTTTTCTATATCATAGAAAAGAGGCGACTTTTTTTCTAACCCACTCCTCTGCCTTCTTCTCTTTAAGACCCGTTCGCTATGTGTATGAGCCATGCTCTGTGAAAAGGGGTTTTAATGCTTCTGCAAAAAGTATCGACCCATTTCAGCCTGCACATGCTGACGTTGACGTAGATCGAGATTTCCTGATATTAGACAATTTTCTTTAAGCCCAAGGACCATTCTACCTCATTATTCAGTCGGATTGTAGGCAAAATGGGTTTTATGGATCCATAATTATGTAATGACTTGTTTGGTATAATGGAGATGCATTAAACCCCCTTTTGCCAGAACATGGCTTATATAGATATAAAGTTAGTGGTACGTCTGAAAATGGATTCTATCGTAATGAACTAACTTTTTACCAAAGAAAGGAATTAGACTTGGCCATATTGAGAGAATCATTAGGCGATATATAAAATGTGGCTAAAGTGATAGTACTTGTCTTTATTTCCTCAAAGTACTATAACAAGGGATTGTGTGGTAAAGAGTTGAAAACATACAAATTGTCTTTCATACGAAAATCAATATAAAGAACAACAATTAGAAACTATTAATACCACTTACCACCAGGTTGTTGTCGCGTGATGTACAGAGAGGGCTAGAATCACTATAATTATAGAGGCAAAACGATAAATTCCCATCCTCGGGTATCCATTGAAATCACATGATTGTTGTATATATAAAATCCACAGAAATTCTTGGCGTGTGTTTACATGTCATGTCCGAACGGGCTGTCCCACCCAGTTCATAGTAAAACAAATTTCAAATGTTTTAACGTTACAGAGAACTAGTAGTATATCACTAAAATTGCAATGATTAAAGATGTGGGAAATACGACGTCGATAATTCAAATATTAGACATAAAAAAGGGTGGCTGAGTTAAACAAAAAATTCCAGCCAATCCTAAACCTCAAAATGTGTTGTTTTCAAACTTTTATTTCGTTACAAAATAATCATCTTATCGGACAGTGAAGAACAAAGATCAGACAGTACGTTCTGTGCAGTCTGATCTTGATCTATACCGTACGTTGACCTGCAGTGAGTCGTACTTAGCAGCCTTAGGATTAAGAACGTAGGGAAAACAGTCAAATGAGCTGTGAAAAGGTGCCTTAATGCATCTGCGAAAAAAAAAAGAAAAAAAGACTACAATATTATTCAGTCATTCGTTAGACAAAATAGATTTTATGGATCCATAATTATGTGATGACTTGCTTGATATAATGTATTATGGAGATACATCAAGCCCCTTGTTGCTAGAGCGTGGCTCAATTCATGATTGAGAAGCCAGTTCGAGCTACCAGGTTGTTTGTGATCGGAAATTCTCTTGAAACTGAACTATTGTCTTAAAAGAATGGGAATACGTGTCTTTATACATTTAATCAATTTTTCTTATATCTTGCTAAAATAAAAGAAATACTGTAGCATTATCAGTCTGCTATTGGTATGTCGCTTCTGGCAACACTGTCAATAAAATATAGTTCAAAGAATCGGTCGTTTTTCGTACAGTATGTAAGTAATTTTGTATGTATGAATGGACAAAGCATCACTACGTTTTCGCACTGGAACTGTAAATGTTTGGCTGTCCAAAAGCCTTATTGAGTTGCTATTAGTAAGTATACTGGTGAATTTAGTGTTCCTAAAATGTGAAGAAACGATTTAAAAGCCTATAAATCATTTAAATAGTTTCAAGTTGTTGATTTTTAAACAATAATAAGGCAAAAGAAAAATACATTAACAAAATCTATTAACACATCTCGAGTGTTATTGACCTTCAAGAAGAAGGCTTTTGAAAAAAAATGTGGGAAAAGGAGAAAATGCTGGTGACCAGCATTTTCTCCTTTTCCAACAATATTTTCGATCCTTTAATAGACAAATCCCACCATTTTAGCCATATCTAAACTGTCGTCTGCAAACAGTTTCAATCTGGCAAAGTAAAAAAAAATTTAGTCGTATGTTAAAGCGATAAAAGCCATATGAAATACGGAAGGTGTTTGGGCGGATAGACGAAACAGAATTTTCTAAAACCCAGTGTGTTTAAAACGAAAGAAAACAGATAAAAAGTAAATAAATTGTTTAAACTGATGGGCTTAAGATAGACAAAAAGCTTAAACACATTTTTATAGACAAATCTCATCTTTTTCTCTCATCGTAATACATTCGGACGCTATCTGCCACATACAGTTTTTAAAATATCATGACGAACAAATATATTGCTTTGAACGAGCAATTCTTTCATTTTTTCGCGATGTTTCCGAAAAATTGTCTTAACAACTAAACTAAGTTTTGTTTTAGTAAGTAAAATTTCCTCTTTTCTAGACGCTTTCCACATTATATTTGTCCGAAAAATTGCGGTTTGGGTAAATGGTGTCATCACTATCAAATAGACGATCAGGCACTCGCGGTGCATCTCCTGATCTATTTTTGTTCCGTAAAAACTCCACTAAAATCCGTACATTCCAATAATTCGGATTTGAAAAAAAAAAAGCCACCGTCTGCGATTGCATTGTAAAACAGCAAAACTACTCCGAAAAAAAACCAATAAATAATTTCAAAGCACAAGATGTATACAAGATTGACATTTTGATTTCCTTGGTTTTCTCCCCCTCATGGCAGAGTCTATAAACACCGCCAGATTTTATAGGAAAACCAATGCGTTTTGACATTATAATTACACAGAGGTAGGGCAAACCGGGCAGACATCTTCAAAATAGAATTCTTCAATTTGTTTTGAACCCTTATCCTGCTCAATAAATAAACTGAACCTTTCAAGCCAATGGTTAAAATCCTTTTTTTTGCTTTTTCAAAATTATTTTTTGGAGAAAAATATCGGACAGTGTAGACCCAAGATCAGACTGCACGTTCTGTGCAGTCTGATCTTGATCTACACTGTCCGCAAGTGGCGATTGAGTCGCGCTTAGCAGCTTAAAAGTTAACGCTCTCGCCGGAAACATTTCCGGTTCAGCTCTGGACACGCATTCACCAACCAGCCTAGTTTGCGTCCTTAAGTCGATTCTAGTCTAAGAATGAAAGGCAATTTCTGACTGGCTAAAGCCCGGCCCGGTAGCTCAATGGTTAGCGTATCTGACTCGTGACCTGGAGGTTGCGGGTTCGATACCCGGTTGCGGCGAACCTTCTTTCCGGCGATTTTTCGCCTCTCACCTCTGATGCATGTGAGAAAAATAGTCAATGGCTTTGGAAAGAAAGTTGTGTCAGTGCTCGTGTGAGAAAGCCAGGAAACACATGGGTGCGTCACTGACCGCGATGATATGAGCTAAGCTGTTAAAATGGCGTTAATCTCGAATACAATCCAATCCAATCCAATCTGACTGGCTAACCCATTTGAGCCATGCTCTGGCAAAGGAGGGTTTAATGCATCTCCATGATGCATTTTGGCCACTCATGTCATCATACAGTCATGGATCCATAAACTCCATTTTGTCTAACAACAGACTAAATCATGAGGTAGACTGTTCCTGTAACATGCAGAAAATTGACCAATAACAGGAAGTTTCGACACAGGTCAGTCTGTGCGGACTGTGTAGACTGACCTTGGTCGATACTTTTTTGCAGATGCTGTAAACCCCCATTTCACATAGCATGGCTCATTTGGTTGAGCCAATCAGAAATTTTGTTACTTTCAAATTTACGAAATTCTTGAGAATTAGACTAATTTTATTTAGACTGGTTTGCGACTATGGGCCAAGATTGCCCGACTATGCGAGCAGAACTGCTTCTGTACTATACCTAATTTCTGTAGATATTTCTTTTTAAACAACAACCACCAAATAGCAAAAAACCGCGAAAGAGCCAATAAATTCCGGTTATCTTTAAGTTTTAGCACTCGTAATGTCACGTTTCGATTCCACAGCTGTCTTATTTTAATATTCCAACAGTATGATATTCCTACTCTTTCACTCTGGTACTATTAATAGCTTTTTTACCCTTAACCTGCTAAGCGCGACTCGGTGACCTTTTGCTGACAATGTAGATCAAGATCAGACTGTACATAACGTGAAGTCTGATCTTGGATCTACATTGTCCGATAAGGAGTAATTTGTACCCCCCCATTACTTTGAAATAGCAATGTTTCGGGATTTTACTATCGACTTGAAAGTTTCATTTTAGTTTTTTAGCAGGTTAAGGGTTAAAGAACTAATCAAGTATGGTACGACATTTTAACCTTTAGCATGCTATAAGAGTGACTCAATGCACTTTTGAAGACAGTGCAAACCGAAGATCAGTCTACACAGAACATGTATAGCCTGGTCTTTGATCTATACTTTTCGATTTTTCCAACTGGAAGAACTTTGATATATAAAATTTAGTCTCTGCTGCTGGCTGAAAATTCACTCCACACTTTACTAGACAACAAAATTTAAGATGTGTCCAATTTGAAAACATTTCCACAAGACAAATACTTGATTTCATTGAATTTACGCGCTTTGTCTTTTCAAGGGGAGAAAACATTGATGAAAGAGGAGAAAATGCCTGTTACAAGTATTTCCTCTTTTTTCTCGTTATGTTTTCAAAAGCGTTCTCAAGGCTGTTAAAACTCGGAAAAGTGTGTTCGAGAGTTTACTGATATGCGATAAAATAAGAATGCGGACAGTTATATAACATATATTTGAGGCATGCTCTGTTATAAGGGGGCCTAATGCAACTGCGAAAAGTACCGACTCTTTTCGCCTTTCTGTTAATTTTCTGTATGTCTAAGGACAGTCTACCGCATGATTAAGTCTGTTCTTAAAAAAGTGGCTGTTATGGATCCTTAATTATGTGATGACTTGTTTAGTATCATGTAACCTGCATACGCATTAAGTCCCGTTTTGCCAAAGCACGGCTCACTTTTAAGCAACAATGTTTCCATCTATCAGTCAGTAAATGATAATTTCTCAGAAATCGTTTCTGTGTTGAATCACACATTTATTACGGTTGATCGATATCATCCTAAACTGGCGATAGTATTGTAGCTATTGTTGATGTGTGTGTGTATGTATGTATGTATGTATGTATGTATGTATGTATGTATGTATGTACGTATGTACGTATGTATATATGTACGTACGTATGTATGTACGTACGTATGTATGTACGTATGTACGTATGTATATATGTACGTACGTATGTATGTACGTACATATGTATGCACGTATGTATGTCCGTATGTATGTATGTACGTATGTATGTACATGTATGTATGTATGTATATATGTATGTATGTATGTATGTATGTATGTATGTATGTATGTATGTATGTGTTGTTATCTGTCTTAAAACAATATCATGAATTTTTTATTCACTCTTTCGCTGCTATCTTAATCAATTTTTCAATTTTTGAGATCTTTAAATCGATCTATATTTCCATCGCAGCTGAGGACGACTTTGGTCATGTGGTTCAGCATCAAGTTGTGCATGATATACATCAAGACCAGACTGAACGTTCTGTGCAGTCAGATCTTAATCTTTGCCACCCGCAAAAGCTTTTCCAGTCACTAATGGCATTGAAATCATTATTGCAAAATTGGAGAGTCTAAAAAATTTTAATATCTTCTTATTTATTATGTAACTCGGCCGATGGCCTCTTTATACACCAGACTATATATCTAATTCCGGTAAAATTGATTATCAGACCTTGACGTGTCTAAATAAGTCTGCATGTTAAGCAATCGAACGTATTTAACTTTATAAAGTTTTTGAAATTAAATTATGCGACAAACTAAATTGTTGCAACTTTACCAATTCAAATCAGTAGATTGGGCCGGAGGCCTTTACTTACAATATCGATTCAAGTATGGTAAAATTAGTCGTTAAAGCTACGGATTGTTTGGTAAAGGGTAAATCAACACTGTCAGTTAAACCTGTTATTGCTGTCTCAAAAATGAAAGCCTATAATTTAGTTTCTGTAACGCAAATACGAACGAGTCTAAGATTTTCTCGGTTAACTATTTTTTGTGTGTACTTTTCATATTGTTTCTCTTATTATGTACATGTTTGATATTATATTGACATTTCCTCAATATGTTTCTGGGCCGGTGGCCTTTTTGTACTCCAGAATGGATCTAATACTTGTAAAATTGTTTATCAAATACGGATTGTCTGATAAAGGTTTAATCAAGACCGAAAATTCGATCACCCTATGCTACTACCATGTAAACTAGGCGAGTCTAAGATTTTCTCTTATCATATTACATAACAATATTAAAAATGTTGATGTTAAAGAAAATCAATGACAACTCAAATTTGTAGCTTTTGCAACGTTGTATTTTGTATGTTAGACCGTTGGCCTCTATGTACATTGCAATTAAATTGAATTGAATTAATCGTACTGAAATATGTCCCCTTCTTTATGTTTGTTGGATTTCTCTATGATATTTTCAGAATCGCCGGCGGTAAAGTGTATTCCGTTTGAAACGTTTAAATCTATAGGAAATCATGTCTATCCACCAGCCAGGTCCGTCGCGGTCGGCCGGTCATTTGCTTAGCTGGTTGGTGGGTAGGGTGGTGGATGGCTTGCTTGGTTGGATCGATAAATTGATAGAACTATCGTTCTTGTGATCGATTACCCGATCGGTTCAAACATCAATTCAGTACTTTTACGTAAACCGCGACAGACTTAACAACAGGTTTTGCAAATAAGTTTTCTGAGCAATAATTGCTTTTAATGAATTATTAAGATGACAAGAATGCAAATGGCTTGGTGAAAATCAATGCAATAACTATTATGTAATTCTAAACATCAAAAGATTTTACATACAATTTTCTTATTCAAAGTAATTTTAGGGCCTGTTTGAACTCTGGACACGTGTTCAGTCATAATTTGGTTTTCCTTCCATCTTGAAATGCTTTTAACACTTTACAACACAATCACGTGATTTTACGACCCAAGACAGGACAAGGCTGTTGAAAACATCGTGGGAAAAGGGGAAAATGCTGGTAACCAGTATTTTCTCCCTTTCCCACAATGTTTTATAACCTGTCAGAGACAAGTACCATCATTCGAGCCACATTTAATATGGCGCTTGCAAATGCTTTCAAATTGAACAAGTCTAAAATTTTGTCTTCTGGGTAAAGAAGTAAACTTCAGATTTTAACAGCATTTCTAGGTACATTTTTTTTTTCCATTATTGTAAGGATTATTCATACTTTCTGCATACAAATAATGTATGTACAGACAGTACACCATAAGACGTATGGTCTAGTCAGGGTCTTAAGTCTTAGTCTGTACTTTTTTTCGAAGCCGCTGATTCAAACAGAGTAGAACAGAACAGAAGGAATTTTTTTAACATCAAACGACAACGTGAATCACACAGAAAGACAAAGAAAATTCTATGTGATAATGTATGAGCCATGCTCTGGCAAAATGGGGCTTACTGCAACCCTGTGATACATGATACCAAACAAGTCCTAACATAATCATGGTTCCATAAAATCAATTTTATGAAACACCTGATTGATTTGTGAGGTATACTGGTCCTTTTACAGAAAATTGACCAATGTCAAAAAGTTTCGGCCCAGGTCAGTCTGCACGGACTGCGCAGGCTGACCTGAGCGATACTTTTTGCATATGCACGAAGCCCCCTTTTCACAGAGCGTGGCTCATACGTATAAGTATACATGGAAAATGAATATTGTCTTACGTGTGAACGTTTAAATTACCATACTAGTTCTGGTAATCTCTGATGCTTTGAAGTTGAGAATGAATTAAGCTCCAGTCAGACCATTACGTAAGAAAATATCCAGATGTGCATTTAGAGGCCATAGATATTTCATCAAAGCCTGTATCCCCATTGACTTACATGATTTTCCGACTTTCATTCTTAATTTATTGTGGCCTATAAGATGAAGCTAAAGTTATATAACTTACATGAAAATAAAGAAAATTGGATATTGTAATGAAATATAATTATGTCTTTAGATTCGTTACAGTATAATATGCTACAAATGCAGCTGTTTTAAATGAGTTTAATATTTTCGAAAAACGGTATTTTTCATTGGCGTAAATGGCGACGTCACCAAAATTTAGCGGAAAAATAACACCATTATGTCCTTGAGAGCTACAACTTTGATATCAGCACTAATAACACAATTAGTGTCAATAGCTCGAATAACCTGGCTTTCTATAGGTGTAAGTTTTCTTATGATCAAATGATCAGAGGCAGCGTAAGTGATTTTCTTGCACACTGAAAATGCATGTAAGTTAATGGGAGTTTGGAATTCGATGCACTATTTATGGCCACTTCAACTATACTGGATCATTCGTTTTAAATAATCAATACATTATCGGTAAATCTCTTAAAGCCATGAATATTTTATTGTATAACGTTAAGAAAGTTGAATTAAGTCCTGAGATATCTCTTCAACTATTTGACGCTTTCGTAGGTTCGATTCTCAATTTTGGATGTCCAATTTGGGGGTTTTCAAAGTCTAAGGAGCTAGAACGCGTGCAACTAAAATTCAGTAAGCAAATTCTTGGGGTTAGATCGAATTCCAGTAATGCAGCTATATATGGTGAATTAGGGCGTTTTCCGTTATATATACAAAGATATGTTCTCATCCTTAAGTATTGGTTAAAATTACTTCACACTGATGATGTCATCTTAAAAAGAATTTATCAAAACTCTCTTGAAAGATGTAAATCGGGTTCAAAAAATAATTGGGCAAACAAGGTCAAGACTCTATTAGATACCTTTGGTTTTTCTGACTACTGGCTTTACCAAAATAACATTGATGAAATTAGGTTTATTTCTATATTTAAAACAAGACTTTTAGATTGCTTTAAACAGACATGGTCATCGGATATAAAAAACAATCGGGTTCTCAAGTCTCTTTATCAGTATATCAAGCCAAATTGGGGATTAGAAAATTATATTAGAATTTTGAACACTAAACAAAACAGGAGCGCGCTTACAAAAATTCGAATTTCCTCCCACAATTTACGTATTGAATCAGGCAGGTATGGTAGACAAAGAATTGAAAGGTCTGATAGAGTTTGTACAGTATGTAATTCTGGAGAGATTGAAGATGAGTACCATTTTATTCTAATTTGTCCAGCATATAGTGACTTTCGTAAAAACTACATAAGGAAATATTTCTGCGTCCGACCGAATATGTTTAAGTTGTTACAGCTACTTAATTCAAGTAATGTAAGAATCTTATTAAACCTTTCCCGTTTTATTACCTGTGCAACAAAACAGAGATTGTCATTGTTGAATACAAATGTGTAATAACTGAAATAATGTTGAAAACGGCGTTAAACACCAAACATTCAATCAATCATTTCCCGTTTACATACTATAAGCCTTGGCCTGCTAAATAAATAAGTGAAATCAAAGTGTCAAGACGATAGTAATAATCACACTGTTCTTTTTTTTCAAAGATATTCTAATGGGAAAACATCTTATCTGGCAATGTGAATCAAGATCAGACTGCACATTTTGTGCTGTCTGGTCTTGATCTACAGTGTCCCTAAGGTCCTGAAGTCACGCATAGCAGCCCAGTGGTTAAGTATTATTTGTAAGTTTTAGTATCTCTAAACTAGCAACGGATCGCTGCAAGTTGTCTAATATTACGCATTTTATTCGTCCTACCCCACACTGTTTTAAATTACGTACCTTTCTAAGTTGTATGTTTCATTGCGAAACTTTTAAAAATGCATTGTTTCAAACTGAGTAATTTGACTAGTGCCTATAAGCTAGCAACGGAATGTTGTAAGTCGTTTTATATTATGCATTGTATTTGTCTTGCTCAGCACTATTTTCGAGCAATTTTATGTCTCGTTCTCCATCCTATCCTTATTCTGTTCCATTATTTCAGATGTTTTCTAAGGTAAAGTTCAAAATGACAAATTATAGTGTCCATTTCACGCTCAGCGACCACCCCCTCAAGGTGTGCTCTCTATGTACTATACAAGTTTGGGTTACTCATTAATTATCGTATAAGTACTATCTCCTTTCTTCTCAATATTTTTGTAAAACGGTAGAAATTGGCTTTTGTTATATTCTATGGGGCTGTTATTGTACACATCACATGACCACAGGTATGGTAAAATCATATATAATATTACAAGATACATGTATATGTATACGTAATAAAGTATGTCCATGTCTATGTCTATGTCTATATAAATCCTAGCTTCTTTATTGTAGGTGGGTTTTTTTTTAATTCATCAGTTCGATAAATCAAGTCAAAGTTTTAACACCGTTAACTCGTTCTTTCCTGCGAAAAAGACTGTTACATAACGATTAAAAAAATTAATTGATTCTTGGTGTTTGATTCAGGAACACCAGTGAAAACATTGAGTAAGATGGGAAATTGCTTGTGACTGGCAATTTTTCTTTTGCCATGATGTTTTAAAAGTTGTCTGATACAAGGCAAGGTCTGTAGGATTAATGGAGACTAAAGGTCTAAAGTAATATTGCGCAACATGTGCTGTATGCAAGAAGGAACAACACAATATTCATAGTTGAGCCTTGCCTCTTTACCCTTTACAAAAAAAATTGGGTTTTAGCGACCCCGAGAAAAGAAAGGCATTTGAAAACATAGTGGGAAAAGGAGATATTGCTGGTGACCAGCATTTTCTCCTTTTCCCTCAAAACTTTTTTTACTTCCATAGAGAAATTCCATCATTTAAGACACATTTAATTTTCCAGATTGTACAAGTCTAACATTGTGCCGACTGATAAAGAGGTAAAACAGCCCCAATTTTGTTCCCCCCACCTTTTGTCCTACCGATGTTTTTATGCACACATTTTGTTCAGTCTAATCTTGTTCTATACAGTCTGCGAAGAAGGATAGGGTGTGTAGATCTACATTATAACGCCATTCCGTCAATCTTTATATTATCTCAAAGTGCAGCTGCACTCTTGATATGCAAAAGCAGACGAACAAGATAAATAAAAACAATCACTAATGCAAATCAAGGCATCATAAAAGTAGCAGGTGTAATTATTTCTCTCTATGTTTCAGAAACTACAGAATGTGAATTTGCAAGACTTTTTCATCGGCATCGAAAGGTCAGCATAAAAACTGTAAAGTTTTGCATAATGATACGACGTAGTAAAGCAGTCATCTACTTATTCGAGTGCAGCGCCCCCTGCCTTCATGAAACGTAACTCTTGAAATGTCAGATATGTAAGTTCCATTGTTTTTTTCAAGGGCTAGAGAAGCAAATAAGCACTGAAAATATATTTTTTACAGATTCTAGATGAGGACTGTCAAAATCAACACATCCTCAAAAAGATATGGGAATCATGCTCTGTGGAAGGGTGTTTAATGCACCTACTGAAAGTATCGACCCTGGTCAGCCTGCGCAGTCCGCGCAGACTGACATGAGTCGAAACATTTTGCTATTTTTTCAATTTTCTGCTTGTCAAAGATCCATTCTACCTCATGATTCAATCGGTTGTTAAACAAAACTGTTTCTTTACTGGATCCATAATCAGGTGGTGACTTGCTTGGTATACGAGGTATGTGTCATGGAGCACAGCTCAGCGGTTCTTATATGGCTTGCAACACGCAAAAAGGAGCATTCGGACATTTGCGTAAAGTGTCGTCTCTGATCAGCCTGCGCAATCCGCGCAGGCTAATCCGAGACGGCGCTTTACGATTACATTAGACTTTGTGCTACAGTAGACTTGCGCAAAACAGAAAATTACATAAAAAACGGAAAGTGCCTTCTCGGATTAGCCTGCGCGGACTGTGCAGGCTGATCCGAGACGACACTTTACGCAAATGTCTGAATTTCCCGTTTCGCGTGTTGCAGGCCATATTGCCCTCGCTTTGTACCCGTGCAGGGATAATATCGCCCAAGATATTGCCCATGACCATGGAGGGCTTAACCCTATACTTCACATTCCCCAGTTTTAACGACGTATATGAAAAAGGCTTGTGAAAAAATTGTAGGAAAAGGAAAAAAAATGCCGGTAGCCAGCATTTTCTCCATTTCCCAGAATGTTTTCCACGCTTTCAAAGACAAAACCCACTTATAAAGCCACACCCAATTTATCGTCGATAAATGCTTTATATTTTGAAAAGTCCATAATATTGCCGCCGTTTGGTAAAGAGGAAAGAGAGTTTATAACCCCGATGGTCGTAAAGGGGCTTATATCGCACATGGACGAAACATAACTGATATCTTCAATGGCCGTAAAAGGGCTCATATCCACATGGCCGTAAACGTATCATATCCCAATGACAAGAAAAGGTCTCACATACTCATGGCCGTAAAAAGTTGATACTCGCCAACGGCCGTAGAAGCGTTATACCATGGCCGTAAAATCGCTTATATCAACAATGATCGTAAAGGGCCCGTATCAACGATGGCTGTAAAAGGTCTAATTTGGGCAAGGCCGTCCATGTACCTATACCGCACTTAGCCGAAAAAGGCTTGTATTGTCCATAGCCGTAAAAGTGCTCATATCGCCGCTGGCCATTGCAGTTATAATACTGCCCTTACTGAAGATGGGCTCATTGCCGTAAACAGGCTCATAACGCCAGTGTCAGTAAAAGGGGGTCATATCGCCCATGACCGTAAAGACCTCATATCATCCGTGACCGCAAAAAGGGTTTATATCGCCCATGGCCATAAAAGGGTTTATATCGCCCATGACCGTAAAAGGGTTTATATCGTCCATGACCGTAAAAGGAATTATATCGCTCATGACCGTAACAGGGCTTATATCCCCATGACCGTAAAAGGAATTATATCGCCCATGACTGTAAAAGCGATCATGTCGCTCATGACCGTAAAAGGGATTATATCGCCCATGACTGTAAAAGAGATCATTTTGGCTATGGCCACAAAAGGGGTCACATCGCCCATGGCCGTAAAAGGGATTGTATAGGCCATGGCCATTTAAAGATATCGTAAATGGGTTCCTATCGCCTATCGCCATAAAGGTATCATTTCTCCTATTGCCGGAAAGGGATCAAATCTCCCATGGCTTTAAAGGGGTTCATATCGCCTATGCCTGTAAAAAGGATCATATCGCCTATTGCCGTAATGAGCTCATATCACCCTTGGCCGTTAAAGGGATTGCATTGCCTATAGCCATCAAATGGTATCAAATCTCCTATTGCGGTACAAGGGCTCATGTCGCCTATGGTGCAAAAGGGATCATGTTGGACTTAGCCGTAAGAGGGATCATATCGCTCATGGCCGTTAAAGGCTCATATCACCCGTGGCCGTAAAAGGGATCATTTCACCCGTGGCTGTAAATGAACTTTATCGTCCGTGGCCGTAAAAAAGGTCAAATTACCCATGGCCGTAAAAAGGATCATATCACTTATGGTAGTAAATGGGGTTTTATGGCATCTGAACGCCAAAGAGATCATATCGTCCATTGCCGTAAAAGAGCACATACCGAGCATGGCTGTAAAACGAATCATATCACCATTTGCCGTGAAAGGCTTATGGCCGTAAAAGGGCTCATATCCCCATGGTCATAAAATGGCTTATTTCACCCGTGCCGATAAAGAGTTTTAGTATCATGTATGGCACTTAAAGGAGCCTTTATTGCTCATGGCCGTGATAGGTATATATTGCTCCTTAGCAATAACAGGACTGATGTAATCTTATTGCTTAATACGTCCTCATTGGAGAGGTTATCAGACCTCTCCATGAGTGGTGAGTTTAAAAGGCAGACTGCCACAGAATTTGCTGTCTAAATCCATTTTTCTTCCGAAATTGTTCTGATACACAGTCTGTTTCGTCATGGTTTTGTAAATAAAGCGAAATCAAAAAACCGAAACAGGAAATAAACGTGGTTTATTTTTATATGACGAATTTCAGAAAAGATTTGTTATATTTATTTGCCATGGCTGCAAATGACCTCTCAAATAATTGTAATTTTTCATTTAGCAAATAAATCTAAGCAGAAGAAAAAATAACAAGAAGAATTTCATTAAAAAGAGAAAGAAGACCGCTGGACAAGATCATGTGACTTGAAAACGCGACAAGAAGGTCAAATGACCGTCATGTAAAGCATATGAGGTTTCTACGCGGCGGCTTTTTTACTTGTTTGTTTACATGTACCAAAATATATTGAAATTAAAAGCCAATAAACTATTTGAAAACACTGATGCTGACCTCTCCTGGCTTCTTTTGTAAAGAAGCCAAATTGTATGGCCTAAAGTGATTGAAGAACTTCATTTACTCATGACTGAAGAAGTTCTTGTATCATCTCCGGCCATGAAAGTCGTTCTAGAATCGATTGTAAACATGCGTATATCGTCCATGGTCTTGAAAGGATCGTTTAACATAATCAGACAAAACAAAGAAATGTTGCCAAATCAAAATGAAATACACATACATGTATAGAGAAATCTTAGAAAATATTGAGCAATGTCACTACCCTTCGTGCATATCTTCAAAGTCGACTGTTGACAGACTAGATTGAGGGTTTTTCCAAACCTTTGTTCAAGCTTCGTTATGCACCTTTCAAATACTCTGGCCCTCTTCAGCTACATTATGAAAAGCTAGAAACATAAATTCCGATTAGTTGTGGGTTTTACAAGGTCAATTTGAATCAATTTTCTTTCCATTTACCTTCAAACCGTTACTCCGTGCACAACAGCGATACCACACTTAATTAGAACTGGAAACATTTTTGTAATAAAGATTGATTGATTGATTGGTTGATTGATTGATTGATTGATTGATTGAATCAGGGTCTTTCGCGAACGGAATAGATCAAGATCAGACTGCGCAGAACGTCTCATCTTGGATTGATACCGTGCTATTGTTTAGTCAACCCTGTAAGATGAAAGAAATTTGTCTTTAAGTTGACTGTATTTTCAGCCATCGCAAGATGTCGAGTCTACATATGGCTTGCAACACGCGAAAAGGGGCATTCGGACACTTGCGTAAAGTGTCGTCTCAGATCAGCCTGCGCATTCCTCGCAGGCTAATTCGAGACGGCACTTTACGATTACATTCAATTTTGTCCTACAGTAGACTTGCACAAAACAGAAAATAACACAAGAACGGAAAGTGTCGTCTCGGATTAGCCTGCGCGGACTACGCAGGCTGACCCGCTGCGAAACTTTACGCAAATGTCGGAAAGTCCCTTTTCGCACGTTGCAGACCAATTTGGCTCTAAGATGAAATTATTCTAGCATTTTGATATCCAACAAAATGGCTATTTCTCTCCCCCACTCTTAATAGTTATCATGGCCTATACATAAACAATGGTCATAGATCGGACGTAATGTTGAATGTAGTCTGATCTAGTTTCACACCGTGACTAATTATTTTTCTCCGTACCATAAGTGTAAATAGATCGTAAAAGCTTTTGAAATATTTTTATGGGGCTCTCGATGCTTAGATATCAAATTATCAAAACTAATTTATTTTTATTAGACCGTAATCAGTAAAAAATCTATAAAAATAACGCATGAAAAGGATCGTTCGAGCACCCAATTGATGAAGTATCAAATCTCTTCTAATATCAAGCATATGTAACTCTTTACCAAATAAAAACATTTTAAACTTGCACAAAATTTAAAACATTGACAGATGACAAAATTTGTCGTAGTTAAAAAGATGATTTACCAGCATTTTTTTTTCTACAATGTTTTCAAAGGTATTTTTCCTTTGGGTCGTTAAAACTCAGAATTATGTGGTTAAAAAATCATGTAACAACAACACAAGTAATGTGCTGAAATAGATCATTCTTCTTGAAGTCAAATATACCTGTTGAAGTACAAAATATTTTCAACTTCACGAAAACATCTGCGTGACTTTTCTCTTGGCCATATGGCAAAATTTGTGGTAGTCCAAATTGAAAGTATTTTCAGACAACATAGTGAATGTGGAACAAAAAAAAAACCAAAGGATTTTTCTGTGAAGGGTCAGAATACATCGTGGGAAAAGGAGAAAATGCCGGTCACCAGAATTTTCACCTTTTCTGACTATGTTTCCAAATTCCAGACCCTTTTTTATAAGGGTCGTTAAAACTTTGAAACTTTCGATTGTGTGGTTAAGGTCTGATCTTGGATCTATGTCTGAACAGGTGATTCCCTCCCCCCCCCCCCCCCACCCCCGTTCCCCCCCCCCCCCCCCACCGTAAAGAATTCTTCTATATCATTTGCTGGAATTTTACATTGTATCCATTGCCAAATAATCCCGAGTTTGAATGACACTGAAGGCTTTTGAAAACACTGTTGGAAAAGGAGAAAATGCTGGTAGCCAGCATTTCATCATTTTACCCAAATATTTTCTACCGTTTCAAAGATAATACCATCCGCTGAGCTGTATTTAACTTGTCCTTGGCAAAAGCTGTCAATTTGGACAAGTTTAATATATTTTTGTGTGATAAGGACTGAATAGCTAACTGATACTTGTACACTGCGTATTACAATATATCCCATTACCACACATTTTTTTCAGTTTAAACGACTCTGATGAAAAAGGGTTTTTGAAAACATTATGGAAAAAGGAGAAAATGCTGGTAACCAGCATTTTCTCTTTTTGCCACCATGTTTTCTACACTTTTTTTGAGACAAAGCTCATCATATGAAGATTTGCTTGCCGTCTGCAAATGCTTACAATTTGGACAAGTATAAAATTTTGCCGTCTGGTTAATAAATATCTTAGTTCTATCTTCCTTCGCGAAGCGTGTCGACTAAGATCAGCTGACACGCCCCTACATTCTGATCTATGAATGCGTTATTTCACCTGTTTACGTTTTTTCCCAATCAAACGTTAACGAGTTTACTAATTTCAAAGATTTAACGATCCTGAATACGCAGGGTTTTGACAATATCATAGTGGAAAAAATGCTGGTAACCAGAATTTTCTTCTTTTCCCACAATGCTTTCAAAAGCCTTTTAAAGACAAATCCAATCATTTTAGTCAAATATAATTTGTCGTCTGCTATTGCTTTCCATTTAGGCAAATTTAAAGGCTTGGTCAGACCGGCTAACGGATATGTAACGGGGGGGAAACGGACAAAAAAATGCAGAACTTGGTTATCCGGTGACAAAATTCATCTCCTCTGCCGCTCGAGGCTCACGCGATCGGTGTGTGGAGCGAGGAAGCCACACAATGAACGCACGAGTACCGCACGTGTAACGGAAAAAAACGCACGTTTAACGGATGTGTACAGGATAATAAACGGTCTATTAACGGATATCACCGTACGAGTAAGGGACTTGTACCGGATAAAACGGAAGTGTAACGCATGAGAACCGGAAAAAACGTACGATGAACGGAAATGTACCGAACACCAACGTACGAGGAACGTACAGGTCACGTGACATGCCGAGGGTATAAATTGTCAGATGCATCCAAAGTCTATCATTTGCATGTCTCTGTCCGTTTTGTCCGGTGGAAAGTTTTGAACATGCTCAAAACTTCCCACCGGACGGAACGGACATCGCCGGACATCGCCGGACAAGTAGCGGATTCACCGGATAAGAAACGGTCATAAAACGGATACGAACGGACACGAACGGATAAAATGATTTTTTATCCGTTACTCGTCCGTTAGCTCGGTGTGACCAAGGCTTAAGATTTTGTCTTTTGGTAGAGATAACTCATTAGATTTGCAGAATTTAAAAAAAGAAGAAAAAAAAGATTGGCAAAGAGAGAAATAGCTGGCAATAAATAGATAGTTTCTTTTTGCCATAATATTTTCCCATATCGAATGTCTAGAACAAAGGCTTGACAGGGATATTTTCAAAACCTTAAGTTGTTTTAGGA
This sequence comes from Hippopus hippopus, assembly GCA_946811185.2. Classification (NCBI taxonomy): domain Eukaryota; kingdom Metazoa; phylum Mollusca; class Bivalvia; order Cardiida; family Cardiidae; genus Hippopus; species Hippopus hippopus. Next base: position 25,773,611 of record OX328102.1, on the reverse strand, counting down.
GGTAATGAGTTAAAAGATCTTCAGTATTTTTTTTTTCAACCAATGATTGGTCCCGTTAAGTCTTCAACTTCTGCTTAATATTGAATTATTCCAATCAATATCAGAACGATTCTAAGTAATTCTTTCTAAATAAATGCAAGGTCCCGCTTGGTCTTCAAATTCAGCTGAATAAAAAAAAATAGATATTAAATTATTCCCAACAATATCCGAAAAAGAAAAAATAAAAAAAATCTAAGCAATTATTTTCTTAACCAATGATTGGTCCCTTTAAGTCTCGAAGTTCAGATGAACAAAGTTACACTATTTCCAAGAATATCCGAAAACCGAACACACAAAACCGCATTACACCTCACTTTTAAATTCCCAATCAGTACTGCAGTTGAATCCAGTTTCGACGAGACGTCTAGTCTCTCAGGGCGACGAAAGCGAAATAATAGACGAAATCTGGCAAGAAATAGATCCAAATAGAAAAAAGAAAAAAGAAACAAATTAGGGCTAAACAAACAATTTACACTACTTCTCTATTGTACAACACAACGGAATGCCTACGGTCAAAACAAGCATGCCTAGTTGGTGAGGTCTATCCCACAAACTTATTGTTATTTTAATTTCATTGGAAAGCTGATTGAAAGAAAAACTGGTCACCAGAAAATGGTGAATAGGAAATACCAGTTGTATGGCAAGGTGAAGACAGCTAGAAAATATCATTCGAGACAAATACCCGCGAATAATTCAATTAAAATTTTGGCATCGATCATCGCCCACCGTCGATTATTGGGGAAACACCTGAATGCTTTCATTTATGCTTTCTGTAATAAAATACATCATTTCTTCTTCTGCTTCTGTGGAGCCCACTAGCTCTCTCAGTAACGTTTTGGGTTATTAATCCAGAGTTTTGGGGTTCGAATTTCGGCTTTGTCAAGCTTTCTTTCAAGGATTTAACTCCCTACCAGCCGACAAAATTCTAGTCTTGTCCAAATTGTAAACATTTGCAGACGACAAATTAAATGTGGCTCAAACGGAGATATTTGTTTTTAAAAGTGTAGGAAATATTGTGGAAAAAGGAAGAGAATGCTGGTAAACAGCATTTTCTCCTTTTCGCACAATATTTTCAAAAAGCCTTTTCATCAGGGTCGCTAAGACTTGGTTTTGTGTATATAGTAAAGGGTCGGTAATTGTCATGGAGATAGGTTTCATTCTTCTCTCGCCGCTGAACTTTTCGACGGTGTGTATGTGGAAAAGCAGCCAGTTGCGTGGAAAAGTGTTGAGAAAAGTATTGATAAAACATATTCCACGAACGAATGTACGTGTGCGGCCGAGGTAATATGACGGGAAAATGTTGATATAGCCCTTAACACCAAGCAAACAAATTTTCTTCTTCTTCTTCTTCTTCTTCTTCTTCTTCTTCTTCTTCTCAATTTCTTCTTGTACTAGTAGATCGTATGGACATTTTTTTTGCTATATTTAATAGAAGTACAGCTATATCCCCGTCGCAAAATGCCCCCGCCGCAAAATAACAGTCGGAGTGGTGGGATCTTTGGTTGTTGAAGCGACAGGATGGCCGAGCGATTGGTGCATCCAGCCATCCAAGGAAACTCAAGGGTCATTTCCATAACCTTCAACTGTGACATTGACATTAAGTCTGCTTAAATTGTAGGCTTAACTTGTGACCTTCAATTTTGACCTTGACCTTGATTGTACATTGTTGAATTATGGGTTCGGCACATCATCTTACTGAGGGGAACAGTTGACCAAAAGTTCATGAAAATCCTTCTAGGCATAAAGAAGAAATGGAGCGGACACATAATTCAAGGCTAAATCCCATGACCTATGATCTTGACCTTTACTCTGCATGGTTGAGTCATCGGTTCTGCAAACCGTCTCACTGACATAACCATTTGACCAAATTTTAATGAACATCTTTCAAAGGGTTCCTGAAGGAGATATGGGCGGGCAAGAAAGTGTTACAAACGGACAGATGGACGGACGGATGGACAGACGGACAGACAAAGGCAAATTCCTTTAATCCCTGCTCAGCTTTGCGGCGCGGGGCATGTATCGTCTAAGAATAAATACCATTTGATCCTTTCCCATACGTGAAATAGACTTTTTCCAATCGAAAGCATCTGCAGACCGGCATACTAGTATCTGACAGTGGTGCCAGTACGATAGAGTTATCTTTCACTGAGCACTCTTGTGCGTATAATAATGGCCTGCAATACGCGAAAAGGGTCATTCGGACATTTGCGTAAAGTGTCGTTCCGGATCAGCCTGCGCAGTCCGCGCAGGCTGATCCGAAACGACACATTCCGTTTTTATGTAATTTTCTGTTTTGCGCAAGTCTACTGTAGCACAAAATCTAATGTAGTCGTAAAGTATGTCTCGGATTAACCTGCGCGGACTGCGCAGGCTAATCCAAGACGATACTTTACGCAAATGTCCGAATGCCCATTTTCACGTATTGCAGGCCATATTATGGTAAGAAATTGTATAAGCCTCGCGAGACAGCGCGATATTGTCGGAACCTACACGATGTCCGTAACATAGTCAAATTGTTATCACCTATTACGGGAAAAGAAAATGACAAACTAAAGCCTTAATATACTTTTTAAACACTGCATCACAATGAAAGTTGCCTCCGTTAGAATAGGTAGCTCTGTTTGATTGTACATAAGCTTCATATACGATGCCATTGATTTTTATTGACACGTGGTCCCGGTAGTAGGTCTAAACGCGCCTTTCACTTGAAGAGTTCCACTGGTGGAAATAAGAGGTATTAAAGTGAAGTCCTTTGACTCGGTGCAAAATACTGTGGGAAAAGGAGAAAATGCCGGTAAATTAGCTTTTACCAAAATCCTACAATGTAGGAAGGCTTATTCCTAAGGGTCGTTTAAAAAGGTATTACCTGGTAAAGGGATAACTATATGAACAGATTTTAGATTCGTCCAAATTCAAAGCATTTGCAGACGACAAAGTGAATGTGGCTCAAATGATAGCAGATATCTTTTATGTGATAAAAAAAAAATGTGGAAAAAGTAGAAAAGCTACTGCGTAACAAAGTGTGTCGTTCTAACGAGGTTTAATTCTCCTTAAGTTGAAACTTCTGCAGATTATATTAGCATTTTTTTTTTTAAATATTCGTTTGTGTCTTGAGTCTAGAAGGCCCGCCGCGTTCAGGACGTCTCGAGAAAGCTGATTAACCTTTTACCACATAATCCCTAGTTTTAGTGACCTTGGGGAAGAAGGCTTGTGAAAACATGTGGAAAAAGAACAAAATGCTTGTAACCAGCATTCTGAAGTTTTCCCACTATGTTTTCTATCTTTCAAGGGACAATTTCCGCAACTTTAACCGCATTGAATTTGTCCTCAGGAAACGGCTTGATTTGGACTTGTCCTAACTTTTTCTCGTCTGGTAAGGAGTTAATCGAAAAGTCACCTTCGGTCAGAAATAAATCCGGAGATATCGCACAGTAACTCTGTTTCAAGACGACAAAATTTTAGACTTGTCTAAATTTAACCCTTAATTAACCTGCTAAATATATTAAATAGACTTTCAATGCGATAATAAGAACCCAAATGTTGCTGTTTCCAACTGTTGCCAAATGTTGCTATTTCAAAGTTAGTTTTGGGGGAAATATACCTCCTTATCGGACAGTGTAGATTCAAGATCAGACTGCAGGTTTTGTGTAGTCTGATCTTGATCTAAACTGGCTGCGAAAGGTCTGTGAATCGCCCTTAGTAGTTGTAAGGTTAAATTAACATGGATTTGCAGGCGACAAATTAAATGCTTCTCAAGTAATAGAATATGTCTTTGAAAGAATAGAAAAACGTGTAGTCAGAAAAGAAGACAATGCTGGAAATCAACGTTTACCAGGATTCAAACTTTAAACGTGGTTTCATTGAATCTTTGAATGTTCAGATACGATGGTTGTCCGAATATAGTATGTAGCAGTTACGGGAAATTCTCCCTCTAATTGGTCGCAATCGGTTATCTGTCCAATTTTTAAGTCAGGTAGTAAAAGAAATCCAGCCAATTACTGCGGAATATCTATAACTACATTAATGTATAAAATCTTTTCATGTATCATTAACAACCGACTATATGAATGGGCGGAAGCTACACACAAAATAGATGAAGCGCAAGCTGGATTCAGGCGAAATTATTCTACTATTGACAACTTATTCACATTGCAAGCAATCATACAAAAATACTTGTCGAAACAAGGAGGGCGTTTTTATTGTTTGTATGTAGACTTTAGTAAGGCATTTGATAAAGTAAATCACTCAAGTTTGTTTGAACGTTTAAAACATTTGGGTATTCATGGAAATTTTCTGAGAACTTTAATAGGCATGTACTCTAAAACATTCTATCATGTGTTAAAACTGACAGAGGTTTGACAGAGTTATTTAGGTGTAATGTTGGAACCCGTCAAGGCGACTGCACAAGTACAACAATATTTTCTCTATTCATTAATCAGTTATGTTCTAGATTGAGGGAGGGGTGTAGAAATGGGATTTTTATCAATGAAAATACGCAAGATATTGTTTGTCTTATGTTTGCAGACGACATAGCCAACTGCTCAGGTACCGTCATAAACCTACAAAATCAATTGAATATTATAAACCAGTTTTGTTCTGATACTGGCATGGAAATCAATTTAAGCAAAACAGAAGTTATAGTTTTTAGAAACGGTGGTCCTTTAAAAACAAATGAAAAATGGTTCCTCGGTGCTTTTTAATTCTTTGCAACTTTTTACTCGATCGTTGTATTTTGTGTAAAATTTGTAGCATGTATCAATGATACATCCAAAAATACGTCACCAAATTTTGGTATTAAACTGAAGATAAATAGTCGAGTTATGGGAAAAGTCTAAATACTTTTCGGACAACCCTCGTAGTCAGAGAATTGAACTTCAATATTTCAGACCATAATCTATGGGAAGAGAGATAACCATGTAAGTGAAGAACTTACTCTATGAACTGTACCAAAAATTACTAAAATTTACTGAAATTTAGTGCTCAACTGAGTTAACTCAACAAAATTATATTACTTGTTCATATTAAAATTCGAAAATTCAAAATGAATGACAATGCTTGTTACCAGGATTTTCTCCTTTATCCCAGAATGTCTGTGGAAGCCCTGTCTGTTGGGTCATCAAATCTCGAGATCGTTTGGTAAAGGGATAAGCAGGGGAAAAATTATCAGCTCTGGCTCAGCTACGGTCAGTTTTTGGAAATAGAGAGAGAGAGAGAGAGAGAGAGAGACTTCCTTACAAATGGTATACTTTGTCAGACCACTCTTGCTACATCTGGGTCTTGAAACTCTGGGTGTATTAACCCCTAGGCTGCTAAGCGCGACTCACTGACCTTTTGCGGACAGCGTAGATCAAGATCAGACTGCACAGAACGTGCAGTCTGATCTTTGATCTACACTGTCCGATAAGGAGATATTATTCCCTGAAACATACGTTTGATATAGCAATATTTGGGTTTTAACTATGGAGTCGAAAATTTCATTTTAGTTATTCAGCAGGATACGGGTTAAATAATTGAGCCATGCTCTGACAAAAGGGGGCTTAATGCATCTCCGCGATTTATGATACCAAGCAATTCATCACATAATTATAGATCCATAAAATCCATTTTTTCAAACAACCCACTGAATCATGAGGTAGAATGATCCCTTGACATGCAGAAAATTCAAAGATAGCGAAAAGTTTTGGCCCATGTCAGCCTGCGCGGACTGCGCAGGCTGGCATGGGTGGATACTTTTCGCAAATGCATTAAGCCCCCTTTTCACAGAGCATGGCTCAATTGCAATAGACATAGATATCTCATAAATGTTGCTTATCTTAAGACTGTTTAGTCCAAAATCTCTTTCAAAATATCGCACAGTGTAAATCAATAAGTAAATACATAAATGTATAAATGAATAAGTTAAGACTGAGTCTCAGTTTGGAGTGGTCTAAAATTTTGTCGTTTGGTAAAGATTTAAAGGAATCCCAAAATACCGTACAGTGTAGACCCAAGAATACATGTTCACAAGACTCGGATCCCAGGCTCAGTCAGTTTCTTTCGTAGATTTGATGATAGTCATTTTGACAAAATTCATTCCTTTCTTACCGATGATCATTTAATTGACAATAATTCTGAGGGAAGGCATCCAGTCAAAATTCGATCTCCCTTGTCTGCAAAAGTAACTTAGACTACCAATAGCTATACTGGGAGCAAATAACAACTGCTCTGTTCAAGGGGACTATTTTCTTTTACCTAGGAACTAACAAGCGGCAAATTGTTACTTACTTCAAAGTTTCAGGGGAGTCACTAAATTGAGGTACAGTATAGAGCCAAGATCAGACTACAAGTTCTATGACATGTGGTTTTTGTCCACACTGTCTGCAAAAGCACCTTGTGTTGTCCCACGTATGAAATGGGTTAATTACACCAACTCTTCACAGGGAACTATTTTCTCTCACCTAGGATCTAACCAGTTGCAAATTAGCGCTTCATTCAAAGTTTTTAAAATAAATCAAGAAAAATAGAATCCGATGGAAGTATGGGTATGGGAAAGTCAATATGACCGTCTTTGATCTTCGCGAAAAAATCTTTGTAAATATGTATTGGGAAGGCTACCATGGGCCTAAATTCCTCCTCCATAAGTCATTTTGAATTTTTCCCTGTCTCTGTATGTGTATCCGTCTGTGCTTCTGTGTGTCAGTGTTTCTCTTCCTCTGCGGTTTCTTGTCTTTGTAAGATTTGATATCGATTCGGTAACATTTATACAGCCATCTCTATATTTGTTCCGTAGAATGTTAACGTTTATAGCGCTTTAGCTGATCCGGGGATTGTTGATAGTAATTGCGACAGGATTTAATTCTCTCTCACCGCCGACGATTGTGTCAACGATGGTTAACCGAGCCCCTGTAGCTCAGTCGGTAGCGTGCAGGACTTGAGAACAGGGGTTCGTGGGTTCGATCCCTGGCTAAGCCAATTTCTTTCCGGGAAAAGAACGGCGTTAAACATCATAAAATCAATCAACAAATTCAACGATGGTTATGTGGGAAAGCATCCAGTGTCTTGGAGAGAATATTGTGCGGAGTACTGGTAAAAGAAACTCAAGAAAAACATGGATAGGTACACTGGCGACCGCGATACTGAAATGATACTGAAAACGACGTTAAACACCATACAATCAATCAATCAATCAATCAATCAATCAACCTACACTATACGTTTCTCCACCTGAAACATGCCTCTTTAACGTCTTTAGAATAGTAAGCCTCCATCTAAAATAGAAACTCGCGAGTAGCAATTTCCTGTCGAAATCTTTTCAAATATATTTCCGTTGACAGACAGTATATGTATGTACACTCAATTTATAACGTGGTCTATCAGTTCCGTCGGCAGATTTCACCTACAGAATGATATGTGTGAAAATCTTAACCGTGGTTGTTGGTGTCGTTGCTAATTGATTAAAAAGGGCACCGCCCTATTTAAGATCATGTGCCCTTCAGGACCTCAAAAATGGATCCTTGATACGGACGAGGTTGGATGTAGTTACGGAATCGACCGAGTTGTAACGAGTGACTTATACACAAAACTAGAATATTGCCCAGGGGCAACATGTCAAGCCAGCCGTGGGAGATTTTAAATGGCACATCTTTTTATACATACTCTATTAATGACAATTTTATCATTTGACCTTTAAGTGTGACAATGGCCTTAAACCTAACTGAACAAGTGATTCAAATAGCACTTCCACTGGTAAAGGAGAACACTTGTGTAAAATAATTTTCAAATCCATTGATGAATGTAGAAGCTGTAGCTTGGGCAAACACTATTTAAGACAATATTATCATTTGACCGTGACCTTGGACCATGAACAAATGATTCAAATGGCACTTCTACTGGTAAAGAATAACACTTGTGTATTTTTTTTTTTTTAAATCCATGGATGAATGTATAAGTTGTAGCCCGTAAAAGCTCTATTTATGAAAATTCCAGCATTTTGACCTTTCAGTGTGACCTTGACCTTGGACCTACCTGGACAAATGATTCAAATGGCACTTCTGCTGGTAAAGGAGAACACATGTGTAAAATTATTTTGAAATTCATCCATAAAATTAGATGTTGTAGCTTGGACAAGCTCCATTAATGATAATTTTATCATTTGATCTTGAAGTGTGACCTCGACCTTGGACCTACCTCAACAAATGTTTCAAATGGCACTTCTACTCATAAAGGAGAACAACTGCGCGATTTTTTTTTAATCCATCCATAAATGTAGATGTTCTGGTCCGGACAAATTCTGAGAGGCAGACGCACGCACGCAAGCACGGACGGACGGACAGACGGACGCACATACACCGAAGAGTCATTGTCTCGATCATCGCAAGCGGGCTCGACAAAAATGCAAAACAACAACACAGATCGAGTATTATGAATTACGGAGTTACTGTATATATGGATATAAAGGACTGTACTTCATTGTTAAGGTCTACGGCCCCTAACTCTAGTATTAAATTACGGAAGCTGCCGAGATTGGCCGAATAGCCTTTACGAAAACGTCAATGTTACACGATATTTACCGACGAGTTAGTGAGTCTACGGCCCCTAATTCTTATATTACAAGACGGAAGCTGCCGAGATTGACCAAATAGCCTTTACGAAAACGTCGATATTACACGATATTTACCGATGAGTTAGGGGTCGTAATTATTTCAGTTTTACTTTATATATTTCTACCGAAAAAACCACTTGGTTTAACATTTGCTGAGTAACACTCTATTTCTGCTATACTATATACATGTATTTAATACAATCTGATCTTGAATCTGCTCTTTCTTGGGGTTTTGACTTTCAACAAGGCAACCTAATATCAGATACTTCCTAATAAAAAGCAACTGAAAATAAATGTGGCTCAAATGATGATATTCGTCTATGAAAGGATAGAAAGCATCGTGGACAAAGGGGATTGTGCTGGTTACCAGCATACCAGCATTTTCTCCTTTTCCCACGATGTTTCTAAATGCTTTCTCCCTCGTGGACGTTGAAACACGGGATTGTGTTGTACTGGGTCAAAGAGATAAGATTCATTTTAATTATATTTGAGCCATACTCTGTGAAAAGGAGGTTTAATGGGTCTGCAAAGAAATATTGACCCAGTTCTGGCTGACCTGTGTCGAAACTTTTTGCTTTTGGTAAATTTTCTGCATGTCCAAGGACCAGTCTCCTCGGAAATTCAGCCGGATGTTGGACAAATTTGTATTTTATGGGTCCTAATTATGTGATGCATAGCTTGACATAGTGCATCACGGATGTATTAAACCCTCTCAGCATGGCTCAGTTATTTATTTGTCTTATTGTAACAGATAAAGTTAAATGTGAAACAAAACCTAGAGGATAATCCCTTTGTTTACATATCGGCGCCAAAGGCGGTTTTTTGTTGTTTCTACGGGCGGTACAGACTAAGAGCAGACTGCACAGAACATGTGCCCTGATCTTTGATCTACACTTTCTAACATTTCATGAAGAAATTTTGAGCGACAGTGCGTTAAGCTAGGAATACAGTGTTTGTTAGTGGGTTTTTTTCTCTCTCTCTCTTCTCTTTTTATTTTGTCTTATTTATGTAAGACTGAATGCTTCCATTTCACTTATTTACTAGCAATCAAAGGATTAGACGGATTATGAATATCTGGTCGATCTTCTCCATTAAAGAACAAAAACTGAACATTTGTCGGTCCTGAACTAGAGCAGATTACTGATAGGCTTTAAAAAGTACAAAATCATGTTTATCTTTCATATATCATGAATGATCAACCTCTCCATTATACATCGGAGGAAATTTCGAGAGCTTATCAGTAGATATATTTTAGAAAGATGGAAGTTTTATGTGTTTTTAAGTCGATATGGTTGCTGATTATGTGTTATTCTAGTTTCATTGGTTCGTCCTGTTGTGGACTATAAATAGCCTACTCATAATGAACTTCCGCCTGTTTTGAGCCTGAACAAGAAATTTGCAGTCTGATCTTGGATCTAAACTGTTTGCAATAGCATCTTAAGCTGCGAGTTTCACTCTTTTCAAACGTTAAACGTCATATCAGTACAGAGCATAAATTTTTAACTTTATTTTTTTACACTTCATACAAGTCGAATTTTACATAGGAACTGTACCCCAAACTTTGAACTCTGAACTACTTTTTGTAGGGTATTAGTTTTTATTTCTTTGTGCAATCGCTCCGGTATATTTATCAAAGGTATAAATCATCGAAAATGGAATTCACACCTGTAATTGGCCATAAAACATCTACTATCATAGTGTGGTGTATCATTAAAATCCAACACGTGTTTTCATGACTAATGAAACGCGTAAGGACGCATGAATTCTCTACAAAAAGATCGAGAATGTGAGATCTCGATGTTCAACGATAACACTATTTCGAATAAATATATGAACTCTTACCAACATTGTTCATAGCTGCTGCCTGATCTTGGTCTACACAGTGTACTTTTAAATCTATGGCTTCTGTGATATGGCCTGCAACACGCAAAAAGGGGTTTTCGGACATCTGCGTAAAGTGTCGTCGCGGATCAGCCTGCGCAGTCCTCGCAGTCTGATCCGAGACGACACTTTCCGATCGTGTGTGATTTTCTGTTTTACGCAAGTCTACTGTTGGGCAAAATCTAATGTTGATGTAAAGTGCCGTCTCGGATTAGCCTGCGCGTACTGTGCAGGCTGATCCGAGACGACACTTTACGCAAATTTCAGAAAGTCTCTTTTCGCGTGTTGCAGGCCATATAATCCATACTAACGACAGAAGAGCTTGACGAAGATCTATCTAATATATTATCAACAATCTCAATTCGAATTAACTGTGCGTAAAATATAGAACGGCCATCACTTTGAGAAGCATTGAAGCTGCTGCTACACTTTTTTCAAAGGAGAAGAATTATTCGTATCTATAGGGCCGTCATCCATCTTTAACCCTTCTGGCGCCATTGGCGAAAACAGTGACCTTTGCGGACGGCATAGATCAAGATCAGACTGCACAGAACGTGCAGTCTGATCTTTAATCTATACCGTCCGCTTGTGTAGTCAAGCCTATACAATCGAAAACTTTGTAAGTTTCAATGGATTGTATTTAGAGTCCTCGAAAGAGGTCGAGTTTATTTATTTGGCACTGAATGAGTTAAAAGGAAAAGATCGTTGGGTCCTAGGACAACAACTCGGGAGAAGGAAGGAGATAGGGAGGGGATGGGGTACCAAAAGAGGACCTCCTCCGGGAAATTGTTTGAGTTAAAGACGTCTCTATATGGCGCGATTCTATTGCACATGACGGCGGCATTTACCCACACCCTTCTATAGTCGACGTCCTGTTGCAGACCGCTTTTGAAAAAAATATGACACAAGAAGAAATTGCCTGTAAAAGTAGTCCGGCCGACACTAAATAGGGACTGCATCGCATAATAAGGAGCTAATAAAATGTATCCGTTTGTCACTCATTACTGCACTTTATTTTATCCCTTTATCATTCAATCCCGAGTTTAACGACCCTCAGGAAGAAGCCTTTAGAAAACATTGCGAGGAAAACGGAGAACCTGCTGGTAACCAGCATTTTCTCCTTTTTCACATTGTGTTCTGCCCTTTCAAAGCCAAATTCCCTCACACGAGCCATATTTAATTTGTAGTCTGCAAATTCTTTCAGTTTGAACAAAGCTAATCTCTTTTTGGGACAAAGTTATCATGTCACCAAATGCACACAACCTTTTTGTGTGCATCTTTCAATAGACCACTTTTAAAACCACTGTGGCAAAATAAAGTAACGCTCGTCACGACATCACTTATTCCGCCTTTTCCATTTTGTCGCTATATTTTACAAAAAGGGGTCTTCTGAAAGATCGAGAAGTCATCTGCGGTTGGTAATAATGCTTCTTCGTAGATATCAGTGTCTGACATGATAATTTGATTAGTTTATCATAAAAAGAGAGAACGAAACATAGAAACATCCGAGAAAGAAACCGCCATTTTTTGTTCCCGATTAGATCTGTTACATAAACGTTTTTCGACAAGTGTGGATAGGAAGTAGAATTCCATTTCTAATTATAGAAACTTTCTCTTTCCGTAGTATTCTTCCGCGCTTTTCGTAGTATTCTTCCGCGCCAAAGGTATTAACTATTAACCCTTAGGCTGCTAAGCGCTACTCAAGGACCTTTTGCGGACAGTGTAGATCAAGATCAGACTGCACAGAGCGTGCAGTCTGATCTTGATCTACACAGTCCGATAAGGAGATATTTTTTCTTCCAAAAATACCTTTGAAATGGCAACATGTGAGTTTTAAACACCGGTTTCAAGGTTTCATTTCACTTATTTCACTTATTTAGCAGGTTAAGGGTTAACCCTTTACGAAACAATGTCGAGAAGGGATAAAGACATTATGGGAAAAGAAGAAAATGATGGTAACCAGTATTTCCTCCTTTTTCCACAATGTTTTCTAATATGTCCTTAACTTGTCATCTCCAAATGCTTTCAGTTTGGCCAAGTCTAAGATTTTGTAGTCTGATCGTACTCCATACCGAATTTTTAATGTCGACTTTGACATAACTAGATTTCGACCAATTGCTTTCCCGAGCGACCAGTCCGAATAGCTCACATGGTAGAGAGTAGGATTCGTAAACGTCATGCAACTTGAGGGTGTAAATTCTGTCCCCAGGGCCTACAACCTAAAATTACTTATAGTCTTTCGGATGAAACGTTAAACCGAGGTCTCGTGTGACGGTACTATACACGGACCACCTTAAAGAATCAGGCTAAATTTAGGATGAGTTTCGTTTTGTATCTGCACTATCCCCTGTAACAAGACTAACAGCCTTCGGGGGCGTCGCCAATATGGGCAACCTTTGGCGGCGATGAATAAACTGAAAACCAATTATTACCCGAGCCATGCTCTGTAAAAAGGGGTGTCTAATGCATCTGCAAAAAGCTATCGAACCATGCCAAGGACCTGTCTAGTCATGGTTCAGTCGGTTGTTGGACAAAATGGATTATATGGATCCATAGTTATGTGATGACGTGCTTGGTACAAAGCATCATGGAAATGTTTTAAACCCCTTTGCCAGAATATGGCTCATTGGAAACGGTGTACCAAGATCAGATTGCTCGTATGCATATGCAGATCTCGGTTTTTACATTATTTGTCCGAGATCGTTTTCTGAAGGTTAGTGTTTACCAAATGGCAAAACTTAAGACATATACGATTTAAAGTCATTTAATTTAAACATATTTATTTTACATCGATAGAGAAACAAGTTCTTACAACTTATACTAATCTCTCTCGATTCTGCTTCCTGGGAACTACACCAGTACTCGCGCCGAATGTGTGGGCCAATGAAAATCCCAAAGTTGACACCCGCTCCCGGGTATCGAACTCGGGACCCTATGGTTACAAGGCCAACGCTCTACCTCACAACCACGGACATCACTTTAAAAGCATTTGGAGATGGGAAATTAACTTTGGCCCAAATGATTGTATTTGAAAGGGTTCCGTTTTCGATATGTCTTTATACGCATGTTGCCTCAGGGTTGTTGAAATTACACTCGTCACAACTCGGCCGCAACTACATCTAAACTCGTTCGTATCAGGAGGAAGATCAAGGCTTAAACATGGCGGCGCCCACGTAAATCAATTAGCAACGACATCAACAAACACGATCAAGTTATTCACATCTATCAATCTGTCGGTGAAAACTGCCAACGGAATTGTTAATCCAGGTTAAAAATTGAATTTACAAACTGTTTGTTAACTGAGAAGTATCTAGAAAGATTTCGATAGGAAATTATGACACGTGTTTTCTATTCCTAAATGGAGCCTTACAATTTTAAAAACGTTAAAGCGTCCCTGTTCTCGGGAAGAAATGTATCGTGTAGGTGCATATCACCCATCACAATACACCGAGGGATTCGATGAACAGAGCACCTGAGGTTTACCGAATTTTAAAATTAAGCATTCTCTAATACAGAGTTATTTTTAGCGCAAAAACAAAATATCGAATGTGATAATTTTCATGTTCTGATATATCTTATGTCAGGCTAGCAAAAAAAACTCACACGTTGATCGTTTTTTATGGGACCATAAATTTCGTACACAGCGAGTGTTGTACTATTCTGCGTCAATCATCTTATTATAGTGACACGTGACACAAAGAAATGAGTTTTACCTGGATCCGGAATTTCCTCGTCTATCCCTTTGCCAAACGATCATATTCGAATAAGATGTGCTTTGAAAACATCGTGGAAAAAAAGAGAAAATGCTTGTATCCGACATTTCCATCTTTTTCCAAGATGTTTTACTGTCTCACGGATAAAATTCCTACAATCCATTTTCCGTTAGCAAATACTTCTTAAAGGTACAAGTTTAAGAAAAAACCTTGTCTGGTAAAGAATCAACCTTTTGCCATACGATCATCTGATGAAGACATCTTCTTACTGGAAACATTGTGGAATAAAGTGAAAGCGCTTGTATCCGGCATTTTCTCCTTTTCGTCCATGTACCGTGTTTTCTAACCTTTCAAGGACAAATTTCCGATATCTGAGCTGAAATTCAATTTCCCGCCAAAAAGTGCTAATAATATGAACAAGATTACTGTTTGTCGTTTGGTAGAGAGTTAACGCTATATCTGCTGAAACAAACTTGCAGGAAACTACTTTGTAAAACATTCTTGTGAAAATGTCTATAACCAAAACGAAATGGTGATTCATTGATCTTGTTTACATAATGAAACATTGCGACAATAGGAGAAAGTACTCGTTAAGAGCAATTCCTTCATTTCTCACTATGTTTCCAATTATGCTTCTGCCACAAAAAAAAATCTGGAAAGTCGTCTTGAGGTGCTAATTCGTTAAATCATACGCAACAGGTGGTTTTGTCGGTAATTAGCTGCGGAATATTGTCAGTGAAATAACCTATTGTAGGTGAAGAATTAATTATTTATTGTTAACTAATCCAGTGCCATAGGCGAAAGCAGTGTATTTTGCAGACGGCATAGATCAAGGTTAGACTGCACAGAACGTGTGTTCTGATCTTAAATCTGTACCGTCAGCTTGTAAGTCGCCGAGTGCCGGTAGCGTACAGGGCTTGAGAACGGGGGTCGCTGGTTCGATCCTCGGCTCGGCCAAGTTCTTTCCGAAGATTATTAATAGTCATTGCGACCGGATTCACTCCTCTCTCGACGCAGACCATTGTTTCGACGATGGTTTTGTGGGAAAGCAGCCAGTGGCTTGAAAAGAATATTGTGCAGAGTACTGGTCAAAGAAATTCCAGGAAAGCATGGAATTAACAGTTATGCTGCTAAGGGTATCTCGGTGTGCTTTAGCTAACAGTATTTAGACCAAGACCAGACTGGACAGAACGTGCTGTCAGATTTTGGATCTACACTGTCAGATATGGTGAGATTTTTCCGACGAAAATACTTTTGAAATCACAATACTTTGGGGTTTTTTTGCATATCTGCTTTCCACTTAACTTTTTAACTCTTGATGATTTTTCGCTGTAACATTTTTTTTTATAAAAAGCTATACTATATACTACTGAATATATTTTTTCTTTGCAAACCCAAAGAAACCGGACGATTACGTAAAAAATGTGCAATTTTTTGGCGTTTGAATAACGGGATTGTCCTTTTGCAATTGAGAGCTACATCTGTTCTTATGAGACATGGTCCGTATTCTTCAATCTTTCTTAAGAACGTTCTCAATCTTGTTCTCGAGAATTTTCTAACTGTAAAAGTTACACAATTTCTGATTGGCTAAACCATTTGGTTTAGCCAATCAGAAGTTTTGTTACTTTCACATTTAGAAAATTCTAGAGAATAGGACTTAGAACGGTTTTACAAATAGTTGGTGAATACGGACCCTCCAGGCACAGTTCTTACAAAAATCATTTCGTGCTCAACTCAGTTGATAATGAAATTTCAAAGAAATACACACATAGTTTACTGTAACTAATAGAGTAAATCCCTAACTTTAAGAGCATTTCCTTCGTCCTTCTCCTTAGATCAATTTCTATTTTTCAAGTTTTCTCACTGTCTGAAGCATATATGAAATATAAAGTTGAGCTTGAAGTCAGCTGAGCATAAACCGAAGTTATATAAGCATATCCCCAAATATAACGAAATTGTACTAATTTGAATACACTCTCGCATAATCGACTCATGATATTGATCATGTAATATTCCCACAATCCTTTTCGAAATTCTGACACAAAATCACCGAAAAGGAATACCAAAATTGACATTATATCCGAATCTTTCTTATTTAATGATAATTTGCCAGAAGTTGCCTTACTTAATTCAGCGATGAAACATTTTCTAAATTTAATATACTTGTAATAATAGAAATCTAAATAAATCGAGCCCCATTGATTTAACAATATTTAATTGTCATGCTAGGTCACCTAACTGTGAGGCCTGACGTTAAACATAAATTCATCATGAATGTAACAAACGAAATAAAATGCACCTGTGTTAAGAAGTATGATATACTAGCCGAACATACCCAACTTATTTATGAAGCCTTCTCAGCTCAGCTGTCACTGCTGTTACTTCAGTTGGTGGTACACAACATTTAATCTTTTAACAAACGACAACATTTTAGACTTGACCAAATTCAGAGCATTTGCAGACGGAAATGAAATGTAACTTTGATGAAAGTTTCTCTTTTTTAAAGTAAATGAAACATCGTGGGTTATCGTGGGTTATCTACCCTACCAAAGTCCAATCCATCATCTGAGTCACGTTATAGCCCGGACGGGTAGCTCAGTGGTTAGCGTATCTGACCCATGACCTGGTAGTTGCTGGTTCGATACCCGACTCAGGCAACCTTTCTCTCCGACAATTTTTCGCCTCTCACCTCTGATGCATGGGGTTGGGGGGGGGGGGATCCTGCATGGCTTAGTGGTAAAGTGTAGAACTCGTGACCTGGAGGCCCTGGGTTCCAGCTTCACTGGATTCACTGGGTTTTTTGCGGAAATGTCCTTTGGCAAAAGACACTTCAGAGCCCTAGCCTAGTACTGATGAAACCCAGGAAATACATGAAAATGTAAGCTGTCGCTGTGATATGACTGAATTAATGTTGAAAGCAGCATGAAACACCATTCAATCAATCAATCAATCCGTCTGATGCATGTGAGAAAAGTAGTCAGTGGCTTGGAAAGAAAATTGTGTCCGTACTGGTGTGAGAAAGCCAGGAAACACATGCGTAGTTGCGCCGATCGCCATGATATGACAAGCTGTTAAGGACAGGGCACCCTGATGGGATTCGTGTAACATCGCCTTTCATCGCCAAAAACGTACGGATTCGGCTAAGACTCGGGTAATCCCGGCGAAATCGATGCGGGGAACCAGCGTCTATCGGCCGATCGATTACGGATTACCCGAGTCTTAGCCGAATCCGTACTTTTTTCGGCGATGAAAGGCGATGTTACAGGAATCTGCATTCGGGTGCCCTATCCTTAAAACGGCGTTAAACTCCAATACAAACAAACAAAGAGTCATATTTTAATTGCCGTCTGCAAATTATTTCAATTTCGACAAAATCAAATCTAAAATTTTGTCGCGCGGGAGTTAAGATAATGTTTGCCGAGCCCGGTTGTTCTGTCGGTAACGTACAAGACTTCAGACCAAGGGGTCGTGATTTCGAATCCATAGCTCGGCCAATTTCTCTCCGGGAATTGATGATAGTCATTGTGACAGGATTCATCCCACTCTCACCTCTGATCTTTGTTTCGACGATGGTTATGTGGTAAAGTAGCGAATGGCTTGGGTAGAATATTGTGCGAAGTAACGGTGAAAGTAAACTCAAGGAAAGCATGGATAGGTACACTGCCCGCCTCGATATAGTGGTAACTAAAATGATATGAAAAAGGCTGTTGAACGCCATACAAGCAAACAAAGAAGGTGCTTGCGCAGTTCCCTCAAGCCTAGTTTTAGTTATTTCACGGAGATCCCTCCTATTTTTAAGGGTTTCTTTTTCCTAAAACTTTAAAGCTTAAATACAAAACCTGTCGGTTAATCGGAAGAAATCTTAAGTTACGCAAAGAATTTACGCTTGATATTTGAAGAGTAGCTTACCCTTTGGGCGCAGAGTAAACCTAACAAGACATATTAAGTCTATAAGTTAGACCGAAATAATTGCAGTTTCACTGTTGTTTTTGTTCAAAATGTCTCAATAAAGCGGACAGTGTAGATCAAAGATCAGACTGCACGTTTTGTGCAGTCTGATCTTGATCTACGCTGGCCGCAAAGACAACTGAAGTTGGGAAAGGCTTAACGAATTAAAACTGCACAAGACACTGATAACAACGGCATTCCTGTAAAAGCCCGACTCGTATATCATCGTAACTTCTTGTGTTTACTACACAAGAATTTCCATCTTAAAATTTAATGGAAGCAGCAAGGTAAGTACACTTAATTCTTTGCCATACGATTAATTTTAGACTTGTCCAAATTGAAAGCATCTGCAGACACCCACATAAATGTGACTCAAAAAGTGAAATTTGTTTTTGAAAGGTTAGAGAACATGGCGGGGAATGGAAAAAATTATGGTTAACAGCATTTTGATGGTTTTGCTCATCCGTATTACCGTAACTCTTCAAAATGGACGATGGCTTTTTATAAGTTTTGCTCAATGTATTTTGAAAAAACACCGTAGCAAAGAAAATCACCGGGACTACTTTTCAATAAACTGCGTAGATTTACGGATATTAATTAATATGTTACTTCAAAAATACGATCATTACTTTACCCAAAGGTATGAGCTAGGCTAAAGTTACGCAAATATTTACTTCAATCGTAAAGTTACGTAGTTTAGTGAAACTTGTTTTCAGATACGAGGCCTGCCTATATACACGGGTAGGAAACTTCATATTCGGAGCCAATGGCTCTGACGAGAAAATGTTGTGTTTGTCTTCCATTTCTGAAAATATCGGCTGAAAAACAATAAAAAAAACAGGTAAGCTTGTCATTATTTGTAATCATGGCTCCGAATATGAAGTTTCCTACCCATGTATATACCTGAACTGCGGATACAAATTTCATGCCTACGCATATTTGGTGAAAGGTACCCCTGATCCTCTTGGTCAGAATGGCGTAGGGAAAAAATGTATTATCAGGAAGTCCTAGTTCGATCCCTGCTGATAGTGTTACGTCATGTTCGAGTGTCTCGGGGCAAGGTATTGCAGATTCGAAGCCGAAAACTGATTGAAAGTTTAACTCTTCACTACACAACAAAAATATAGACTTAAAGCAAATTTAAAGCATTTGCAGACGACAATTTCATTGAGGGTAAAATAAAGAGAATTAGTCTATGATAGTGTAGAAAACATTGTGGGGAAAAAGGAGGAAATGCTGGCTGCCAGCATTTTATCCTGTTCCCTCAGTGTTTTCAGAAAGCTTCTTCCTCGTAGTCGTTAAAACTTGGGATCGTGTTGCAAAAGATTAAATAAAATTGTGGAAAAGGGAAAATGCTAGTTACCAACATTATCTCCTTTTCCCATCATGTTTTTTAGAAAAATTCCGCAGAGTCGTAAAATGACGAAATTGCTTGGTAGAGGCTTTAGGGAGCCATGGCCATGATATGTCTAAAATACCGTTGAAAGCATGTGAAACAAAAGTCGGTAAAGAAATCGAAACGGGTTAATGATACAAGTTTCAAAACATCATTAACCATTTTACAAACAGTTCCAAGTTTAAACTATCCCCTGAGAGTAAAACCTTTAGGAAACATTGTGGGAAATGGAGAAAATACTGCTAACCAGCATTTTCTCCATTTTCCACAATATTTTCTATCCTTTCAAAGGCAAGTCCAATCGTTTTAACCTTTTTGATTTGTCGTCTTTAAATGCTTTTAATTCGAGCAAGTCAAGTATTTTGTAGTTTAGTAAAGAGTTAAAAGAATATTTTGAAAGCATTTTGACAAGTAATGTTGCTGCCCGATATTTTTACTGTTCTGACTTTTCAAGTTTCCTTCAAGTTTCCTTCAGTTCCTTTTAACATAATTTTCCCTTTGAATATGTTTTTTGTTTTGATAGATGAATAATGCAATGTTATGGTTACGGGGTGAGTTCAAATGAGAGTACTTTACTCGTATTTCATGCTTTCCGGTAGGTTATCGAGGAATATTGGTGAAATAATTTTCGATATTTCATGGTTACGACCAGTTAAAAATACCGATTTTTATATTCTAACTCTTCAATTGATGGCGGAAACAGTTGTTCCTGCGCATTAGTTACCAAGGTAAAATGCGCGTGCCTCTCAACCAGATGGAAATATGACGTAATTTACCCTACATTTCACGCGCTTTACGTAATATTGTAATGCGTTGCTATGTGGAGGGGGTACCTCACGGGGAATAACCGAAAAGAATTGTACTGGATTTTGATGTAAGTTCCACCAAAAAGGGTTTAAAGCATAAAATAAATAGAATATTTGTTGGGTTTTTTTTTCTGTGAAAGATCGAAATTTATTTCATCGAGTGAACATCATCAGTAATATTTTCACGAGTGGCTTCACAGAAAAAAAAAAAACAAATATCCTCTATGTATGTCATTAGAAAAAAGTGGTCCGCCTTTCTCAGCATCTTTTAATTTCTTCACCTCAAATGTTGCTAAATACTAGGAATCACTGAGTGTTTTCTGTCTGTGGGGGAAAAAAATCAAGGCTAATGTGATTTGGTGTTTGCCGCAATACTCTCACATCACTGTAAAGTACAAGAACAAAAACCA
This sequence comes from Hippopus hippopus, assembly GCA_946811185.2. NCBI lineage: Eukaryota > Metazoa > Mollusca > Bivalvia > Cardiida > Cardiidae > Hippopus > Hippopus hippopus. The sequence goes on along the minus strand of OX328102.1, from coordinate 25,752,837 downwards.
GACAACGAAACTGGTGCAGTCTGACCTTGATTTATTTCTTTAAAAAAAGTCGAAAGTTTCTGATTACTTTTCTAGGTTTCACCGTTTACCACACAATACCGATTTTCTTAACGACCTTGACCAAGAGGACTTTTGAAAACATGGAGGGAAAAGGAGAAAATGCTGGTAAGGGATTATGAACGGGAATTTCGGTTTTTAAAATACATATACTTGATAACATTTTTGCAGAAAAGAGCTGATTCGTTACGATAAACTTCTTTTGCTATAATGTTTTCAGAAGTTGTCGTCTGCGATTTATAATGAGATACCGGTTTCACATATCCCCGTCTATCGTCTGATCATTCAAATTGAGGAATTTTGAAAATGTTAAGTGTGAATTGCGTAATATCCTGCAGGAGAATGAGTAAGATTTGAACTAAGAATTCCTTCGGCCCAAAATTATGAAAGGGATGCTCTGGAAAAAAAATAAGTATTCAACGCAACGTCGTACGTAATGGATTATACCTAGCTAGTCGTCGCATTACATGGATCCAATTTGTCAAAAAAAAGGGTAGAATGGTACTTTTACACGCAGAAATGTTACAAAAGGCAAAAAGTTTCGATTCTTGTCAGCCTGCGCGGACTGCATCTTTCGACAGCTGAAAATAAAATCCACAAAACGGTTACTATGTAGGCTTGTTTTGCACGTTTTCTGCAGTCTGATCTTAATCTATATCCTCCGAAAAAGCCCATGTTTCCCACTACTACGCCAGAAGGTTTGAAATACCGAGTACAGCATAGAGTCACTTGCAAGACAATGGATATAGATCAGACTGCACAGATATTACAATCTCAAATTAGAATTTAGATTTACATTGATGTTTTGTGGGATATTTCGGTCGAAACGGTCATAAACGTCTTTTATTTGGTATTTCATTAAATTCTACTGAAAAATTTATTTATTTATTAACCCCACCGTATTATCCCTTATAGACTGTGCAGGATCCCACCAGCATGTGGCAGTAAGAAATCAGAATAAGTTTTCATAAGAACTACTTTCGCATTACATCCGTGTGACATTATCTCCCGCTAGATGGCATTCTACAAATACACATCTATCTAATTTGGGCATTCTGTGTATAGAACCGGACTACTTTTCAAAACAACAACCGTTCTCTGAATTTCAAAATCAAATAAACGTTTACTCAATAAAACGCTACCTGGTGCGATTCATTCAGCTATGATCGACTAGCATGTAATCTATGCATCGGCCATTTATTAACACAGCCCCTACATGCTTGGGTAATAGGCTAATAGCTTCGGTATAAGCCCTACTTTTCCCAAGTATACGGGGATGGGTGATGCGCCATAGCAGACAGGTCAAATCTTCGAAGAATATGACATGCGCAGACAACGATCCGTGTGACATTTTGGTATCCTTGCCCCTTAAAACCGCACTGGTTACCTGCAGCAAGCTTCAAGTCAGATATTTACACGATTTTATTACCAAACTCAGAATAATCAAAGCGTTGAGAACGCTGAAGTGGTATTTGTCAAGGAAGCCATTGTGTGGAATTAATAATTTGAAAGAAAAAGAGAAGTATTATTCAAATATTTGCTTGAAAGTCAACCTACTAAGCAAATGAATACCTTTTTGGTTGAAGGGAGAGTACTCATGACAAAGTTAGGATTATCTGTGTATTGGTGGTTTCCCTTTGATCATTAGGAGGAGTCAGGAGTAACGTCCCTTGACAGTAGGATGCATGATGGATAGAGAAAGAAACCAAGTGAATATATCGAATAAAATTAAGTTTGTACCTGAAAACTATGATTTTGAAATATCTTTGGCCGTTAACATTTAATTCCTAACATTACAACCAATTATTTCGATCTATAAATATTCATGCCCAATCAAATGGAGTAGCGTGCAATCATGGGACGAACAAGCCATGGGACGAACTGGTTTTGGAACGAAAAAGCCCAGGACCAAGCGATCGGTAGACAAATCTTGTATCATTGCGCCAATAGACCGCTATGAGCGAGTGAGGCTATTTTCAATCAAAAATTAGTATTTCCAAGATCGATGGCCTCAACCAGTGTATTTTAACATGCCATTTCCAATTACATATCTGAGTGCTACCGAAAAACTCATTTGCATGAGAAAAATTGAGTTTAATTGGGTTTATTTCCTTCGGTTTTGCACAAAATACGATACATGGTCTTCAAAATTCAATACTGAACTCATAGTGGTATTGTCTTCGACAAATACCACAAAAACGACTGTTAAGTACTATCTTTACGTGGGTCACAAATCATTTGTTTTTCTGATATGCATACCATTAGTTTCTAAACCCTTAGGCCGCTGAGCGCGTCCCACTGATCTTTTGCGGAAAGTGTAGATCAAGATCAGACTGCACAGAACGTGCAGTCTGATCTTTGATCTGCACTGTCCGATAAGGAGATATTTCTCCCTTCCAAAATAACTTTGAAATAGCAACTTTTGGGTTTTTACTATCGACTTCATTGTATCATTTAACTTACTCCGCAGGGTAAGGGTTTAAAGAAATTAGTGCGATTTTGATATGGCCTGCAACGCGCGAAAAGGGACATTCGGACATTTGCGTAAAGTGTCGTCTCTGATCAGCCTGCGCAGTCCCGCGCAGGCTAATCCGAGACGGCACATTCCGTTTTTATGTAATTTTCTGTTTTGTGCAAGTCTACTGTAGCAAGAAATCTAATGTAGTCGTAAAGTGCCGTCTCGGATTAGCCTGCGCGGACTGCGCAGGCTGATCCGAGACGACACTTTACGCAAATGTCCGAATGCCCCTTTTCGCGTGTTGCAAGCCATATTTCCTTGTTCACGACAAAGAGAACTTTAATACCGCTTTATAAAATTTTGTGTGTGCAAATCTTTATGAAAAAGAACAAAGTCACATTTAATGCATACATCAAACATTGTTATTATAATCACCATCATCACTGTCTATTCTTTTTTTGATTTTGGTTTTCTCATGCGGGTGTTTCCGCATTTTATAGGCTTTGATATCTAGAAATTTACAGGAAATTCTCAGCCAATCATATAAAACTTATGCTTGTTTTTACCACATTCCGTGCTTTGATTATATTTTCTCTGTGATACTTGACGTAGTTCTCGACAGTCGAGACAGACAGAGACACGCGGAATGATGAAAATTGAATAAAAATCCCTATACCAAAGTCTCAAGCGAACGACAGAATTTTTGACTTGTCCAAATTGAAAGCATGTGCAGACGACAAATTAAATGTGACTCAAAAACGTCATTTGTTTTTGAAAGGTTTGAGACATTTTGGAAAAAGTAGAAAAAGCTGGTTACCAGCATTTTCTCCTTTTTCGAAAGTGTTTTCAGAAGTCTTAAGGGTCGTTTAAACTCAGCTCAGGACTGATTGATAAACGACGAATGATTGTTGTACATGTTTTATTTTCCTGACCACATGTTTGTTTATATTATCCCCATGTTCTCCTGTGCCGTAACTGAGAGAATAAAAGACTTTGTTTTGTATTGATAAGCGTTAATATTTAAAAAATGTCTTACAGCTAACTGATATGCATCATATTTGATAAGAAAGATGCAGCAAAAACTCTCAGCTGTTGTAGGCCCCTCTCTGGTCTATCTGTCTGTCTCTCTCTCTCTGTCTCTGTTATATACTCCATATCCTATCTGGAACGACTGACCTTTTTTTCCAATTATGAATTCGTTCTTTTCTTTTTTATCTAGGTACATAGCTAAAAATATTTTCTTTCATGCAGTAAAGCATGTTTATTACAATGACCAATGGGTAAGGCCGTAACTAAGTTCTTGGACTTGTGGCTCGAGCCATTTGCCGCTTTTCTTGTTTGTAATTACGCACTATATAATTATACATGTAAATTATGGCAAATAACTATTTTTCAATATTTTTTTTAACTAAAGCTGACCCTCTACCAGACAGTCCAAAGTTTTACGGCCCTAAACGAACTCGTGAAAACATTATGTGAAAAGGAGAAGCCAGTGTTTTCTCCTTCTCCCACGATGTTTTCTTCCGTTATAAAGAGGCATTACAGTTTTTCAGTCAGTCTACTTTGTTGTCTGCAAATGCTTTCAGTTTGGACTCCTCTAAAAATTTTGTCGTTTGGTAATGAATTCACTTGTATTCGGAGCGTTTTGGGTTGTTTTTTTTTTTCAGAAGAACAGTAATTTTTAAAGAAAAAAAATAATGTCGAAAAACCTGCTCTATTGCTATTGCAAAGGGTTAACTCTGAACCGTACAGTTCGAATTTTAACGACATTTGGGTAAATGGCTTTTAAACATAGCATTTTCTCCTTTTCCTACAATTTTTCTACCCCTACACTGTTTTCTACCTACAATAGAGAAATCCAATTATTTGAGCCACATTTAAATTGTTGTCTGCAAATGCTTTCAATTTGGACAAATCAAGAATTTTGTGGTCTGTTGAAGAATTATTGTGTATTAAATGGCGCACTGAACGTTTTACGGATACAATGACGAGTGTTTGTAGTATTTCAGTAATGCCAAATATTTATATTGGATAATCCTCTATGTAATAAAAATATTATTTTTGGGACGACAATACCAAATAAAGACTATCAAAATAACAATTACAGTGACACGTATCACCTCAAGGGATTTTAGACATGACCGGATACTATGAAAAAATAAAAACATGGCGAACAATTTATCGAAGCCCGTATTTGACCTCAAGCCCTAGACGAAAACAGAGCTTCGATCGTGCTTGAATTAATAGTATGGAAGAAAACGAAACTTTTTAACATATAAGTCCAAGTTGGAATCAAATATACTGTAAATATTGGTATCAAACTTGTGCAGTTTTTGCTTTCGTCAAGTTTAAATTTTTCAGAGAAGGCTGATCATTTATCGAAAACCCCTTTCTAAACAATCCTGAGTTTTAACGACCCTAAAGAAGAATTTTGAAAACATTGTGGGAAAAGGAGAAAATGCTGGTAACCAGCATTTTCTCCGTTTCCCACAATGTTTTCTGTCCTATCAATGACATTTTCCCGCAGTTTTCCAGTATATTCCCACATCCTTTCAGCGTCAGACGTGTAAAAAAAGGGCGTTTTGACGAGCAAAAAGGTTAAAGAGATACTTGAAAAAAACAACTCCTCCCCCGGGCGATAATTTAATTATAACACATAAAAGCTTTTAATGTGTTTAGAATCAATCAAGTTCGTACCCTTGACGAGCATGCATGTATACTAAGCCTTGGTATGTCGTGGGGTTAGCTATCTTACTGATAAAAGGTCTCTAGCTTTCGCCTCGGCTCGTATTCACCAACGATTCTAAATTGCTTTCTTAGCCTATACAACTCTAGATTTATAATGTAACGCAAATTCTGAATAGCTAAACCATATGGTTTAGCCAATCAGAAGTTGTTTTACTTTCAAATGTAGAAAATTCTGGAGAATAAGACTAAAAAATTTCTTAAGGATGGTTGGTGAATGCGCACCCTGCTGGTGTTGCTACGATACACTTCCATATTTCTGGTACAGGAATTTGAACTAGTACAATATTTATAAAGTTTCTAAGCTGAAGAGATCACAAAAATTAAACGCAAAGTACTCGTAGCTGCGGACTAGATTATCATTTTAGTTACATAATGAAAAGTTGTGCTGTTACATTTATATTGTTACATAAAATTACGTAAGATGCTGCGCGTGTGCATTGCTCTTGAGCAGTAATATCAAAAACATCCTTAACGAATTTACATATTTAGATACTAAACTAATCCGTGTTTAAAATACATTTTTTTTTAAATGAACAAAATACCGGTAATCAACATTTTCTCCTTTTCCACGAATGTTTTCTGCTCTTTCAGAGACATATTCCATAATATCAGCAACATTTAATTTGTCGTTTGCAAACAGCTTTCAATATAGACATGTCAAAAACTTTATCGCCTATCATTCTTTTTCTTTTTCAAAATTTAGAAAGTAATGCTTCTCAGATGTTGTGCTTCTTTAAAGTTTAGAAAGTTCTTGAGAACGAAAACTAAGAATGGTTGAAAAATAGGCTGGTAAACCAAGGACCTATATTCACCAACCTTTCTAAGAATATTCTTAGTTTCTCCATCATTGTTTAGTCGGCCAAATAGATTTTTTTTTCTCTAGAAATCTAGAAAAAGACTATGAATGCTATTTGGCATGCAACACACGAAAAGGGACATTCGGATATTTGCGTAAAGTGTTCAGGAACAGCCTGCGCAGTCCCGCGCAGGCTGATCCGAGACGACACTTTCCCATCGTGTGTGATTTTCTATTTCACGCAAGTGTGCTGTAGGACAAAATCTAATGTTGACGTAAAGTGCCGTCTCGGATTAGCGTGCGCGGACTGCGCAGGCTGATCCGAGACGCCACTTTACGCAAATGTCCGAATGCCCCTTTTCGTGTGTTGCAGACCATTTAGAATGGTTGTTTATTGCGAATTTTAAACAAGAAAAATTAACCCTTATCCTGCTAAACAACTAAAATGAATTTTTCAATTCGATAGTAAAAACCGAAATATTGCTATTTCAAAGTTATGTTTTTGGTAAACAATATCTACTTATCGGACAGTGTAGATACAAGATCAGACTGCACGTTCTGTGCAGTCTGATCTTGATCTACACTGTCCGCAAAAGGTCAGTGAGTCGCAGCAGCCTACGGGTTAACGTGTAGTTGTACGAACTAACTTTACCATTAGCCTGTGAAAAATAACGAACAGCAAAGATCTAAGATCAGACTTTACGTTCTGAGGAGTCTGATCTTGGATCTTGGCTGTTCGCTAAATCAATTCATATTCAGCCCTAAGAGGTCAAAGGCTCTTCCTTTCATAATCCTGAACAGTCATTTTCGTTTATGGAAAAGAATAATTTGGCATGACAAGTCCTGAACAGTCTAATCTTGATCTAAGTATTCTGTACAATAAAGTCAAACTCCTGCCCCAGAGGCTAGTGAGTCTTCATTTCATGATCACGATGAATAACACAACTGTCAAATATTTTCGTATCTGAGAAAGATTCGCCATGAACAGTTGGACGAGTTCTGTGCAGTCTGATCTTGATCGAGACTGTTCGTAAAATAAGGCCAAACTCTGTCCATAGGTAAGTGGGACTTCCATTCATAATCTTAATGAATAAAACAAATATCAAACATTTCGGTTCATGACAAAGATCTGCCATAAGTAATTCGAAATGCTCTGTGTAGCCTGATTTTGAGCTAAGCTTCTCGTGAAATAGCCAAATTCTGCCCAGAAGAATTATTTGCACTCCCTTTATATAACCTCTATGAATAATTCAACAACAGTGGAACATTTTTATTTCTAACAAAGATATGGTATAAATTATTCAACAAGTGGGTGCTTTGACCTTAAAGGGGGGCTATTCAGCTTATTTAATCTTACTAAACTTCAAAAATGATTCATAACCCATCACCACACAATCAAGAATTTTAACGACTCTGACGAAGAAGCTCTTTTTAAAAATTGTGGAAATAGGAGAAAATGCTGGTCACCAGCGTTTTCTCCTTTTCTCACAATGTTTTATATGTATATCAAAGACAAAATCCATCATTTCAGCCACATATAGATTATCGTCTGCAAATGCTTTCAATCTGGACAGTTAAGTCTATACTCGTAATTCGTCGTATGGTAAAGATTTAAGACGACAGTTGTCGAAGCATTGGTAAAGAAGAAAGATAAATGTTAGGGAAAGCATGTTATAGCCGATATTTCCTTACTAGGCTTCGTAGGCCCTTAAAGTATTTTTAGATTTCGTGCCAAAGGTTTGACAGGTTCGTGAGAATGTCACATGATCAATAAGATTCGCCGATTACATGGAACCGTCATACTCTCGGTCAGAATGGTATACGTCAGGTTTTGTCTAGTTACACACCATACATGCAGACACACCATATAATGCTAATCAATCAAATGTCTATTTTACCACCCCTTTTTTACTGTATATGGATATGTCTCCGCCTCTTGTGCTATATATAGATGCATATCATGGAGTCGGTCTGTTCACCCAAAGGCATCCAAAGACACCCCACAATACCCAAATACACTAAAAATATTGATTTTTTTCCCCATGAAAGGGTCTGAAACATGTTATATAATATTTACTAATATTTTACGTATTTTCCCAAATGCTTTCCATCTATCACAAGACATTTTACACATTTACAAAGTGTGACTGCCATATGCATTGCCAAGTGCCGTAACGAGGGACATGCATTCATTGCTGTACACAATATATAGAGCGTTGTCTATCCCCTACTGTTGAAATCATGGACCTGCATTCTGTAATGTACACTTTTTTTTGGCCTTTCCTGTCCCTACAGCACTTTCAAGGGACCTACATTGTATGGTGTGCGCATTATTCTAAGCGTTTTCTGTCCTTACTGTTCTTAAAAGGGACTTGCACCTTATGGTATGCTTAGTTTTTGTACGCTTCCTGTCCCTGCTGCACCTTCACGAGACCTGCCTTGTATGGTGTAAACATTATTTACAGCATTTTCTGTCCATACTGTTCTTCAAAGAGACCCGCATTCAATGGTGTGCACATCATAATCTATATAGAGCATGAGTCCCTACTGCAGTAACCAGGGACCTGCATTTTATGGTGTGCAGGTTTTTTTTTTTTTTGCCGTTTCTTGTCCCTACTGCAAAAGTCCTGCGTGGCTCAGTGGTAAAGTGTAGGACTTGTGACCTGGAGGCCCCGTGTTCAAGCCTCATTGGATCCGATCCACTGGGTCTTTCGTGGGAGTGTCCTTGTGCAATAACCTTCAGAGCCCTAACCTAGTACTGGTGAAACCAGGGAAAACATGAATATGTGGGCTGTTGCTCTGGTATGGCTGAAATAGTGTTGAAAGTGGCGTAAAACACTATTCAGTCGATCTTCTTAGTGCCGCCGAGCCCCGTTAGCTCAGTCTTTCGAACCCCAGGCTCAGCCACTTTCTTTTCGAGGACTGATGATAGCTATTGCGACAGAATCCATTCCTCTCTTACCGCTGACAACTTTTTCGACGACAGTTATGTGGGAGAGCAGACAGTGGCTTGAACATAATATTGTGCAGAGCACTTGGAAATGAAATTCCTGGAAAGCATGGATAGGTGCCCTGGCCGCCGTGATATAATTGAAATAATGTTGAAAACGGCGTTAAATGAGATACAATCAATAATTTATCAATCCCCTTAGTGCCTTAAGAAAGGACTGCATTATATGGTGTGCACATTTTTCAGGGTGTTTTCTGTCTCTACTGACTTGACTAGTGACCTGCATTGTATGATGTGCATTACATTAAGGCAGTTTTCTTACCTTCCTATCATAACCAGGGATCTGCATTATATGGTGTGCACATTATTTAGAGCGTTTTCTGTCTCTAATGACTTTACTAGTGACCTGCATTGTATGGTGTGCACATTATTAAGGGAGTTTTCTTACCTTCCTGTTACAACCATGGATCTGCATCATATGGTGTGCATATTATTTAGAGCGTTTTCTGTCTCTACTGACTTGACTAGTGTATGGTGCGCACATTATTAAGGGAGTCTTCTCTCCTTCCTATCATAACCAGGGATCTGCATTATATGGTGTGCACATTATTCAGAGCGTTTTCTGTCTCTACTGACTTGACTAGTGACTTGCATTATATGGTATGCAAATCTTTTAGAGCATTTTCTGTCCCTAATGCAGTTACAAACAACCTGCATTATATGGTGTGCACATAATTAAGGACATTTTCACTCCTTAGTACATTAACCCGGGATCCGCATGATATTGTGTACAATTGTTGAGCGATTTCTGCCCCTAATGCAATTTAAAGCGACCTGTATTGAGTGGTGTCCACGCGAATAATTTAGGGCGTTTATCTTTCTAGTGCCGTAACCTGGTACCTGCATTATATGGTGTGCACATTATTTAGATTGCTTTGTTCCCCTCTTGACGTAACCAGTGACCTGCATCCTTTTAGTGTGCACATTTATAAGGAGGTTTTCTCCCTTAACTTTCGTAACCCGGGACCTGCAGTGTATGGTGTGCACATTATTTAGGATGTTTTCTCTTCTTACTGCCGTTACCCGGGGCCTGCATTGTATGGTGTGCACATTATTTTTGGCTTTTTCTGTTCCTGCTGCACTTTCATTCAGGGGACGTGCATTTGTATGGTGTGCACATTAGTGACAACGTTTCTTGCCCTACTGTTCTTAAGAAGGACACGCTTTCTATGCTGTACAGAGTTGTTGGCGTGTGCTTCCCCTATTGCAATTACAAAGGAACTGCATTGCATGGTGTGCACTTTATTTGGGATACTTCTGACCCTATTGAAGTAATTTAGAGTTATGGTGTGCACATTCTTTTAGGTGTTAAATGTCTTGATCGCAGTCGCCTAGATTTGCATTCTATTGTGTGCACATTATTTTGGATGTTTTCTTTCCCTACGTACTATTGTAACCTAGGTCTGTATTCTACGGTGTGTACAATATTTGGGGTGCTTTTCGCACCTACCACTTTTGAAACTTAGACCTACATTCTACGATGATTATATTATTTTGGGTATTTTCTGTACCAATTGCATGTATCCGATTGTGTGTACACAGACTTTTCACACAGTATCTACTGCGAACCAATCAGGGATCACGTACAAGATTTGGTTGCCGCCCATATTTCTAAAGCCACGCCTTGATTCTGCGTCTATGGTGTGCGAATCCATGACTAGCATTATATGGTGTTTATTTAGCGACGACCTATTACGTCATACTTGAAACCATACAATAAGACTCAGTTACCGAAAGAAAAGCGACCTAACCGTTTTTAAACGACAATTTTGCTCCTCTCCTCAGCATTCAATCGTAAAATTTCTTGATATTTCCAGAGAAGAGTATATTTTGTAGAATTTATCCGTGTTACACAAAAAATTTTAATACGCAGGTGAAATATCTGAAAACGCCTATTTAACAGTGTTTATATTTTAGCTAACCTGGGCACAAAGTGCTCAAGGAGAGCTTTTGTGATTGAGCTGTGTCCGGCGTCCGTCGTCCGTCGTGCGTCGTCCGTCCGTGACGGTCCGTCGTCCATCTCGCGGTCGTCAACATTTACCTTGTGTGCTCTGTAGAGGCCACATTTTCAGTCAAACACCCAGGAAACTTGGTCAGAATGTTTGTCTTGATAGTATCTCGGGCGAGTTTGAAATCGGGTCATGTCGGTTAAAAAGAAGGTCACTGAGCTAAATGTAAGAAAAAACCCTGTGTGCACTCTAGAGGCCACATTTTCAGCTTTATACTCGGTCCGTCGTCCGTCTCGCGGTCGTCAACATTTATATTGTGTGCTCTCTAGAGGCCACATTTTCAGTCAAATACCCAGGAAACTTGGTCAGAATGTTTGTCTTAATGATATCTCGGACAAGATCAAAATTAGGTCATGTCAGGTTAAAACATAGGTCACTGAGCCAAATCTTACGAAAACCTTGTGTGCACTCTAGAGGCCATATTTTTATCTTAATACTCTTGAAACTTGGTCAGTATATTGGTTTTGATGATATCTCAGACAAATTTGAAATTGGGTTATGTCAGGTCAAATAGTAGGTCACTGGGCTATATTTTACAGAAAAAAAAACTGTGTGCATTCTAGCTAGAGGCTACATTTTCATCCTGAAACTGCTTGATACTCCTGAAATTTGGTCAGAATGTTTGTCTTGATAATATCTTGGAATAATTGAAAATCAGGTCATGTCAGGTCAAAAAGTAGGTCACTGAGCCAAATCTTAGAAAAACCTTGTGTGCACCATAGAGACTGCATTTTCAGCATGATACTTCTCAAACTTGGTCAAAATGTTTGTCTCGATGATATCGTAGACATGTTGGAAATCATGTCATGTTGGGTCAAAAAGAAAGTCACCGGGCTAAATCTTATGAAAACCTTGTGTACACTGTAGAGGCCACATTTTCAGCCTGAAACTCATGTATTTTTGTCAGAATGTTTGTCTCGATATATTTGATAAGTTGGAAATTGGATTATATAGGGTCAAAAGTATGTCATGTGGACAAATCTGAGAAAAACCTTATGTGCACTCTAGAGGCCACATTTAGAGCTTGATACTCATGAAACGAGGTCAGAAAGGATGTCTTGATGATATCTCAGACAAGTTTGAAATTTGGTCACAAGAGATCAAAAAGTAGGTCCTGGGCCAAATCTTTGAAAAACTTTCTATGCAGTCTAGAGGCCACATTTTCAGTCTGATACTCAGGAAACTTCATCAGAATGTTTGTCTTTAAAATATCTCGGACAAGTTCAAAAGTAGGTCAAGTTGGTCAAAAAGTAGGTCACTTACAACGATGTGTTTTACAGCATTAAAACCAGGATTTCTTCAGCTTTATCAATCGTAGACAACCTTACTCAGGTGAGCGCTTTAGGGCTAATGGCCTTCTTTTTTGTTGTTATTGTTGTTGCTTTAAGGGCGTTTAACCGGCTGCTTCAATAGAGTATCAGTCATATTACCGCGACACGCGTATCCATCCATTTTTTCTATCTTCACCAATATAAGACTAGGCTCTGCAGTTCACTGCTAAAAGACACGTTCACGTAAACTAGGACTGCCAGTGGGGCTGGAACCGGAATTTCCTGGTCACAAATCAAACACCTTAAAAACTGAACTACCTAGTTTTGAGTCCTCTAACAGTGTCAATGCGTCGGTGCCTGACGAATTTACCGTCAAAAAAACTCGTTTCCGCGACGATAACTATATTAGCCATCCTCTGGTAAAAAGGGGCTTAATGCATCTCCATGACGCATGATATCAAGCAAGTCATCTCATAATGAATCCATAAAATCTGTTTAGTCTCACAACCGATTGAAGCACAAGGTACACTGGTCCTTTGACACACAATGAATTGACTGATCAATAGCAAAAGGTTTCGATTCGGGTCAGGCTGCGCGGACTGCACAGACCTACCTGAGCTGATACTTTTTGCAGATTCACTAAACCTTCTTTTCACAAAGCATTGCTCATATCTGTTACGCTAGGCGTGGAAGTTAAACTTACAAAATTACGAAATAATTCCGAAAACTTGCATATAGATTTTTTCTTTATGATATGGCGCTGTGTGGACTCCGTAAAACCGCCGTACGTGTTAATTAACCCTTAGGTTGCTAAGCGTGACTCAATGACCTTTTGCGGACAGTGTAGATCAAGATCAGACTGCACAGAACGTGCAGTCGGATCTTGGATCTACTCTGTCCGATAAGGAGATAGTATTCCTTAAAACATAACTTTGAAAATAGCAATATTTGGGTTTTTACTATCGAATTGAAAATTTAACTTTAGTTATTCAGCAGGATAAGGGTTAAGATTGTAGGCTATCGTTTAATATGTCATAACTTTCTCCTTTATTCACACTGTTTTTCATTGGTGGTCGACGGACAGAAGTCTGCATGTTGTAATGTTATTAAAAGCCCAACTTGCGTTCTGCGTTCTAAGTTTTCACCTTTAAAACTGTTCAATAAATGACGATTTCAAGCCGACAGTATAAACCCAAAAATCTCACTGTATCGGAGAGTCTAGATTCGAGATAAGACTTCACCTTCTGTGCAGTCTGATCTTGATCAAGAGCGAGTTGAGACCAGCTAAGGAGCCTAGGAATAGAAGAATTAATGACACGTGACTAGAGAAATATATCAGTGAAGGGTGCGCCCTCGAAAAGGCTCGGAGCCTCTTGACTACTTTTTTTCTAAAATTATCATAAACAGATTTGTTTGATTTTCTCAAATATCTTCGCGTAAATAAAAATGCCAGCAATTTTATAGATTTTAATCGAGAAAAAAAAATCCTTGTAAGAATCATTTTGTAGAAATATCAAACCACCGCCATTGTTGTATATCGATCCTTGTTGTTACTAAAGGGGTTATTTGTTTGTTTTGTGTTTACGATGTTTTCAGTTACATTTATATTGCTGTAGCCAGTGCATCTATCCATGCTTTCATGTTTTTTTCATCGTTACTAAACAGAAAAATTTGCTACAGGCTACTTTTCCACATAACCATATTCGAAACAATCTTCAGCGGTGAGACTGAATCCTGTTGCGTTGACTATCATCAATACTAAAGGGTTTATCAAACCCGGAGTGGTAACAGATTATTTTTTTAAATCACCCGCCGGAGAACAACGTCTTAAAAAGTAGAACAGCCGAGCCCGGAAGCGCAGTCGGTAGCGCACAGGACTTGAAACAAGAGGGTCGCCGGTTCGAATCCCAGTTCGAATTTCTTTCCGTGGATTGATGATAGCCATTGCCAAAAGATTCATTCCTCTCTCGTCGCTAATCATTGTTTCAACGATGCTTATGTAGGAAAGCAGTCGGTGGCTTAGGAAGAATATGGTCCAAAGTACTGGAAAAAAGGAACTACAGGAAAGCATGAATAAGTGCACTGGCAACGGCGATATAACTGAAATAGTGTTGAAAACGGTATTAAACACCATACATACAAACAAACAAGCAAACAAACAAAAATCTTAGATCAAATATTCTTGTTTATTGCTTCCCGGAAACTCTTTGTCATTGTCTTTATTCACCTACCAATCTAAATCGTTTTCATAGTCTTATCTTCAAGTATTTTCGAAAGTTCAAAGAAACACAATTTCGGATTGGCTAGACCAAATGGTTTATCCAATTAGAAATCGTGTCACTTTATGAATTTAGAATTAGACCAAGAATATAATTCAGAATGGTTGGTGAATACGGATCCAGTACTCGCACTGTCCTATGGGTATTCTAAAGGTTGACCGGGCTAGGCACGGGATTCAAACCCGTAACTTATGGTGTAAGAGGCTGGGGCTGTATACTATACTGTCTCCCACCACTTTAGGCCCATTGACCCTTATCACTTAATCCCGAGTTTTAACGACCCTTAGAAAAGATACTTTCGAATACATCGTGAAAAAAAGGAGAAATGCTGATAACCAGCATTTTCTTCCTTATCCACAATGTTTTTCTACCCTTTCGATTCTAAAATCCTATCGTTTAAGCTACGTTTTAATTTGTCGTCTGCAAATGCTTTCTATTCGGAAAAGTCAAATATTTTGTCATTTGGTAAAGAGTTAGCCCATCAAATTGCCCTTTGCAGCAGCCAATACTCTAAACATCAACTGGAAAATTTGATTTATCACCAAAATTAAGAATTAATGCGGGAGTGCAAGTGAAAACGTTGTGGCCATTAGAAAAATTGCTTTTCCCACACTGTTTTCACAGGTGATTTTAGGCAAGAGGGAAAAGTTGTCGAGAAAAGTTTAGTTGAAGAAGACAAGATGTGAAAACAACGTTGTGAAGAACAGAGAAGTTGCATATTCCGGCAAGAGCTCCTTTTCCCTAAACGTTTCGGAGAAGTGTTTTGTAGATCTGATATCAACTAATGTGTGTTGTAAATATAAGATTACCGAATAATTTCCTGCAAATATTTTGTCTTGGAGCAGACTGCATTTCAAAACATTGTGTCAAAAAGGGAAACTGCTCGGAATTTGCAATATCTGTTTTTGTCTCAACCATGTATCATATTTATGTTATATATTTCAAAAGACCACCCATTGTGTCATAAAGATATTGTCAAAACTGTCGCAAAATTGATTAACTCTTTAGCAGACGACAAATTTTCAGACTGGTCCAAATTGAAAGCACTTGCAGACGACAAAATAAACGTAACTCAAAAATGGAAATTTGTTTCCAGCAAGGTAGAAAACATTGTGGGAAAAGGGGAAAATGCTGGTTACCAGCATTTTCTCCTTTTACCACAATGTTTTCAGAATGCTTCTATCTCAGGGTCGTAAAAACCAGGGATTGTTTGGTAAAGGATTAACTTTTTAGCAGACGACAAATTTTGGGCTTGTCCAAATTCAAAGCATTCGCTGACAACATATTAACCCTTTAACACCCAATCCTGAGTTTTAAAGACCCGGAGAAGAAGCCTTGTGAAAACACTGTAGGAAAAGGAGAAAGGGATGGTAAATAGCATTTTTCTCTTTTCCACAATGTTTTCTACCCTATCAAAGACATATTCCACTTACACTTTTTGTCGTCTGAAAGTTCTTTCAATTTGGAAAAGTCTACATTTTTAAGGTGTTGTTGAGAGTTAATTTGGCTGGAATCGTAGGCGTTGTTTCTAAGATAAGATAACAGTGTGAGAACACGAGAAAGTGCTGGTTCCCATTATTTTCTCTTGTCCTCACATTGTTTCGAGCCAAAAGCCGTCTCCCTCAGGGTCGTTCAAACAAGGACGCATCTGGTAAAAGGCGGTCTTATATAGATCTACAAGTTTGAGGTATAGGCAATCCGGAAAACACCGAGACAAATGGAGTATTTGCTCGTCAAGAGCAGTTTTCTTGTAGCAAAGTATTTTCAGAAGCCTGAGAAAGAGGCTGCAAATTGCGTATGCATTGCAAAAAATCGCATGAATAGCTTAGCATGATAATACGTGCTTGACAGAATTATTTAGGTACACCTGCCATGACATACATCAAAACTAGATTCATAAATCAGTTAACTCTTAGAGCACATAGCGTAACTTAAACTGTATTTGCACACACTTCAGTTTCAAGATCGGACAATATAAGACATGTTGTCTGATCTTGGATCTACAATGTTTGAGTTTAGGGTTTTTTTTTTGTTCATAACAACATGGAATTGTGGTTCATATGGGTTTTATTTTCTAACTGAAGAGTTGAATTCGTATTTCTTCGCTAGAATAGTATAAAATGGCTTGCAACCCGCGAAAAGGAGCATTCGGACATTTGCGTAAAGTGTCGTCTCGGATCAGCCTGCGCAATCCGCGCAGGCTAATCCGAGACGGCACTTTACGACTACATTAGATTTTGTGCTACAGTAGACTTGCGCAAAACAGAAAATTACATAAAAACGGAAAGTGTCGTTTCGGATTAGCCTGTGCGGACTGCGCAGGCTGATCGGAAACGACACTTTATGCAAATTTTCGAATGCCCCTTTTCACGTGTTGTAGGCCATATAACGCATGATAACTCTTTACCAAACAATCTCGTATTTAAGTCTTTATCAAACGACATTGTGTTGGTCTAGACCAAATCGCAAGCATTTGCAAAGACGACAAATTAAGTAGATGTAGCTCAAGTGATGATTCCAGTCTTTGATAGGGTAGAAAACAAAGTAAGAAAAAAAGAAAATGCTGGTTACCAGCATTTTCTCCTTTTCCCACAATGCTTTCAAAACCCTTCTTCGGGGTCGTTAAAACTCAGGATTGTGTGGTAAAGGGCGAAACAAATCTAAAGCAAAGAGCTGTAGAAGACTTTGTGGGAAAAGGAAACAATGCTGGTGAAGGGCACTTTCTCCTTTTCTCACAAAGTCTTCTAATTTTCAAAAGACAACCATCACCGTTTGAGTCACAATTCATTTATTGTCTGTAAAAGCTTTCAATGTGAAAGAGTCTAACATTTTTTGTTGCTAGAAAAGTAAAGTATAAGGCATGATAATCCTTTTCCAACCTATCTCGCGCTTTTATGCTCCCAAGGAAGAATCTGCTTGAAAACATCGCTGAAAAGGAGAAAGTGGTGGTAACCAGCATTTTCTGTTTTTCGAGCAATGTTTTCTACCTTCTTTAAAGAGAACCACCACTCTTTCAGCCATAATTAATTTGTCGCCTTCAAAAGCTGTTAATATGGACGTGTCTAAAATGTTTGTCATCTGTTGAGAAAATAACCTGTAAAAGTAAGCGTGATGTTCCATCTTTTTACCGCTTTGTGATGAAAAATAATTATAGTATTTATAGTTATATATTCATATTTATTCAGTACTCTTGGGGCACACGGACTCAGTATATCACAGCCTCAACACTTTCACTAGAATGGATGACGTAATAGTACGTTGATTTGTAGACCGCATAGATCAGGATCTGAATGCTGTAAGTGCAGTTTAATCTTTGATCTACACCGTCTGCGTCTTCAGTTTGTTATAATATTTTTTTTTTTCAATTTAATCCTATGCCAATCGACAAAATGTTGAACTTGTCCCAAATTCAGAGCATTCACAGATGATAGAATAAGTGTGGCTCAAAAGTTGAATTTTTTCTTCAGGAGGGTAGAAAACTTTGTGGGAAAAGTTATAGTTTGGGAAAAAATATCGGACAGTGAAGATTCAAGATCAGACTGCACATTCTGTGCAGTCTGATCTTGATCTAATCTGTCCGCTAAGGGTCCTTGAGTAGCGCTAAGTAGCCTAAGAGTTAACATTCACCAAACAAGTCCGTGGACCTAAACGACAATAAGGAGGAAGGTTTTTGAAAACAGTTAATGGATATAGGAGAAAATGGTGGTAACCAGCATTTTCTCCTTCTCTTACAATGTCTTGTACCATTTCAAAGACAAACTCCATCATTTAAGTCATTGAATTTTTCGTCTGCAAATGCTTTCCTGTTGGAAAAGTCTAAAATTTTATCGTCTGGTAAAAGAGTTAAAAGAGGGGGTCAGTATAGAATTAATCTCACCTTAATTCTAAGACGCCAGTCGCTTCCAAATAGTTGCAGACGATCAAAACCACTCCCACTAAAAATCTCGTAAAACTCGCGTATCTGCGAGATCTTTCCATTTACAATGGCATCACGGGACGACAAGTTTCAAAGTCTAAATCCAGAACCCACCTTGCATCACTCTTATAACATTTCCAACGTTTAACAATTCGGGCCTTGCAGCGTAATTCATTTGTTCTGACACTCCGAAAAATACCATTATTTTACGTGTGATGTTGTTGAACCAGTCTACCTGGACAAGTATAACAATCGTATCGCAGACCGCCCTTAATATATTTAGGTCCGCTTCCATCAAAGAACTTCGAACGAAGAAGAAAGTAAAATGGAATTCTGTTACCCGTATCACTGTAAAAAATTTGCGTCCTTTGCGAAGAGTGCATGCCAAGATCAGACTGCACATCCTTGCAGTCTGATCTTGGTACGCACTCTTAGAGATGTCAGTAATAGCTGAAAGCTTTACTCTGCCCTTTTACACTGAATGAGAAGGTCCAAAACAATGGTTTGTTCCCTTGATTTATAATTATTCATGACGAGAAAGGATTATACGAAAACACTCTCAGCCTATCAATGATATGAACACCTCGCAGATTTACTTGACATTCTCCTGAATTACTTTTATCAAAGAGCAAAATTTTCTGACTTGTCTATGTTGAAAAAACATTTAAAGCGAACAAATTGATTATAGTTTGAATTATAAGATTTGTCTTAGAAAGCGTAGAAAACATTGTTGGAAAAGGAGAAAATGCTGATTACCAGCATTTTCTCCTTTTTCAACAATGTTTTTAAAAGGCTTCTGTCTCATGGTCTTTTAAAACCCGGGTTTTTACGATAAAGAGCTAAAATAATAAATGAGGAAAACCAAATAGATAATGCCGTATTTTTTCTATTTATAAGTGAAGACTGGGTATTCAAAAGGTCTGACAAGATCAGACTACACTTATGTACGGGTTAGTCCCGGTCTTCTCTCTGAGCTGTCTGACATGGAAGGCTGTGATACGCAGCATATGGGTAAAGGAGAATTTGGAAGTTCAGTCATCCCAATAAAACAGCGAAATAAATATAATACACAGATTCACTGCGTGTTTTATTGAGGAATTAATGATAAGTCTTTTTGTCTTTGAAAATACTTAAACCCAGTCATCCCAATAAAACAGCGAAATAAGGATTCACAGATTCAAGGCGTGTTTTATTGAGGAATAAACAATAAGCCTTTTTGTCTTTGAAAATACTTAGACCCAATTGACTCTTTAGTACTTCTGTACTGTATACATCATTTAAAAGAAGATAGTTCCACGCAACTGCTCCTTTTCGTGTAATATTTTTCTTACATTTCATCGTCTTTTCCTCTAATTGTTTCTTCATTGTGTAACTTTTATTAATTAAAGATTTGTCAGAAAATAGTCCGTACAGTAACTTTTAGATTATTTGTCTATAAACCGTTGGTAACTGTAACCCCTTGCAAACGAGCTGACTTTTGACCTACTCATCTCCGTGTATCTCCGTGATGCATTGTTCCAATTAAGCTATCACTTAATTATGGATCCATAATAACTCCTTTTAACAACAACCATCTGAATCATGAGGTAAACTGGTCCTTGGACATACAGAAAATTGACTAATAGCGAAAAGTTTCGGGCCAGATCAGCCTGCGCGGACTGCGCAGGCTAGCCTGGGTTGATATTCATTTTATTTACTTCGCGTAAGTTGTTGTTCATCGAATTGTACTTAGCTTTCTACAGATACGCAGTTACATCTAGTTAATTGTACATCAACTTAATTCACTAAGACTGGTGTTATGTGATTGATCGATTTGTTAGTCTTTCATTTGATTGAGTGATGAATCGATTCGCAGGTTTATTCTTTTTCTTTAAGCTGCCACTGACTGGTGATAAGGGGGCCTGTCTTTCGACCTGTTTTTTATTGATCAGACTGGCTGACTGACTGATCAGTTAATAATTCCTGTACTGTGTCCATACTATTTACAAGTATATGTAACCTATTGTAAATAGAATTTGCTTTTTTATTTCTTTTTTATCAAGTACACGTATGAATTTATATCTACACTATCAGTTATTTCAATATATTTCCATTGTCTAATAGTGATGGATAACTGACTGATTGATCTGATTTGTCAGTTATTCATTTACTTACCATCACCATGTTCTAGAACGTGTAAAAGGAGAACATAATGGTTACCAGCAATTTCTCTTTTTCCTTTAGTGTTTTTATAAAAGGCTTTCATTTATTAACCATCACCATGTTCTAGAACGTGTAAGCTTGTCTAATGGTGATGGATAACTGACTGATTGATCTGATTTGTCAATTATTCATTTACTTACCATCACCATGTTCTAGAACATGTAAGCTTCGATATTTCTAAACCTTTTCACTTCTATTAAGTCTTATTTTAAATTTATGCTTACATTCTTATTTATTTCAGGATATTTTCATTGTCCGATAGTGATAGTACGCAGCATCACTGAATAATTGATTGCTAAATCATATTGTGGCAATTGACCGACTGATTAGTCGCTCAATCGGATTGGTTGAGCGAGTGATTTGTCGACTGATTGATGTATAAATTCCCTTGTTCAGTATGTCAATATGAGTTTTTCCCTCCACAGACCTATACTTTCATTACTGAAAATATCCATTTCACCTATTCACTATTTACTCATTCACTTATTTAAGGCCTCACATTAGATCATTTGGAATTGTAAACACATGTAGTAAGAAATCGCGTGACTAAATGCATTTAATTTAAAAATTTATATATATATATGACTATAAACTATGTAGTTTTTGTCAAAAAAACAATGTTCTGTTCTGTTCTGTTGATACTTTTCGCAAATGCATTAAGCCCCCTTTTTGGAGCATGGTTCATATAGTACAGGGCCTGTATTCACCAACAGTTCTTACTTGCATTCCTAATCTAATTCTCAGGAATTGTCTGAGCTTCAAAGTAACACCTTTTTTTATTGGCTAAACCAAATGGTTTAGCCAATTAGAAATTGTTTTACGTTCTAGATCTATAATTAGACTAAGAATGCACTTTAAAGTGGTTAGCGAATAGGACCCTGGTCACAACTTTTGAAAAATTGGAAAAATAATTTCAAAAGTACCATTTCTGGGCTCATCTGAAAACAATGTGGGTAGGGGAGCAGTATCTTGTCACAAACAAGCGCTTATTTTGCCTTCAAAGTTTTCAAAATCCTATCAACTGTAGCCCAGTAAAAAGATCATAAAATTATTTCAACCACCGCCGTTTTGCAAAAAATAGCACGCTAGTCAAGAATGGAGAAATATAATATTTTCTATGTCAAATTACAGTTTGGAAATTGGAGATACAAGGCAAACCTGAACATTAACCATGAGCAAAATACTTGAAACATAAGTTACCGTGAAAAAAAAAAACAACCTGTTTGAGCCATGCTCCATAAAAAGGGAATTTAATGCATCTGTCAAATGTTTCGATCTAGGTCAGCCCAGAGTAGTCCGTACAGGCTGACTTACATCGAAATCTTTTCCTATTGGTCAATTTTCTGCGCCTTTAAGGACCATTCTTACTTCACAGATTCAACTGGTTGTTAGACAGAATAGGTTTTAGTGGATCCATTATTATGTGATGACTTGTTTGGTATTGTTTGTATTACGGAGATGCATTAAACCCCCTTTTCTTAGAGCATAGCTCATTTTTTTTTTTTATTTTCCCTATCTGCCACGAGATCCAAGAAGATCAAACCAGCAGGGTTTTTTATCTAGAAACCTACGGTACCTGTATTAAATTTTACAAAAATATCTTAACCCTTTAAGTAACATTGAATATTACTTGGTTCTTCGGTCAGAAAAAAAAAAGAAGACTAAACTATTCAACATTAAGAGCTATCCCGCACCGTGTTAGACACTATGGGACAGTGTAGATCTAAGATCAGACGGCACGTTCTGACCAGTTTCATCCTTGAACTGCACCATCATCAACAGCAACTTAACCCGTAAATCGCCAAATAAACCCAATAAGCACTTCCGGTCTAGAATAAAAACCAATATCAAGATAGCTTTTTGTGCAAAATGACTCAGCCACGCGGACACAGTAGATCAAAAATAAAACTGCAGGTTTTGTGCAGTCTGATCTTGATCTACATCGGTCGCAAAGGAAAAGAAAGTATTTAAAAGTAAGCAAAGGGTAAAGCTGTTCTAGTGCTGTGTTAATCTTGATATATCGAGCAACTCAACTTCTTGCACTTATTTTATGACAATAGATGCTACGTTAAAAAAATGTGTCTGTATCACTTCAAGGAATGCACCTTTATCAAACAACAAAATTTTAGACTTGTCCAAATCCAAAGCATTTTCAGACGATAAATTAAATGGCGCTCACATACTGAGACTTGTCCTTGAAAGGGTAGAAAACATAGCTAATAATCAATATTTTCACCTTTTCCTACAATATTTTCAAAAGCCTTGTCCGTCAGAGTCGTTTAAACTCGGGATCGTGTGATAAAGGATTTAACCTATTTCCAGACAGTTGCCAGTTTTTACACCCCTTTCGACAGCATCCGAAAGTGTTGAAGAAACAGTAGCCATTACAGCCAAATTACAAGTAATTGACATTTTTTTGTTGACGCTATTCTTATTTTCATTTCCACCTGTCTTGAGACAGGAGAGCAGCCAATGACAGGACGACGGAATCATGTAAATGGTTCATATAAATTGAGTCATTCCCTATGAAAAAGGAGCTTAAATGCATCTGCAAAGTTTCTCGCAGACTTTACTGAACACATACTGCAAAGGAAGTCGTCCTTCATTCCTTCAAACCTTTCTACTACGTGTTATTTGTTCTAGTTTCTTGACCCGAAAGTCGACGTTGAACTTCTTGATTCCCAAATCCTCACCCGTCACAACTCGGCCGATTCCGTAACTACATCTACCGTCAGCCTTGTAAAGGAGGTTTCCATTTTGAACTGCCAATCACATGATCTCAAACATGGCGGCGGCCATGAAAATGGATTGGCAAGGGCATAAACAACCGCGGTGAAGTTATTCACATCTATCAAATTGTCTATGAAAACTTCCAACGATATTGATGGGCCACGTTAAAAATTGGGTTACAAACTGTTTGTCAACGGAAAATAGATAGAAAGGTTTCGGTAGAAAATTGTGCCAAACCCTCACGGTGCGTTACGAATACACAATATGGGCCGGGCAATTTGAAACGAGCAAACTACGTGGAGTCCCATTACTAGATGCGTTAGCACTTCACCTACATGTAGATTGCTCGTTGCGAATTGATCAGCCCAACGGCGCATACTTGTATATGAACCATGCTCTGTGAAAAGAGGGCTTCATGCATGGGTCGAATCTTTTTGCTATTTGTAGATTGTATGCATGTCCAAGGACGATTCTACCTCCATATCAAGTCAATTGTCTGACTGAATGGACTTTTATAGATTCCTAGTCATGTGATGTCCTGCTTTGTATAATGCATTACGGAGATTCCTTAAGCCCCTTTTTGCCAGAGCATGGCTCATATATGACGTGCAACACGTGAAAAGGGGCATTCGGACATTTGCGTAAAGTGTCGCCTCGGATCAGCCTGCGCAGTCCGCGCAGGCTAATCCGAAACGACACTTTCCGTTTTTATGTAATTTTCTGTTTTGCGCAAGTCTACTGTAGCACAAAATCTAATGTAGTCGTAAAGTGCCGTCTCGGATCAGCCTGCGCGGACTGCGCAGGCTGATTCGAGACGACACTTTACGCAAATGTCCGAATGCCCCTTTTCGCGTGTTGCAAGCCATATTACAAAATCATTAATTACTAGTTAAAATGAGTCCAAATTATGCGATGACCTGCTTAGCTTGATGAATTATAAAGATGCATAATACACTTGTTCCTAAACCGTAGCTCAAAATTTTAGATATATACAAAGACAACCAAAAAGGAAAGAAATAAAAACTTACTTATTTTGAGTGGCTTTATTTCTATTTTCACCATATCGTAACTGGTTACCTTTTTAGATGACGTTTAGCGTCTTGCACCGAACCATAATGAAAACATTGTAGCAAAAGGACAAGTCAAGTTTCCCTCTTATAACAACGTTTCTTTTAACTTTGTGTTGAGTATACCTATTGTATAAGCATGTTTTCATAGTACTTTGCTGAATTTTTTTTTCAAGGGGAAATGACTTAATATATCAAGACTTATCAGCTTTTGCCTACCATAACCATTTTCTCTATAATGTTTAAATGAACCAAGCTCTGAAAAAAGGGGATTTAAGCATCTCCATGATGCTTTATACCATATAAACCATTACAGAATTACTGATCCATAAATCCAAGTAGTCTGACAAGCTACCCAATTATCAGGTAGAATGGTCCTTGGATATGCAAAAAATACAAATAGCTGAAAAAGTTTTGGACCATGTCAGCGTGCGCGGACTGTGCAGGCTGACAAGGGTCGATACTTTCTGCAGATGCATTAAACCTTTTTTCACAGAACATGACTCAATTGTTTTCAAAGGGGTTCTGCACGACAGATGCATTCGATTACAGATCTGAACCTTTTTTTAGATCTGGAGCAATACTTGGGCAAAAATAGTATGGTAAGATACCATACGAATGACATGTAAAAAGAGAGTCCAGATGATTAAACTAGTATGAATACCGAATCGGAAAGAATTGTCGTATAGGAGAAAATACATAAATAGTAACAGGAGAATAGATATTCGTTTTAAATACAGCAATTCCAAGTTTAATTCTTATTCTAAATTCTAAGACCAGACATCTGCTAGGCTAAAGCAAAACGTCCCAGCCAATGGAAGGGATGCTCTTTAACTTTGGATTTAGAAATGTATTTATAACAGTGGTAAATCTGGCTCCAATTTTAACATTCTTATAGAAGATAAGAGCCAACTGACTGGAAAAGGGAAAATCAAACAAGAATTTTTTTTAAAGATCGACGGCGTAAATTTGTCCGAAAAGAGGCAGGGACCCTTAGAAGAAACATGTATACATTTTTGTCCAATCACAAATTTCTGTTTATTCATTTATTATTTTTTTCTATCAGTACCAAAAAGTTGGTCAAAAGCCGGCACATTTAGCTACGCCGAAAAAAACGAAGGAACAATTCACAAGTACATTCTAGGTAGGAAAAGCACATGGCCCCTTGCCTAGCGTGAAACAAACGTCGAAGTTTATGAAATACAATCATAAACTACAAACGAACTTATCTTTTTTACGGCTACCGCTGATATCTATAGAGGGCGCTACAATAAACAACAATTGTGCCTGGTTGTTTCCTATCAACAGTTTTAAAACCCTGGTACAGTGATGGGGCTCCTTTGGGTTCAGTATAGCAGCAGTTCGTGTAAAACTATCAGAACATTCGCTGCACAAATTTCAAAGGCAAAAATGATTAGATAATACAGCGGCACTCGGGGAAAAGGGGTTTCCCGCGTCGCCATGATGCATAATTCAAGCAAGTCATTGCCTAATCAGGGATCCATTTTGTCCAAAAAGAAAATGTTTCAAAGAAATATCGGCTGAATCATGACGTAGAACGTTCCTTTGATATGCAGAAATTACAATAACAAAAAGTCTTGACACATATCAATAGGTCAAATTTTTTGCAAATTTATCAAAACACCTTTTTACAGAGCATGACTCAATGTGTTGCAACTAGGCCTGTTGATGTTTTAACCTTTTGCCACATAATTCCGAGTTTTAACGACCTTGGGGACAAAGCAAAACATCGCGGGGAAAGGAGAAATGCTGGTAACCAGTATTTTCTCCTTTCACGAAAGGTTTTCAACCCTATGAAAGATAAATTCCATTATTTGAGTCATATTTAAATTGTCGTTTGCAAAATGCTTTTAAGTCTGTATTTTGTCGTTGGTAAAGGATTACATATATATAATCAGCAAATATGAAAGTTTTACATCATATTTATCATCGGATATTCCGTTTCTGTGATAAAATGGTGCAGATAATTGTATAGTTTTTCACGACATGGAAGCAATCTCTACTGAATATCAGAAATTTAGTTCAGATATTCAATGAAACAACGTTTCTATTGAAAGGAAAATGAGGAAGGGTCAAACTAAAAAGTCTGAAGAACTGAATGAAGAAAATAAAACGGGATTGGGTAATTGACAAAAAAATGTCTTTGCACGGAAAGCTCAGTATTTTTCTTTCCTATTAAATGGTCCTTTGAACAGGAAATTTACCAATAACGAAAAATTTCGACCCAGGTCAGCCTGCGCGGAGTGCATCGGCTTACCTGGTCGATATTTTCTGCAGATATATTGAGCCACCTACTCCTAGAGCATGTGTCATACTATTTTTGATACTTTTAAAATATATACAGCTGCAGTTCTGTATGCTCTTACAAGCAACCGGAACTGCTGCTACACTAAATTCAAAAAACAAGTTAGCTCATGCAAAAACTACATCTGACCTGATATTTCGAAATGTCCAGTGAATATCGCAAATTACTAAAATTTGTTTTTTTATGGTATTTAACGCTGAATTCAACATTATTTCAGTTGTATTGCGGCGGCCAGTGCACCTATCAAGAGGCCCCGGCTTCGAATATCGTAATTAGCGGTGCCAATTTTTCGAACGACATACATCACGGTGCCAGTAGTAATCCCTTTTCTAGTTGAGCACGATAGCTAAATTGGTATCATACAAACCTTGATACCAGGGGTCGCAGGTTCGAATCCCCAGCTAAGCCAAATTCTTTCCGGGGATTGATGACAGTCATCTCGACAGGATTCATTCCTCTCTCAACGCTGATCATGTTTTTCGGCGATGGTCATGTGTGATATCACCCAAAGGAGTATTGTGCGAAGCACTGGTGAAAGAAACTCAAAGAAAGTATGAATATATGCTCTGGCCGCCGCGATATAACTGAAAATAATGTTAAAAACCATACACACAAATAAACAAGCTAACTAAAGCCGACGTCACACCAAGCTAGTTCTTAGAAAGTCTTACCCCGTCCTGGCATGACCGGAAAACGGGTTGTGGTCTGGGTAGAACGTGTAATTTTGGCCTGATAAAGCCTGAAGCGCCTGTCTGACCAAGCCTGTTCTTAGAAAGTTTTACTCCGGTCAACTAAATCGTAAAACGGGCTGCAGTCGGGATAGGACGTGTAATCTCGGACGGTAAAATGCAAACGCACTGCCAATTGATGCCCGACTGCACCCCGTCTCTATTAGGGTCGAAGTACGGCAGTTCCGTTTGTAGTACGTCCATCTCGTTTTAAGTGCGTTGTCACTCCGTCTAATTACAAGACGGGATGGACGGCAAACAATTTTAAGCAGATTCAAAGTTCTGGGGCACCCTTCCCGTCCTAGCCTGTCCATTAAGTTCGTAAACAGATCGTAAAGGGTTGCTAATACGTCCACCCCGTCCGAACACAGTTTTAGTCCGTTTGGCAATAATTTTCGGAACAGAGTGAGAACGAGTTTGGTGTAACGGGGGTATAACTCCGTTTCTATGTAGCTATCATCGACACTGATTAATAAAAGTAGTAAAACTTATTTCGTAACAGGTGTAAAGTAATTTCAATCTTTCACATGCGTACTTGGGCGGGTTTTTATCACCTGGATAAAAGATAATATCAAAATTTAATTGATCGCGCGGTAATATTGCGATGTACTCATTTTGCGAGACGTTTTATACTTTCTTGAAATGTTGGCGTATCGATTGGCTTTGAAACACGGAAATAATCTTATGAATAAAGAAAAATTTTCAAAATGGAAAAAAAATAAATAGGGACTTTAGATAGAAACTTTACTGCCTTCAGTCTGCACGCCCGCGAAGTTTGTCTTGGCTGGCTGTTCAACTCTTTACCAGATAACAAAATCTGGAAGTCCAAAGCATTTGCAGACGGCAAACTAAATTTGGTGGGCCTTGTCTTTGCAACGGTTAAAAAAAAAAGAAAACGTTTTCGCAAAAAAGGAAAAAATGCTGGTCTTCCCACGATAAAAAGCTTTCTTTAAAAGGGTCTTTGAAACACAGGATTTTTGGTAATGGGTTATCTATACTAATGTTAGTCATATCGTAGGCACATAAATATCCAATTACCCCCTGAAACAAATCCATGACGGACGACTTTGACCGACCGACCGACCGACCGATTGATTGAGTGAGTGAGTGAGTGAGTGATGTTTTACTTAGCCTTTAACATTATTTTAGTAATGGCAACAGCTCATTCATTCATGTTTGTCCTGGGTTTCACTAGTACGACTAGTTCACTAGTTGCCAATACACATTCCTACGAAAACCAAATGCTTCCAGGGAGGCTCAAACAAGGGGCCTCCACATTGCGAACCCTACACTACCGCTGAGCAACGCTGGACCAAAGACGACTTTGAAGAATATTTTTGTCTGTTGTTTTGTTTGGTTGGTTGGTTGGTTGGTTGGTTGGTTGAATTCGCGTCTAACACCGTTTTCAAAATTATTTTAGATATATCTCGGCGGCCAGTGCACCTATTCATGCTCTCCTTGAGTTTCTTTTACCAGTGCTTCGCGCCATATTGCGAATCCTACACTTTACCACTGAGCCACGCTAGTCATTATGATGGGGATCACGGACATTTACCTAGAAAACCAAGTCACAGTAGTCAAGCACCGGTAAACCGATGTTGAAGGTCGATGGTTGTGGAACGAAACGCTGATTTAACCCCATGCTGCTTAGCGCGACTCACTGACCTTTATCGGACAGTGTGGATCAAGGTCAGACTGCGCAGAACTTTCAGTCTGATCTTTGATCCACACTGTCCGATGGTGAGATATTGTTCCTCAAAGCGTAACTTTGAAATAGCAATATTCGGGTCTTTACTATCGATTTGAAAATTTCATTTTAGTTATTTAGCAGGATAAGAATTAACCCTTTATAAAACATCACGTGTTTTAACCCTTATCCTGTTAAATAAGTTAAATGAAACTTTCAAGCCGGTAGAAATATCCGAATTTTGCTATTCCAAACTTACTTTTTGGAATTTGGAGTAAAGTCTCTTTTTATCGGACAGTGTAGATTCAAGATCAGACTGCACGTTCTGTGCAGTCTCATCTTGATCTAAACTGTCCGCAAAAGGTCAGTGAGTCACGCTTAGCAGCCTAAAGGTTAACGGCCCTGAGGAAAAAGATTTTAAAAATATTGTGGTAACCAACATTTTTTTCTTTACCCACAACGTTTTCTACCATTTCAAAGACTTTTTTCATCAATAAAAATGCGTGCAATTTAGACTATCCTAAAATATTGAGGTCTGGTAAAGAGTTAAACCACATATTCCTCATAAAGTCTCATAAAGACTACAATCTGTTGAGTGCAATAACCAGATCTGCCGATATTTATGGAATCGTAAACAAAATAAAAGTATGGTAATTACGGAAGCCTCATCGCGCCATAATTATCAGCTGTTTGCCGAACAATCGTTGGTTTTAACGACACTTAAAAACATGTAGGAAAAGAACAATATGCTCGTAACAGTCAATTTCTGCTTTTCACACGATGTTCGTTGCAATCTGATCTTGGTCTAGACTGTCCCCAAAAAGCTATTGAAGTCAACTGAATGAATTCGATTTTTTTTTTTTTTTTTTTTTTTCTTTATCCAAAAGTACAGTTCACTGCAAATGAGAATAGTCTGTGATCAAGATTTGTTATCAGCTGGCAGAAGTTGTAGATCCAAGATCAGACCACACGTTCTGTGTTTTCTGATCTTGATCCCTGCCGTCTCCAGACGCCATTGGCAGTCCAACACTCAAATCCTGCCTCAAAGGAACACGATATTGCATGATAACCGCATCTGTAGAAAATACAAGTTGGCTTCTTTACAACAGAAGCCAGGAGAGGTCAGTATCAATGTTTTCAAATAGTTTATTGGCTTTTCATTTCAATATATTTTGGTACATGTAAACAAACAAGTAAAAAAGCCGCCGCGTAGAAACCTCATATGCTTTACATGACGGTCATTTGACCTTCTTGCCGAGTTTTCAAGTCGCATGATCTTGTCTAGCGGCCTCCTTTCTCTATTTTAACGAAATTCTTCTTATTTTTTCTTCTGCTTAAATTTATTTGCTTAATGAAAATTTACAATTATTTGAGAGGTCATTTGCAGCCATAACAAATTAATCTAACAAATCTTTTCTGAAATTCGTTATATAAAAATAAACCACGTCTTTTTCCTGTTTCGGTTTTTTGATTTCGCTTTATTTACAAAACCATGACGAAACAGACTGTGTATCAGAACAATTTCGCAAGAAAAATGGATTTAGACAGCAAATTCTGTGGCAGTCTGCCTTTTAAACTCACCACTGTTGGAGAGGTCTGATGACCTCTCCAATAATATCAATTATTTGCATGCAAGGTTTGTACAATTCCCGCGAGTTTTCAAAACCCCGCGAGAATTGTTTGACTTTCACACGCAGTGTAGAAAGGCGACAGTGCCAATCTGACTAAAGAAATCTATTTCCATAATGTTGTCACACGCTTTCATTGTGTCATCTGTCCAGCCCGACTATTCAAGTCGGTAGAATAGGGGGCTTGAAACATTGCTTTCGCTGCTACGACTTTTTTTACGAGGACTGATGATAGATTCATTCCTCTCTCACCGCTTTACATAGCCTATGTGTATATGCGAAAGCAGCCAATGGCTTGGAAAAGACAGTGTTTTAAATACCGGTAAATAGAAACATTAGGGAAGCATGAGTAGGCACACTGAAATAATGCTGAAGACGGCGTTGAAAACCAAATAAACACACAAACTAAACGAGATTTACAAGCACAAATTTGATATGGTGGCTAAAAGATTCCGTAGATAAATCTTCCTCATCGCATTTCATCCATGATTCTTGACCCATTACCACACAACAAAATATTACACACGTCTAAATAACAATGACGGACTTTGTTGATGAAGGGGAAGAAAACAATGTTGGAAAAGGAGAAAACGCTGGATACCGGTATTTTTTCACAATGTTTTCAAAAGTTTTTATCCTCATGGTCGTTAATACAAAGGAGTCTGTGGGAATGGGTACAGTATAGATTTCTCATCGAATAAAATGTTGTGGGTGTCGTATATAATTCAATAATAGTCGTTGCTGTTATAGTATTACATTTATTAAAGCTGTCTGTGCCGACATCGTTCATTAGCTCAACTGGCCAAAGGCCATCGAGCTTATTTCATGGCCTGGTGTCCATCGTGCGTCCGTCCGTGCGTGCGTTAAACGTCTTCTTCTCCAGAACCACGCATCGAATTTTGATAAAACTTCAAAGATAATGTCGCTGCCATGGCCCTCTTATAAGCTTCTTCAAAGAATTTGATTCCACAAATTGCTTTGGTCGCCATGGCAACAAAGCTAAAAAATATTTTATATCTGTAAAAATCTTCTTGTCAGAAACCATAAGGCCGAGGGCTACCAAATTTGGCATGTAGTTTCATTCAACGAACCAAAGTTCTTCAAATTATAGCCCTAGGGTCAAAATAGGTCCCGCCCCAGGGGTAACAAGTTTTACATAGGCATAAATAGTGAAAATTTTAAAAATCTTTTTGTTCTGAACAATTACGCACAGGGCTACCCAATTTTGCTCGTAGCTTCATCAAATGGACCTGTTTCAAGTTTTTTTACAACTATAGCCCTAGGGTTAACAAATTCCCCTGAGATTTAAATAGTGCAAAATTTAAAAATCTTCTTGTAGTACACGAAGTCAATATGACTTAAGATTATTTAGTGTCAAGGGAAATAACTCCTGTTATTACAGATATATGGTTTGTTATGATTTACCTCCCTTGATTATCAAACTGCACTATCACATGTACATGGTTGATGTTGCGGTATTCAAGTTTTTTTAAAAGAAAATATTCAGTATTCAGTGAGAGTGATGTATTTTGATTGTAATAATTATGCTCAGATGGGTTGAATATCTAACATAAGGTAGGGTTTCTGTAATTTTTTTTTCCAGATCTTTACCATTCATGCCATTGAAAACATGTTTTCCGCTTCTAAGATTTGGAAATCTTCTCGTTAAATCATTCTTTGTTAGAGTTCATTGATATTTGGTATGAATGACACTTGATCAGTCCTGCTTGCTTTCATTGACATGATCTTTGCATTTTGACTGTTAACAAGATACAACTTGGGGGAAAGGTGCTAGGCTATCTTTTCTATGAAACTTTATTGCCAATATAGCCTTCTCTATGATTTATGTCTCTGTAATGATAGTTTAGTTCATAATACAAAAAAAAAAAAAGGCAGTGGAGCGATACAGGGCCACGATGGCCCTCTTGTATTAACTAATCAAACGGCCTGAAATAATTTACCGTGCAATAGTTTTGCTAACTTAAGCTGGCTGGATTTCTCTCTTAACATTTACAGCTCCTTATACTAATTACAGTAACAACTTTTCAAAGTCATGCACGCTATATTAACTCTTTACCAGAC
Source organism: Hippopus hippopus (assembly GCA_946811185.2). Lineage (NCBI taxonomy): Eukaryota > Metazoa > Mollusca > Bivalvia > Cardiida > Cardiidae > Hippopus > Hippopus hippopus. The sequence continues at coordinate 25,719,843 of OX328102.1, read as the reverse complement.
GACAAAATTTTGAACTAGTCCAAATTGACACCATTTGCAGAAAGTAAATCAAGTATGGCTCAAATGATAGGATTTATCTTACAGAAGTTGAAAATGTTGGTGGAAGAGAAGAAATTCTCGTTGCCAGCATTTTCGCCTTTCACATAATGTTTTCAAAATCCCTTTTTCTCTTAGTCATTGCTGTTGCAGTACTTGTATGACATTTATGAAAGTTCTCACTTTGTCGACACCATTAATTTTAGCCAGTCAAATGGCCAGAAAAAAATTTGCCGCGCAATGGGTTTGTTAACTTAAAGCGGGATGGATTGTCCACCAAATATTTTCAGCTCTTGATAAATCTCTTCAAAGCCATTTTGAACTAGTCCAAATTCAAACCATCTTCAGACGATTAATCGAATGTGGCTCAGGCGATAGGATTTATATATATATGAGATGGTTAAAAATATTGTGGAAATAGGAGAAAATGCTGGTCACCAGCATTTTCTCCTTTTTCCACAATGTTTTCAAAAGGCTTCTTCCTCAGGATCGTTAAAACCCGAAATTGTTCGCTGAAGGGTTAGTACTTACCCTTGTATGAACATATTTCAAACCTTTGCGTTGCAGAATGCTCATTAATCCTTATCAACGTAAATAAGTTATATGAAACTTCCAAGCCGATAGTAAAATCTGAATAATGCTATTTAAACTTGTTTTTTTGGGGAAAATATATCCAGATCGGACATTGTAAATCCAAGATCAGATTGCACGTTCTGTACAGTCTGATCTTAACCTACAGGGTCCGCAAAAGGTCAGTGAATCGCTTAGCATCCTAAGGGTTACCAGACGATAAATTCTTAGACTTCTTGAAATTGAGAGCAGTTGCAGGCGACAAATATGATTGAAATATTAACATCTATCTTTGAAAGGGTAGAAAATGTTGTGGAAAAAAGGAAAAATGCTGGTTAGCAGCGTTTTCTTTATTTCCCACAATGCTTTCAAAAGCCTTTTTCCTCACGGTCGTTAAAACTCGGTATTGTTTGGTAAAGAATTAAACAATCAATTGGGTTATTGCGGAAATAAATTAATTTTGCTGTAAAGTCAGAAAATTTATGCGATATATAAACTGCAAATTTGAAAAACTTAGGTGACAGTAAAGCCGCGTGACAACATAAATTAGAAAATTGTATATCAGAGATGCTTTATACAGATATAATTCCTTTGTTCTAGGTCGATGAACTTCGTCGGCACCTGTCAAATCTTCTAATGCCCGTTAAGACTTATACTGCCTTTGCGACCGATGTAGACCAAGATCAGATTGCACAGAGATTGCCTTAGGAGAATGAACCCCGTCGGCACCTGTTAACCCTTCTTATACCAGTCACGACTCTAGTGCCCGTCACAACTTCAATTGCTTTTGCGGTTAGTGTAGATCAAGATCAGACTGCACAGACAATTCTTACGGACATTGTTCGTAAATGAGTCATGCTCTGGCAAAAGGGGGTTTAATGTATCTCTATGTCTGTGATGTGTTGTATCATAATTATGGATCCATAAAATTAATTTTGTCTAACAACGAACTAAATCATGCATGGATAGACTGATCCTTTGACATGCAGAAAATTGATCAATAGCAAAAAGTTTCGACCCATGTTAGCCTGCGCGGAATGCGCAGGCTAACATGGGTTGATACTTTTTGCAGATGCATTAAACCCCCTTTTCACAGAGCATGGCTCAAATTTGGATATTGTATAACAGAGATGCTTTACATTGATGTTTCTACTTTGTACTCTTCTAGTGCCCATCACAACTTCAATTGCTTTTGCAGGCGGTGTAGATTAAAATCAAACTGCACAGGAAAAAATCATGACCACCTAAATTTAGATATTGTGTAACAGAGATACTTTATATTGATGTTACTACTTTGTCTTAGGACAAGAAACCCTGTCTCCTTCTGTTAACTCTTCTAGTGCCCATCACAACTTCAATTACTTTTGCAGCCGATGTAGATTAAAATCAAACTGCACAGGAAAAAATCATGACCACCTAAATTTAGATATTGTGTAACAGAGATACTTTATATTGATGTTACTACTTTGTCTTAGGACAAGGAACCCTGTCTCCTTCTGTTTACTCTTCTAGTGCCCATCACAACTTCAATTGCTTTTGCAGGCGGTGTAGATTAAAATCAAACTGCACAGGAAAAAATTATGACCACCTAAATTTAGATATTGTGTAACAGAGATACTTTATATTGATGTTACTACTTTGTCTTAGGACAAGGAACCCTGTCTCCTTCTGTTTACTCTTCTAGTGCCCATCACAACTTCAATTACTTTTGCAGCCGATGTAGATTAAAATCAAACTGCACAGGAAAAAATCATGACCACCTAATTTTAGATATTGTGTAACAGAGATACTTTATATTGATGTTACTACTTTGTCTTAGGACAAGGAACCCCGTCTCCTTCTGTTAACTCTTCTAGTGCCCATCACAACTTCAATTACTTTTGCAGCCGATGTAGATTAAAATCAAACTGCACAGGAAAAAATCATGACCACCTAAATTTAGATATTGTGTAACAGAGATACTTTATATTGATGTTACTACTTTGTCTTAGGACAAGGAACCCCGTCTCCTTCTGTTAACTCTTCTAGTGCCCATCACAACTTCAATTACTTTTGCAGCCGATGTAGATTAAAATCAAACTGCACAGGAAAAAATCATGACCACCTAAATTTAGATATTGTGTAACAGAGATACTTTATATTGATGTTACTACTTTGTCTTAGGACAAGAAACCCCGTCTCCTTCTGTTAACTCTTCTAGTGCCCATCACAACTTCAATTACTTTTGCAGCCGATGTAGATTAAAATCAAACTGCACAGGAAAAAATCATGACCACCTAAATTTAGATATTGTGTAACAGAGATACTTTATATTGATGTTACTACTTTGTCTTAGGACAAGGAACCCCGTCTCCTTCTGTTAACTCTTCTAGTGCGCATCACAACTTCAATTACTTTTGCAGCCGATGTAGATTAAAATCAAACTGCACAGGAAAAAATCATGACCACCTAAATTTAGATATTGTGTAACAGAGATACTTTATATTGATGTTACTACTTTGTCTTAGGACAAGAAACCCTGTCTCCTTCTGTTAACTCTTCTAGTGCGCATCACAACTTCAATTACTTTTGCAGCCGATGTAGATTAAAATCAAACTGCACAGGAAAAAATCATGACCACCTAAATTTAGATATTGTGTAACAGAGATACTTTATATTGATGTTACTACTTTGTCTTAGGACAAGAAACCCTGTCTCCTTCTGTTAACTCTTCTAGTGCGCATCACAACTTCAATTACTTTTGCAGCCGATGTAGATTAAAATCAAACTGCACAGGAAAAAATCATGACCACCTAAATTTAGATATTGTGTAACAGAGATACTTTATATTGATGTTACTACTTTGTCTTAGGACAAGGAACCCCGTCTCCTTCTGTTAACTCTTCTAGTGCCCATCACAACTTCAATTACTTTTGCAGCCGGTGTAGATCAAAATCAAACTGAACAAGAAAAAAATCATAAGCACTTAAAATTAGAAATTGTATAACAGAGATGCTTCATAAAGATGTACTTGGTTTGTGTCTCAGGACAATGAACTTCTTCCCCACCTGTTAACTCTTTGTCAAACGACAAAAATTTAAACTCGACCAATTTGAAAGCATTTGCAGGCGAAAAATTAATTTTTGGGTATATGCTGGAATTAGTCCTTAAAATGGTAGAAAACATTATGGGAAAAGGAGAAAATGCTGGTTACCAGCATTTTCTCCTTTTCCCATAATGTTTTCAAAGGGCCTTTCTCCGTCGGATCGTTCAAACACGGAATTTTTTGGTAAAGAGTCGAATTTTCCAGTGCATAGTATAAGTTGTAAGTACTTGTTTCTCAATCAATGTAAAATAAATACGTTTGAACTAAACTAACTTTCAAGTGCCTTTTATAACTAAGATTGCTTTCAGATCAAGTTCAGTAGCCAATATCTATCAAGATCAAACTGCGCAGTGTGTGCAATCTAATTATGGATCAAAACTGTCTACTTTTTAGACCAATGCTGGCTATTTTTAAAATCATTTTTAACCCCTTACTATAGCAGCCCATAGTTTTACGACCCTGAGGAAGAGGGCTTTTGAAAACATTGTGGGAAAAGGAGAAAACACTGATCACCAGTATTTGTCCTTTTTCCACAGTTTTTGGCATAATTTCAAAGAGAAGAGTCAGCAATTTGAGTTAAATTAGATTTGTCGTCTGTAATGGTTTGAAATTAGACGATCCTACACTTTTAACGGTAGAGTTAAAACTTCTCCTGACTGCAAGTGCTCATTTTGTGCTTTTTTTATTTGGCAATTCACTATCGCCTGTGAAGGTTTTTGACCATTGAGCAGACCCTTGTTGAAAACATTGTGGCAAAGAGGAGAAATCGCTCATTGTTAATATTTCTTCTTTCCAATCAGTCTTTTCAAAACCGGTCTGATGCAAGACAAAAAAACAAAAGATGAAAGTCAAATATTCCATCATTTAACTTCTTTAATCCTTTTACTGTCGACTAAAACAAAAGATTTCGTAAAGTTGGCATTGGATTTGGGTCACATGACCGAAGGTACTGTGGGAAAGCGGAGAGTGTAGAGGAAGATCGGACTGCACGTATGTGCAGGCTGATCTTGCTTTACACTCTCCACAAAATGCACCTGTGCTCGCGAATGGCAGGAGAAGACTCAATTTTTTATCTTCAAAAGCTTTGCAGATGGACAAGCCTAAAATTGTATCGCCTCGTAAAAATTGATAGTGAAGTGGTGCAACGGGTCCATCTTCAAGGAAAGTGCTCATTACTGTAAAAGTTATTAACAGGTTCTAGATAAATCATTTATCAAACCGACTCCATTACAATTATGTAATAAATCTGAGAAAGGCTGCAATATATTTGCGGTTTATGTAGATTAAGATAAGACTGCAAAACCCGATAGCAGTGTTCACGCTATGTGTATTTTAGATTGTAGAGGTCCTTCAGTTCAGTGTAGCAAAGAACGTACAGTCTGATCTTGATTTAACAATGTCGGATTTGGTGGTTTTAATAAGGTGAATACGTCTTTTAAATGGCTATACTTCAGTCTTAACTCATGGCTGGAAATATTCATTTGATTTATAAAGCACCTTAAATTATAGCCGATGAACATTAAGGACAACTATGTTGATTTCGCGGTTTACGATCAGACTGCACAAAACATTAAGTCTGAGTTTGGATGTGTTACACTGCCTGATGTTTTGGCATGTATTCTGGACGAAATATCCCCAACTAACATTTCAATATTACGGATTTCCAGCTTTGATTCAAGAATCTATTCATTCCACTTAGTTACAGAGTGCCGCTCTTGGATTGAAATGTTCAGCACAGTTTTAGATGGTTAGTGGATGGTGTAGACTAAGATCATATCACCGGGAATGGCGGGTCTAATCTACGTTCTACACTATCCCATGATTTGTAAAATACTCTAGAAAAAGAGAGAGAGAAAAAAATCGTCACTATCTGGGTCATTTTCACGTTTTTTTCCCAACTATTTAGCGTGACGGGTTAATTTGTCAAGGACACAGCTCGAAGATCGGACT